>JBCEDN010000014.1:1072500-1487296 GCA_039880775.1 Diaporthe vaccinii | reverse complement strand
AGCCCATTAATTTACGGTATATTCAGATATCCACGGTAAATTTACTATAAATATAAGAATATACCATAAATTCACCGTAAATTTACTAAAAACTTATAACTCTATATAAATTTATAATATATTCATTATATATTTATTTATATAGCTATTTCTTATAAATTCATTATAAATTTATAGGGCATTAATCTATTACTTTTCTTAATATATAATAGCTATAATTATATACCCTAGCTATATATATTTTACTACTTTGCCTTGGATTAGGGAGTAGGCTTATTATTAATAAGTTAATATTGCCTCGTTATATAGCTTTAAATATGAAATACCTATATATTCATAATTTATTATATAGTACTATTATTTAACTTCATAAAATACTTAAATATCAGCATTTAAATATACTTAGATATAAAATACTTATATTTTTATAATTTAATATAATAACATTATTATTTAACTTTATAAAATACTTAGATATTAGCATCTAGATATACCTAGGAAGTAATACGCCTTAGATTTACAATTCCTATTATCTTTCCTATTAAAACCAATTAACTTTCAATCTATTCATTAAATATAAATATTATTCTATCTCTAAGCTGCACTTAAATATCACTCCTTAAATCTTACCAATTAAACCTTTAAGGAAGATCGTAATTTATTATAGCTAGCTATTAGATTTATTAATTAATAAACCCTTTATAAGTAATATATTATAATATATAACCTATTAAGAGATTTATAATAATAGCTAAAGGCAGCATTAAATTAAATATAATTTAAGGAAAACGCCTTTATACTATTTAATTAATAATAGAAAGGATAGTTAATTATTAAATTTATATCCTTATTATTTAGCTGGAAAGTAAAGAATCATTAATTTATTAAAAAATATAATTATTATTATTAATACCATTAACTTATCATTAATAATAATCCATTTATTTAAAATACTATACTTAATAAGTTATAACCCTTATGATTATTATTTAAATATTAAGAATTTCAATAAGAAATCAATATAGCTTTAATAATTATTAATTATAAAACCATTATTAAATAATATTTCAACCTTTAAGGTAATATCAAGTTTAGCCCTCTTATATATAACTTATAAAACCTCTAAGTTATAATATCTAGTAATTAAAGTAAGAGCTTTAAAGCATATAAAAAGAAAGGGATTATCTTAAACCCTTAATCTTTATAAGAATTAATTATAAAACCTGAAATACTTTATTTAACCTACTCCGCCCTAGATCTATCAAACCCAGCTATAAATATTAATACTTAAGTCCTATATTAAGGAATTTCAATATAAGGGCACTTCTCTTTTAATAATCTTTAAAGATTAATAAAAGACTTCCTTTAATTTAAATATATTATAGATTATCTTAATAGTTTATCTTTAGATTAATAAACCATTATATAAATCCTACTCTTAAGAGCCTTTAAAACTAGATAAGTATACTCCCTAATAGCTAAGTATAATACTTATTAAAAAGGTATTCTTTATTACCCCTACCTTAATTTATCTATATAAGGTAAGTAAGGCTAAAGAATCTCTTAATTATATTAAGAACCCTATTATATAATATCCATTACTTATCTTAAAGATTATAATTAAACTAATTATTAAAGCTAATATAGGATCGATGATAATTATATATATAACCTTAATTAAAATAACTAGAATTAAGGATTAATTATATATAATTAAGGGCTCTTAATATTATCAAAACCCCCTAATAATGATAAAGGCCTAATTAAACTTTTAGCCTTTTAATAAAACTAAGATTAAAAAAATATCATTATTAAATGGTTTAAATTATATAAAAATTAAAATAATTATACTAAGCTTATTTATATATCTTAAGTTAATAGGAAAATTATAATATAAAAAGATCTATAAAGCTTTATCAATAGATATAAGCTTTATATTACTAGAGTTTCTAATTATAAATATTAACTATATTAGAATCTATTTATAAGCCTCTTAAGCATTACCCATCTATAATTTTAAACCATATTAGCAAGCTATAAGTAATTATCTTTAATTATAAGCTATAATAAGTAGTTTCATTAAAAGAAATACCTTTTAAATAACTTTAATATATTAAGAGATATAATGGAAATACTATTAAATCAATAGCATTATAATTAAGTTAATATATATAATAATTAAAATATCTAGGAATATATTTAATAAGTTTATAAGTTTACGCTTTTAGCTAAATAACTAATAATATTTATAGCTTAAAATATATAAAATAATATTAATAAGGCCTTAATTATTTTATATTTTAATTAATTATTAATAGGTTATGATTTATACAAATTAAAGACTTACTTATAAAATAAATAGGAGATTTAATACCTAAGAGAAAAGGATTATATAAAACTTTAAGCTTAATAATCTAAACCTAAGCTAGCTTTATAAATAATAGCTTATAAATTAATAGATTTATAAATCATACTATTAATTTATATTTATATCCCCTTTAATTTATATAAGGTAGTAATAAGATTAACTACTATACAACCCTTATAACTTATAAGCAAACCTAAAGTATATATATTAAATAATATATATTAATATATAAGCTAAGAATAAAAATAGAAGTTATAAGAGGTATAAAGGATTATATATAAATATAGTATATTAACTTACCCTTTATTAAAACTCTTAATTAATATATTTAATTCCATTAAGATAATAAGAAAGCCTTAATATATATATTTAAATTTAATACTTTAGTTAAATAAATACTTTAATAAATAAGATAATTATAATAATATTATAAACTATATTATATAAGCCTTTGATATTAATAATAAAAGCTTTTAATATAATATGTTTTGAGAAATTAAATTAAAATAGGAAGGGTATTACCTTATTAATAAAGAACTTAAAATATAAGAAGAGATTAATTAACCCCTTAAGGATATAGTAGAGTATAAAGAATTAATTAAGTTATTAAATAATAAGCTGCTAAAAGATATTAAAGAAGGATATTATCTTTTAAAAAATATATACTTATTTATTCTTAATTATTTAAGGAAACTATTTATAGCTTTAAATATTAAGCTATATATAAACTAATATATATATTATATACCTAGATTTATTTATTATAGTTATTATATTAACTTTTAAAAGGATAAGGTATACTATTAATATATAGCTTATTGTGATATTATATTTAATAAGCTGTATTTAAAGCGCCTTTTATAAGCTGGACTACTCCTTTAAATGAGCGAACTACCCTAGATTTTATTAACTAGGAGCTATGGATATATTTATATCTATATATAAACTAAAGGATCCTAAAAAGGAATAATATTTATTATATATTATAATATTAAAGCCTTATAATATATAATATTATTATTAATCTTAAAGCTTATCTTAAATATTAATATTAATTAAAAGGCTATTATAAATATTAAAGGTATAGATAAAATTATAATAAAGGGATAGGTTAAGTTTAATATATACTATTAAGCTATTATTAATGGCTATCTTATAATAATTGCTGCTAGAATTAGAGCCTAAATTATAAATAACCTTTATATAAGGCTGTTGATTAAGTAAGAATTTATAATGCCTTATAAAGTAAATATGCTAAATTTAATTAATAAAATCTCATTTAATTGCTTTAAAAGAGCTATTATTAATATTATAATCTTCTTAAAGGTCTTAAAGTATACCTATATAGTGAAAACTATAATAAATATTATAGTTCTATTAATATCCCATTATTTATTATTTATCACGCCTCTTTTATAAGAAAAAATATCGCCTTCTTATTTTAGCCTAAGTAGGAAAGCTAAGTTAACTACTTAATAAGTTATTAAAATATTAATATTATAACTATTAATTAATCTTTATACCCTTTATATATTAAATATAATATTATAATAAATACCTTAATATTATATACCCTTAAATATATATACTCTTATAATTAAAAACTTAGGATAAATACTTTATAAATCATATATTTAAGTAAAGAATAATTATAAATCATAAACCTATTTATATCCTTTAACTTAATTATACTTCTTAATGCTATAAATTAACCATAACCTAATATTAATATAATTTACTCTTTCAGCCTATATAATCTTAACTTAAATAAACTACCTAACCTAAAGGAATTAAAGCTATAAAAATATCTATACCCTAATAATAAGTTAGATATCAGTAAAACTAAAGACCTATTTAAGGCTTAACTTAATAATAGAATCTATATATACCGCAACTCCTTATAATTTATCTTTAAAACTAATATCTTAATAAAGGAATATAAGGGGATCTTTAAAAACACTAAACCTATAAACTTATTAAAGGTATATTAAATGAAGATCCCTTTAGTTAAAGGTTAATATAATTAAAAGATCAGGAAATAACTATATTACTCTAATAAAAAGAATCGCAGAGTTATTAATAATATAATAATCAACCTTTATAAAAAGGGTAAAGCTAAATAGATATATAAATCTATATCATTTAAGTCCTTAATATTTATAATATAGCATATTATTAATAGATAAAGGAAGGATTATATAATTATAAACCTATAAGCCTTAAATAAAATCATTATATTTAACACTTATCCATTACTATTATAATCTAAAGTAATATAGAAAATCTAAGATAAGAAATACTTATCTATAATTAATACTAACCTATTCTTTTATTAATTCTTAATATACCTACCTTATTAAGATTAATTTATAATAATTAATTATTATAGATAGGAATGATTTAAAGTAGTAATTATAAGCTTTAGAAACTCCCCTACCTATATATAACGCTATATAAATTATCTATTATAATTATTATAATCTTTTATAGCTATATTTATAAATAATATAATCATCTTTTTAAATATAGCTACTAATTATCTTTAATACTTATATATTATCTTTAAGCTATTTACTAATTAAAATATCTTACTTTCTCTTAAAAAGTTATTCCTTAAATATCTATTTATAAACCTCTTAAAATTTAAAGTTAATAGTCTTAAGCTTTATAATATTATAAATTAAATAAAAACCCTTTATAAACTCTAATTCCTTATTACTCTTTAATAATTTAAAAAGTTTATAAGCCTTATAAAATACCTATAATACTTAATTCCTTAATATAATTAAAGGATTAATCCATTATAATAGTAGAAAACTAAAATACTATCTATTATATAAGTAAAAAATAAATTACCTTAAAGTAATATTTAAAAGTAATATATTAAATAAGCTAACTTTAATCTAACCATTAAAGAATTTTAAATATTTATAAACCTAAAGATAGCTTTAACTAAGGAGAATACTTTATTTTATTATAACCCCTATTAAGCATTATTTATCTAACTTAATATATTAAAAAAAATTAAATTCTCTAAAATAATATTCTAATTAGCTAATAGGTAAGAATAAGATAGTAAATTATTAATTCTATAATTTTAAATATAATTAATTACCTACCTTAATAAAATAATCAACTTTATAAAAAAGAAATATTAATTAATAAAGCTTAAAGTAACTTACTTAATATAATTAATAAGGAAACTCTAGATAATTATTAGTTTTAGCTATATTTAACTAATAAATATCCTTATTAATCATTTAACTACTATTAGTATTATTAATTAAATATCTATAAAGATTATAAATAAGATAAAGATAAACCTAAAACTAATATTAACCTTAAAATTCCTTAATTAATATTAATTAAATATCCATTATATTCTAAGGAATATAAATATCATTATTAATATATTATTATAACTCTTAATATACTAAAAACCCATAAAGGATAAAGGAATATTTATTAAGTTATATAACCATACCCTTTACTTAATAACTAAAATGAAAATAAATAAAGACTTCTATAAAACTATACTAGATAATTACTTAGTATATAAAAGATAATTAATTATAATCAACTAGCTGTGAAACCTAAACCTTAAGGCAAACCTACCTTTTAAAATAAATAAAAATAAGTTACTTTATTTTAAGGAATATAATAATAAAAGATAGCTATATATATTATATAAAGCTGCTACTACTTTAATTATTAAAACTTATAATTTAAAACATTACTTTAAGGAAATCAAAGTTTATTAAAACCTGATCTTATAATATATTATAAATAAATACTATAAGCAAATCTATAAATATATCTAGAATTATTAAATCTATTAAGAAAATTAAAATAATAATTAATAACTACTTAAGAAGCTTCAACTAATCTTATTGCTAATATGAGCCTTTTATACTATCATTATGGATTTCATAACGGGCTTACCAAACATACTTATAACATAGATAATATAGGAATTAAATACAGCACCTTTCTTTAATATATTCTTAATAATCATTAATAAATTCTTTAAAGCTAAGCTTATTATCCTAAAAAACACTATTTATATAGCTAAGGATTAGGTTAAAATCATATTTAAGATCCTCTACCTAATAAATTAAGACATTTTAAAGCATATCATATTAAACTAAGACCATAAATTCTTATTTAAATTCTAATAAGGCTTATAAGAATCCCTTAATATTAAACTCCTCTTCTTTATAATATAACATCTATAAATAAACAACTAATTTAAAATAAAGAACTATATAATTAAAATTGCTATTTATATATAAGTAGCTATAAACTTAACCTATAAATAAACAGATATCATACCAGCTTTTCAATTCAACCTAGGAAATACTTATAATAAAGCTATTAAATATTCAATTAACTAGATATTATATAGCTTCAACTTAACAAGGTTAATAGTGATTGTAAATACTACCACTATAGAACTCTATTATATATATTAGAAAAAAGCCTAACTTTCTATCGCTAAAACCTAGATATTTACTAAGTAATATTATAATAAAAGCCACTGCTAAATATACTTGAATTTAAATGATTAAATATATTTAAATCTTAATTATAGCTATAACCTTTTAAATAAACCTCCTTATAAGTTTTTAAAATAATAAACCAGCCTATTCCTTATTAAAAGCAAGGTTAGCAAGTTAATATACCAACTGAAACTGCCGCTTAATATAAACTAGCACTTAATGATATCAATAATATAATTAATATTAATAAAGGCGCTGCTCTTTAATTTATATAGTTATAATTAAGAAGTAAGAGGTAAAGTTAAAGTTGAAAATAATATAGAAGGCCTGGAAATATTTAAATATTATAAAGTTAATTATATAATTTAAAGAAAGGACCATTAATAAAGTTAAAAAAAGATAATTACTAAATACTTAATTAAGTAAGTAGACTATCCCAACTATTATAATATATAAATACTTAAGGAATATCTAAAAATAAATTAATTAATAAAGGATTTTAAAATAAGGTATATAAAGATAAAGGTATTATATTATAACTTATCCTTAAAGGAAGATAAGGAACCTTATTTATTTAAGCTAAGCAAGCTATTTAATCCTCCTTAGAAAAGGGGATAGCTTAAGGAAGCTAAAAATGGCATAATATATGGTGAATAAGGCGTGAATATACTGTTATAGCTATAAACTTAAAGGCTTATAATGCTATATAGCTAAGTAGATAAATAAATATTAAAATATATAAATTTATAATAAATATATTATATATTATACCTAATTATACTACTAATATATATAATTATACTACTTAATTCCATTTATTATATATTTATTATATTATTTTATTAATTTAACTTAAGCTATTATTATTATTTATTAAGTATTTAAAGCTATTTATATTCACTTTATTATATTATTTAGCTACTTATTATCTATCTTTATATTATTTATCTATATTACTTTACTTAATAACTTATATATATATTATTCTTTTATATATTACTTTATTATATATTATTACTTATATATCTTATTATAATATCTTAAATAAGTTTATTAAATATATTTAACTTTTATATTATATTATATCTTATAAATTAAAACTTAAATCATATCTTCTTATAATAAAATAAAACCATTAAATATTATTATTAAGTTATTAACTTATATAAGGTAAGAAAGCTTTTATTTAATAAATATCATTAAGCTATATATCTTTATAAAAGAAAGATAATTATTATTAATTATATATATATTACTTCTACTTAATATAATTCCCTCTTTATTTAATAAAGTAGTGATTATATTATTTTCCACTAGGCTCTTTATAATAAAGGCTATAATAACCTACTTATATAAGAGGTTAAATATAATATTTATATATTATATAATATTTTACCATTATATTTAATAGGTATACTTATCTTATAATTAAAAGCTTATATTTACCTTATAATATTCCTTATCTTAATATAAATTAATCATAATAACTTATTATATTAAGGCTAGGATTTAAATAAAGATATTTAATAAGGAAAATAGTAGCTTAAAGATCTTAAGCTGATTATAAATAACTTATAAAAATATATATATAAAGCTTCTATAAATAATAACCTATTAAGCTCATATTTATATAATCTACTACTTAATATATATTTATAAGGCACTTTAAAACAGCACTTTTACCATTATATTATAAATAATATAGCTTCTTAGCCTTATAATAAATATAGATAATTTATATTTAATATAAAGAATTAAATCTCCTTAATTAATAAAAAGATTAATATTATATAATTCTTTATAACTACCCTTATATTCCTATCTAAGAATATTAATACCATCCTTAAAATCTAAGTTACTAATATAAAGAAATATAAATAGATTATAATTAACCTTATTAAGAAGATTAATAATATAATTAATTCCTTATAATAAGAAACCTTATCTTAAATATTAAAATACCTATAGCTTACCCTAGCTAATTATAAATAATAAACCTTTATTAACCTTATTAACTTAAAAAAATAATATATTTATAAAGATATACTAAAGTTTAAACTTAAGGATAACCTATTTATATCTTTATTTAAAAAGGCCATTATATCTATTATTTTTAATAAAATTAATTCAACCTTTATCACTATTATTATTAAGAAATAAAATTATTATAAGGAAATTATTAACTTTTTTAATTAATTTATTAATATAAAGATTATAGAATATATTAATTATAATGCCCTATAGCATACTTAATAATATAATAAGGTTATTATTCTTAACATTATTATCATTATTTAAAACTTATATATTATTATCTCCTCCTTTAAAATAACTAATAATCTTTATACTTTTATACTTATTATTTATATTAATGGTATTATCTAAGCAATTAATACCATTTAAATATTTAATAAAGACCACTTATCTATTACCCTACTTATTAACTTTATCTTTATTACCTTATTATAAATAAATCTTAACTTTAATTTAATTATTAAGGTATATAATAATATTACTATGATAAATAAATCTGCGATTATTAAGACTTAATAGAATAAATATAGATTTAATATCACCTACAATTACTTTAATACTCTTTATTATTATATTATTAGCTTAATAAACTATATTATAAAATATAGCCTTATTAAGTATTATATATTTAAATAAATAAAGATTTATTAGTTAATAGCTGCTATTATAAATAAAACTATAACTAAGTTTTAAGGTAATATCTTAAATAATAAAGCCTAATATAAATAAATATAAAACTATATTAATAATATTTAAACTTATTTCACCTTTATTATCATTCCTATTTTACTTTTAACCCACTATAATCATCATTACCTTTATTTTATTATTATTATTACTTTATACTTAACCTATTATAGCCTTATAAACTTTTTATATTTATTTACTATTATAATATACCCTTTTATTATTATATTATAATACCTTAAATAACCCCTTACTTATTTATCTAATACTTATTTAAAATAATAATTAAGAATAGCTAGTTATATTAATAAATCTTTAATAAATAATATAATTAACCTAAATCATAGCTATAATAAATATATATTATGCTATATTAAATATATTACTTAATAATAGCTATATATCCACCCTAACTACTACTATTATAACTAAAGATTAAGTTTCTAGGTTGAAAACAGTATTGCTATTATTATTACTAGGAGCTAAACTTTTAATTTATAGCTATTATTACTACTATTCTTATTAATAATATTATAGTTAAAAGCTGAACTTTTAATTTATAGCTGCTATTATTATTACTGTTATTAATATTGTTAGTATGAAGTTAAATTTTTAGTTTATAGCTATTATATAGTTATTGGCTGCTAAGAGCTGTAACTTTTAATTTATAGCAGCTGTTGTTATTATTCTTACCAATTATTATTAAGGTATAAAGTTTAACTTTTAATTTATAGCTATTGTTGTTATTACTGCTATTATTATAGCTGGTAGTTTAACTTTAATTTATAGTTATTAATTTATTATTGCTATTATTATTATGGTTAAGAGTTTAACTACAATTTATAGTTGCTGCTATTATTACTATTATTATTACTGGTATTAGTAGTGAAAAGTTGAACTTCTAGTTTATAGCTACTGCTATTATTTATAGTAAATAGTCTTTATTATTATAACACAATATTACTTAAAATGAATCATTTCTTTAAAGGAAATTAATTAATATATTATAAGAGCTATTTATAATATACTTATTAATTTATGGTATATTTAGATATTTATAGTGAATTAATTATGAATATAAGAATGTGTTATAAATTTATTATGAATTTACTGGAAACTTATAACTCTGTATGAATTTATGGTATATTTATTATGTATTTACTTATATAGCTATTTCCTGTAAATTTACTATGAATTTATAGGGTATTAATCTATTACTTTTCCTAACATTAGCTATTCCTTAATTACTTAAACTTTATCTTTTTATATTTTAATAAATCTTAGCTTAATAATATACCTAAGGTAATTAACTCTTTAAATATAAAAGAAGTTCTTTTTTAATTCTATTAAGAGGTTTATATCTTAAAGTTTTTAAAATACTTTCTTAATATATTTTTTATATTCTTTAAGGTTTTTAAAAAAGATAAGAATATTATTAAGATAAGTAATAATAAAAATATTTAAGTATTCTTATAAGATATTATTAATTATTTCTTAGAAGATAATTAAGGTATTAATTAATTTAAAGGATATAACTTAATATTTATAATATTTATAATAAATATAAAAAGTTATTTTCTATTCTTCTCTTTTCTTTATTTTTATTAAGTTATAGTTATATTTAAGGTTTAAAGTTATAAATTATTACACTTCTTTAAGTTAATCTTATAATTCCTTAATAAATAATAATAAATATTAATTCTTAATAATAATATTATTAAGTTATTAATAGTTTATATAAAGCTATAATTTATTATTCTTTTTAGGTATAAATAAGATTAAATATTTTATTAATAATTTTAATAATTAAATATATTATTTCTTAAAATTCTTATTAAAATATTCCTTAAGGGCTTTAAGTTATTCTTTATTAAATTTATAAATCTAATAATACTTTAAATCTTTTCCTTCTTATAATAAGATCTTATAATTATAATAGCTATATTATAATAAGATTATATTAAGCTTTTCTTAAAAGATTTTCCTAAATTTATAATATATATAAAGTATTTATATAAGTTTATTTAATAGTTTATTAATTATAAGTTCCTTCCTTTAATATAAGTAAAGTATATATTATTATATCTCTTATTTATATATAATATTATAATAAGTTATTATTTTATTAATATATAATAAATTATTATTTTTCTTTTAATTTAATTAACTTTTATCTTCTTTTAAGGTTTATAATTAATTTAATTTTTCTTTATTTTCTTAAAGCTAAATCCTTAACTTACTTTTAAAAGTATTTATAAGTTTATTTAAATATAGCTTTTTATTATCCTTAATAATTAAACTCCTTCCTATATTATTAATTATAACCTTCTTTTAGGAAATAATATTATTTTAAAAGATTTAGCTAATAATTTAATTAATTTAAGGATTTATAACTTATAATTATAAAAATCTTAAGATTAATTTATAATATATTATATTTATAATATTTAAAATTATAAAAGTTTTATATCCTTAAATTAAGATTAAAAGATAATTAATCTCTATATTAATTATATTATTTTTATATCTTACTTTTATACCTTTTATAATATTAAGTTTATAAGGATCTTCCTTCTAATATTATAAGATCTTATCCTTATTAATAATACTTAATAATATAAAGTTATTTTAAATATTATTATTTAATAATATATTATATATTTTTTATTAATTTCTATTTTAAGTATAATATATATATAATTATTTATTTATATTATATATAAGGATTTATAATTCTTAATTATTTATTATTCCTTTATAAGTAATTATTATTATTTCTTAATTCTTATATTTTCTAGATTTAAATATATATAATATATTTTTTATATTATTTATTATTATATTAATTTATAATCTTATATTTCTTATAAATAAGGTATTTAAGGATTTATAATCTTAAGCTTATTATTATCTTTATAAGTATTTTAATAAGAGCTAAGAGTTGCTTAAGTATTATATAAGCTTTATCTTATTTATATTTATTAATTTTTTAATAATTAAGTTTATCCTTCTTATATACTTAAGTAATAAGTCTTTCTTTAAAGTATTTTAAGAATAAGTTATATTTAGCTTTTTCCTTAAAGTATATTTAATATAAGTTTTAAATATATAAGGCTTAAGAGATATTAAAGTATTTGTATCTTAGCTATAAATATAGCTTATTATTTATTTTATACTTTTTAAGGGTTAATAGAGTTCTTATATTATTTAATTAATTTTAATTCTTATAATAATAATCTTAATAATATTAATATTTAAGGTAATTAAGATATTATATCTTAGGTATTATTTAAGATATTTATTTAAATTTCTTATAAGATCTTTATCTTAAAAGTTGCTTAATCTTATATATTTAATATTTAAATAATCTAAGTTATTATTATTTATTATTATATTATATAATAATCTTCTTCTTCTTATAATTACTTATTATTCCTAATAAGGTTTTCTAAGGAATTAATTAAAGACTTCTTTCTTTAAAAGGTATAATATATATTAATTATTAAAATAAAAGGTTTAATTAAGGGCTTTATATTTATTATTAATATTTATTATTTATTTAAATTTAGATAAGAGATCTTTTAATTCTTTATTATTATTAAAGTAGATTAGATATTTTATATAAAGGTTAGGTTAATAGATATAAGGTATCTTATCTTTTAGATATATTAAGTATTATTTATTAAATAAGTAGTTATAAGGTATAATTAGCTTTTATTATTAAGTTATATTAATTTATTATTATTCTTTAAGGATAAGTTTCTATTATCTTTTAAGTTATTAATAATCCTTAGCAAAGTAACTTAGTTTTCTATAATTATAATAATCCTTATTATTTAGCTTTTATTAAGTTATATTAAGTTCTATAAGACTTATATAAGTATTTATTATTATATTATTATATCCTTATTAATATTAAGACTTATTATTATTATTAAAGTTATTATTATATTAATATTTCTTATTAATATTTAATTAATTATGATTTTTTTAATAGTTTTTAAGGTTCTTATAATTATATTTTTATTATTATTTAAATAATTAATTATTAATATATATTATTATAATAATATATTTAATAAAGTTATTAAGTTAATTTATTTTAGAAATTTTATCTTTAATATCTTTTTTTAATTCTTTATAAAATTAGCTTATAAATATTTCTTTTCCTTAATTAATATAAATAATAAGCTACTTAAAGTATATAATATATTTAGAGGTTAATCCTTCTTACTTAAGTTTTATAAGTTTATATTTTATAAACCTTTCTTTATTTAGGTCTTTAAAGGTATCTTTAAGGGTCTATTTAAAGTAATTAAATCTTTTAAAGATTTTCTTAATATTTTTATCTTAATATTTCTTATTATTTTCTAAGTAATCCTTAAGGGTAAGTTTAAATTATATAAATATATTACTTTTAAGTTAATATTTAATAAAGATGATTATATTATATTAAGTATTAAATTAATATTTATAATACTTAAAATAAGTATAATATTAAGTAATAAATCCTTAAAAAGTTCTCTTATCTTCTTTATAAGGGGCTAACTTATTTATCTTATAAGCCTTAGCTTATTATATTATATAAAGGAGGTTAATCTCTTATTAAAATATAATAATTTATATAATTATATCTTAAGAATTATTATTATTAATAATAAAGGAGGTAGGAATTTAAGGTATTATTATATTTTTATATTATTTAATTAGTTAATTATATAGTTATTTTAAATAAGAATTATTAAAATATAATAATTATATTAAACCTTTATAAGGTTTAATAAATAATTTATAAGGTTTATATTAATAATTTAATATAAAGGTAATATTTAATTATTTTAATATATAAAGATATTAATTTAATATTTAATATTTAATAATATAATTATTAGCTATAAGGTTATCTAATTATTAAATTAAATATTTAGATTAATGATTAAAGAATTTATTTTATAAAAGCTATTTATTATAATGATAATTATATTATTATATATTTTAATTCTTTAATAGCTTAATAGGATTAATAATAACCTTATTAATCCTAGGTTAATATTACTTAATTAGATTAATATTAAGCTTATTAATTTATCCCTAAGGGTAAGTCTTAGACCTTAATCCTAGATTTTATATTATCTTATAACTCTATACTTTAGTATTATTAGTTCTTTATTAAGGTGTCTTTTTCTAAACCCTTAGGTTATTAATATTAAGTACCCTAGTATTGATTATATTAGTTTATAATAATTAGTTTAATTTTATAATCTATTATAAATTATTAAAATTAATATTATATTTCTTAGAATTTATATTCTTAAACTTATATCTTATATTTCTATTAATACCTTAATATATAATATATTTTTCTTTTTAATTAAAATCTTAATAACCTTTTAAATTAACTTAGTTTATAGTTTAAGTTTAAGTAATATATTTATTTTAAGTACTTTTTTATAAATAATCTTATAAACTAAGTATAATTAATGCTTTAAGATTTATAATTTATAAGATAAGAAGTTCTTTTTACTCTTTAAAACTTAGGGTTTTAGATCTCTTATTAAGTTATTTTTAATTCTAAGATATAATATTTATTATTAAGTTTATTTCTATATATAATTATAATCTTATAATAATTAAATAGAAATTTCATTATCTTTAAAAGGGGCTATTAATATTAATAGGATTTAAGAGCTTATATAATAATAATTAAGCTATTAAATATTATTAATAGCTAATATTATTTCTTTATTATCCTTTAAGTCTTATTATTATATATATAGCTAATATAATAATTAATATTAAACTTTTTATCTTAAGAATAAAATAACCTTTATAATAGTTTTATTAAAGAAACCTTAATAATAGCTTTTTAATACTTTTTATCTTAGGGCTAAAAGTATTTCCTTACTTTTCTTTAAATCCTATTATTATAAATATAGCTAATATTATAACTAATATTAAACTCCTTATTTATAAAATAAGTCTACCCTTATTATAATCTTTATAAAGGAACTATTATATTAGTATATTTATAATACTTAGCTTATAACTAAAAGATTCTTAGATCTTATCCTTAATAATATTCTAACTTTAAGTATTAAAATTAAAAGGTTAGATCTTATTAATATCCTTCTTTAGCTTATAAGTATACTTAATAACTTATATTATTATCTTTATTATTAAAAGTATATATTATTATTTATCTTTTATTACTTAATAAGATATTCTTAAATCTAGTAATATTTATATCTTTATATTCTAAGCTATTTTCTTAAGCTTAAAAGATAACTTAAGTTTATTATATTATAACTTTAGAACTTCTTTTAATATTAAATCTAGGAATAAGTTATAAGGTTTTTTTATATTAATATATAGCTTATAAGTAACCTTATCTAATAGTTATTACTTATTAATTAAGAATATTTTATTATTAGAGCTTATTAAAGATATATTAAATAATAAGTATATTAATAATTTAATATATTTATATATTTTATATTCCTTATAATTAATATTAATATAAGTAAAAAAGTATATAATATATAACCTAATAAGCTTAGCTTTATTATTATAAGTTATTATTTTAAGCTAAGATTATCTTATTTTATTTACTTATATAGATATTTCTTTATTAAGATTAATAATATTTTATTCTTTAATAAGATTACTTTCTAAGGAAGATAAATAAATAGGATTAATAATATCTACCTTATTATATAATAATAATAATAATAATTCTAGTTAGTTATAACTTAAGTAACCTTAATAAGGTTATATTTATAATATTATATTTATAATGTTTTTTATTTTTATTTTAATTATTTAGTATTTTAGATCTTTAATATTAATTAATATTTAAACTTAACTTATTATTATTTTATTTAGTTATCTTAATATATTTTACTTAAGTATTAAGGTTTTAATATTATTTAAGGTCTTAATTATACTTATTAATATTTATATATTATTAACTAGTATTATTATTAGTTATATAATCTAAAGCTTATTTATTAAATATAGAGTTTAATAGTTTATTTTATCCTCCCTTTTAAAGTTTTTAATATTATAAGAAGCTTATATAAATCTTAATAGATTAAGAGCTATATTAGTAATCTTTATAAATTTAAGGTCCTTTAAGTTTATTAAAGGTTAATTATAAGATTTTATTAATAAATATAGTTAAGCTAAAGGATATAATCTTATCTTACTTATAATATATATAAAATTATCTTTATTATTTTAAGAAGCTAATATAAAATTAAGAATATTTAAAGGTTATATTATAATAATTATTTAATTAATAAGTTTATTAATAGAGGTATTAAAGCATTAATTTATTAAGTTATTAAGTAAATAATCTTAGATTTAAGTTAATAAGTATCTTAAACTTAAAGTAATATATACTTTTAAGCTTATAAGTTATCTTAAATATTATACTTATAACTTATATTATTAATATATAAGAAGATTATATTATTATTATAATCTTATTAATCTTATTAATTATATATATATATTATAGATTCTTTCTTCTTAATAGCTTTTAAAATTAATAATAGTGAATAACTTAATAGCTATTAATTATCATACTTGAAAGATATTAGTTTAGTTAGAAGCTTTATTAGTACCTTTAAAAGGTTATCTTTATAAAGCTACCTTATTAGTTATTAGAAATTATCTTTAAGGTCTTTTAAGTTTTAGTTATTATTTAATATAAGCTTAGGTAATTAGGATTATTAATAAGATATTATAAGAGAGATTCTTTTTATCTTATTTAATCTTTTAAAAGTTAAGATATATAAGTCTTATATCCTTATAAAAATAAGTTATTAATTATTTAAGTTATAATTATAAGGTTATTTAGAATTAAATATTAAGATAAAGGAAGAGGATTATAAGATATTATTTATATTAAGGTAGTAAAGGGACTTAAAAATAATGCTAATAATAAGAGGAATTAATATAAATTAAAAAGAATAATATTAATACCCTTAATAATTATTTATAGCTAAATATTTTAAGTTTTTATAATTTTAATAATATATAAATAATTATTAATAATAATTAATTAATTAATTTTTAAGTTTTATATTTTATATTATTATATAATTAACTTTAATATATTAATAGTAACTTTATAGCTAGCCTTATACTTTTTACCTTTTAAATTTAAAAACTTATCTTAAAGATAATTATTTATATTTATTTATAATAATAATACTTAACCTTAACTTTATTTATATAATTCTATTTTAATAAGTATAATATATAATAATTAGGTCTTATTTTTTAAAGGAGAAGATTAATAAAAAGTAAAGGGAAAGATATTATTAATTATACTTATAAAGTAATATCTTAGAGTAATATTATATAAATAATACTTTTAAGAATAACCTTAGAAATTTAAAGAAGGGTATTAGAAAGGTATATATATTAATTATACTTATATATATATTAATAAACTAGTATTATATTATATTATTTATATTTTTTAAATTAAGAGAAAGAAAGTAATAACTTATTATAAATATAGTATAATAACTAAGCTATATTATTTATTTAAAGTTAATAAGCTTATAATTAATATATTAATATTTCTTAAGTATAAACCTTAATATTAAGATATAATATTAAGTATTTAATATTATATAAGTATTAATATTATAAATAATATAATTTATTATAGATTATAATTTAGCTTTAATTATATAAGTTTTAAAACTTATCTTTATAAGTTGAGTATTAGTTATTAATAACTATAAACTCTATTCCTTATACTTAGAATATTATCTTAAATAGGATTTCTTAAATTTATTATTATTAATAATAAGGAAGGTTATCTAGATTATTTATTAAGTATAGAAATTATTTCCTAAATCTTATTAATTATAAAGTATAAAACTAAGAATATAGATAATCTTATAAGTCTTAACCTAAGTAATAATTCATAATAATAAATATTATATAAAGTAATAATAAAGTAATACCCTTATTTTAAAGATAAATTAAATAAATATTAAAATTAAATCATATAATATATTAAGCTATAAGAATTAATATATTCATTATATAATATTAGTATATATAAATAGCTATTTAAAGTTAATAAATATTTTATTCCTTTAATTATACTTAATTAAATATTAATAATAATATTTAACTTATCTTAAATATTTACTTAATAAAATACTTAAATGTTTTAATATTCTCATATTATATATATTAGTATTTAATAATATAAGTGATTTATTTATAATAAGTAATATTAATCTTCTTATTAATCCTTAGTTATATTCTTATAATATAAATTACCCTTTATATAATAATATTAAGATTATAATCTTCTTTATTTACTTTAAATAAAGGGATATATTAAGTATTTATTATTTTTACTTAAATATTGTATATTAGATTTTATAAATTATAATAATTTTTATAAATAATAATAGCCTTAATAATATCTTATATATTTCTTTATTATCTTTATAAATAAATCTTAGAATATTAGAGTTATAATTATAATAATATTAATAAGTTAATAAAATATTCATAATCTTATATAGTTTATTAATTATATAAGTATATTTAAGTCTTTATTATCTTAATTAATAGCTTATTAATACTAAGGTATATAAATAATATTAGCTTCTACCTTAATTATAATTATACCTTTATATTTATATTTTACTTAATTATCTTATTATATTACTTATAATAATATATATTTTTTATTACCTTAGTAATCTCTATTAATAGAATAAATATAATAAAGAAAATCATTAACTAATAGTTATAATGCTTATTAAATATCTAAGTTATAAGTATTTATAATATTAACTTTAATAATAGTTTTAGGATAGTTGAGATATAGATTCTATTAATCTAGCTAATAACCAACCTTAATATACTAATATAGTTATATAATAATAGGAATTATTTAATTTATATAATATTTAGAATATTATTATTAATTAATTATAATTAACTTATAATATAATTTATAAAGATGCCTTATTAATAATATTATTATTACCTTATAATTATATTAGATAAGGGATTATAAGCTTATATAATATAAACTAAAGCTTAAATAATATTAAGAAGAAGGTTTTATTTATTACTAAGTATAACCTTATAACCCTGCCTTTTATTATTTATCTTTTATAAAAGTAGTCTTAGCTATTATCATCTATTAAGAGAGTATAAAAGTATACCTAAGCCTTTATATATATATTATTAATTATTTCAGTATTTTTATTAGAGTTTTAGAAACTTATTACTATTATCTCTATAGATGAGTTTACATTTATATTAAGGATACTATTATATATATATTTCCTTAGAATTAAGCTAAGTAGTAGTCTGCTATAGACTACTCAAGACTTAAAAGAATGGCCCTTATAAGCTTTAAAGAAGCTATCTATATAATATTATAAAACTCTCTAAGAAGAATAAGTATAATATTTATAATAAAATAAGTAATATAAAGGAGTATAATAATATTATATTTCTTTAGATTTACTTTTTTATTATTAATAATTAAAGAATAATTTAAAGAATTAAAAAGTAGTTAAGAAATAAGAATAGGAAGGGGAATTTTATGGTTTATTTATAAGAGGGTAATAAGAAAATATACTAAGCTATATGTGACTTTATGTATGAGCTTAGGGCTAAGGGATAGTTGGAAAGCTAAGTAGATAGCAGCTAGATCAATGAACAGTTGATTTAAAAAACAGTGTGGCCGAAGCCGCTGCTAAGAACATCCAGGCAAAGCACAGAATTCCCATCGCGACGTACGGAATTGGACCGGGGCTTGATTATATTGACGTTTACCGAGATTGGTTTCGGAAGCGAGGTGTTGAAGAAGATGGTTGTGTCCTCTTCAGACCAGACAGGTTCGTTGCGTGGAGGTCGGTCAACATGGCTGACAACTGTGAGGCCAAGCTGGTGCAGGTCTTGGATGAAATCCTGTCACGACACGAACTATATGTTTAAAGCTAATTTATAAATATATTCTCCGGTTTTATGGATGAAAACATCCCCTTTTTATATATTCTTATAATTGTGTCCCCACTGTAGCTGATACAAATCTACTTAAATTTACACCATGCGTCATTAAGTCTTTCGAGGTACTTTAGGTGGAGTTCTGCGTTTCTTTATCATAGCCCACACCGTCATGGCACTGATAAAAATCACAACACTCCCTATTCCAAGACCCAAGCCCAGCCCAAGTACCGGTATATGGTCAGAGTTGGGAGATGAGCCCCCTGATGCAGCTGGCGGTGGGCTAAATTCGGATGAGGTCGAGCTGGCCGACGTAGATGTTGCTGAAGCGGAACCTGACGTTATCGTCGTCGGTGTGATATTGCCGAAAAAGGATGACGCGATGGCAGATATCTCTGGCTCCGCGGCGGCTTGAATGCCATTGCAGAGCGCCACCAGAGGTTGCTTCAGCGGTGCCTCATTCTTAGTACGTCTTGGTTGCCCTTGATAGACTATTGGCACGGTCGCCCAGGTAAAGGAACTTACACTTGCATCGTCTCCCGTGGTAAGCTGGGCACACAGCGCTACCAGGGCAACAAGGTTCGCAGTATCGGATTGAGAATTGGCGATGTCTGACTTTTGGTTTGCTTCATCTGCAACTTTCCACGACATGACGCCGAAGACTCCAAACAGAATGGCGGTTACAGCGCCTAAAACCTCCAAGAACCAAACGAGGATCGCCTCCGGAAGGCTTCGATGATAGGGTAATGACGCCATGCTATCAACATAATGGACGGTATTTGGTTCGGAATGACTTGGTGTCTACCAAGAGCATGAGAGGAACAGCTGAAGCTAGGAGATTGACGGAGGAATGAGCTGAGAACCTGAGTGACGTGGCTTATTCCAAGGTGATAGCGAAGACTCAGCTGAACTTGGGGGCCAGGCGTGCGGCAAGTGGCTGACGTATGACAGGCAAAGCAATTAGCAGTTCAGTGTCACCCCTGAGTTCCAGATAGAGAACACGGTAGGAATTGCTCTAAACATGTTTAGAACCTGTAAACAAACGTTTGGTAAGTTTTGGAGAGATTTGTATCCGCCAAAACGGAGGGTACACTCGTAGTTACATCGCCAGCACTATTAAAGCAACAAACACACCCAACCCAATTCACGGTTTGCATGCCCAAGATACATATCTAATTTACATATCTAATTTACATACCCAATTTATGTACCTAATTTATTTGGACAAGAAAAGCGGTTACACGGCTGGGAACAGCAGCCAATAGGGAATTACTCATCTGCAGTTGTCGCAGCCTGACTTGACCTTGGGCTCGATTGTCCTTCTGGATCTCCGTCTTGGCGGCTTCTTGGAGACAGGAAGAATAGCCACAGACCCGTAGCACAACAGGCAAGCACGAGGGGTCAAGGAACCTTGGCAGCTTACTCCCAGTGCACTCTTAGTAATCACAGAACTGTGTGTGTATAAAGATACAACTGGATAGGGTATACGCTGTCGAAAAAGATGGTCGAATACATGTCTTGCCCATACTACACGACAAGGGGACAAACAGCTGTGACTAGGCAACAACCACTTTGATGCGTTCAACACCCGAGGCCTCAACGCCCTCTCCTCCGCAAGAGTAGCCGTATTCTTGCCAAGCTCTCGTCTTTCTATTCTCCATACCTCTCTCACCGTTCCTTGAGAACATGCGTCTTGCGAAGGCTTTCGCCTCTGGGGCGTCCATTATCTCCAGCGTAGTGGAGGCTCTTCCTAGTCCGGCCTAGTCATTCGCAAGGAGACAGGTAACCCAGCTTCAAGATGAGTACTACTTTGTCATCATTGGTGGTGGTACTGCAGGTTTGACTGTTGCCCATCGAGTCTCGGCTGCTTTCCCAAAGAGTGAGTTATGAACTAATTCCTTATCTCGATTGGGACATCGAAGCTTTTCGGATCGGAGGTGTCTACTGACACGGATTGAACAGAGAACGTCCTAGTCATAGAGTACGGTAAGATTGAAGGCACCGTTGGTTTCTTCGACCCGCCAGAGGATGGGCACGGTGCCACCCGTCTCGTCATCAGCTCACCTCCTGTCGCCAGCGTCAAAAACCGTACTGCCACCGTCATCCTTGGTATGACTGTTGGAGGGGGATCCGCCGTCAACGGTCAGTTCCTGGATCGTGGTTCAAAGTACGACTATGACGAGTGGGCGAGGCTTGGAAGCTTGCAGTTCGACGGTGCTGCTGAGAGCTGGGACTGGGAGCACTTTGGCCCTAGTTTCGAGAAGGCGAGTCTGCCAGATGAAGCTATGAAGGTATTCACGAGACATGGTTGACGACATATCAGTCCCTCTTCCTCACCGAGCCCAACGACGATCTTGTCAACGAGTACGGCTATACCTGGGACTCGTCCTTCTACGCCGGTGACTCGATCGAGGCCTCATTCCCACCCTTCCAATGGCCCGTACAGCGTAAGTGAAGCCAACCCTAGACAAGTACCCGCAAGCGTATCGTCCGCACTACGACAGCCACTGAGACGTCATTTAGGCATCGGCTGAGACGCATATGAAGAATTTGGCCTTTCCCGCCCCAAGACATACGACGGCGGCGACAAGCACGGTCTCTGCTGGGTTCCCACCGCCCAGAACTGCCAAATGGTCCATCGCTCCCATGCCGGTGTTGGGCATTACACCCGCGTCGCCGATTCCCTGCCCAACCTCGACCTCCTCGTCGATCACAAGGTCACCCGTCTAGTCATCGACAAGGAAGAGCAAGTCCCTGCTGTTGAGTTCCGTCCCGTGTCCGGCGGTGATGTGAGAACCATCTGACCCAAGCGGGAGGTCATCCTCTCTGCGGGTGCAATTTACACCCCTCAGATTCTCCAGCGGAGTGGTGTTGCTTCTGCCGAGTACCTCGAATCAGAGGGGAATGAGGTTGTCGAGGATCTTCCCGGTGTAGGCCAGAACTTCCAAGACCACTGTGGCGTGCCGATTGTCTTCCGTTACGACTCTCCTTCGCCCGATCAATCTGACATCAACACAAACGAGACCTTTGCTGCTGAAGTCGTTGCTCAATTTCGTAAGTGTCCCGCGCGGGGTCCTTATACCCTCGCCATGGGTAACAGTGCCGCCTACCAATCCCTCCAGGATGTGACTCCTCAATGGCAGAACATCGTCGCCGACATCCGAGCGCAGATTGAAGACCGCTCTGCACTTCAGTACCTACCATCAACCGCCGCAGAAACTGTGCAGCATGGCTACCTCGCCCAGCTCGAGATCCTTGCCCAAGCTCTCGAGCACCCTGAGCACCTGATACTCGAAATGCCGTTCGCCAACGGTCCTGGGACTGCGTTCCTACTGAAGCCTCTCAGCCGCGGTTCGGTCATCCTGAACTCTTCCGATCACGATGCTACTCCAATCGTCAACTACGCCACAGGTGCTAACCCTGTCGATCTGAACATCATGGCTACCTACGTTGACTATCTTGGCAGGAGCGCAATGCCATTGAGGTGACTCCAGGTGCGAATGTCACTCAGCACGGTGCTCTGATTGAATTTGTCAGGGACAGTGTTATTCAGTCTCTGATGCATCCTTGTTGCACAGCTGCTATGCTCCCGCGAGAGAAGGGAGGTGTTGTTGACTCCAGTCTGTCCGTGTATGGTATTTCTGGTCTCCGTGTCGCAGATTGCTCCATCATCCCAACGGTTCCGGCTGCTCACACAACGACGACGGCATATGCAATCGGTGAGAAGGTGAGTCTTATTCCTAAAACGCTGCGTTCATTGGAGGAGGAAATAAATCTTGCTAATAACCTGTCTAGGCTGCCGAGATTTTCATAAAGAAGTGGAATTACGCCACCAAAAAGGATTGAGATGTAGCATAGCGTAATATACATATGAACTGTAAGAACAGTGTGCTTTGCTCGGGGTTCACTCGATCCCTTTAGCTAGCATATGGCCGTAGGGCGTAGGCAGCTGCAGCAGCATTCCCCTGGCCCTCCAATCAACCCGAAATTTCGCTCTACGTACGCTCGTCGTTTGCAGCATCTCGGCTCTGGGTGAGGAAACCACCAACGACTTTCAGAACCCTTTCTCTTAGACCCCCTCCCTCGAGATGACACATATGGCCTGACGCGGGGAATGTGACCCAACGTACGCGAGGGATAAGCTCGAAAAACGGCTCTTGAGCTATGTCGTGCGATGTGTCGTACTCTCCGTTGTAAATCAGAGTTGGCGCGGTGATCTGTGGCAGCTTCGGGATGCTTGTCCATCCGAGCATCGAGCCGGTGGGCACATGGATGGACGGGCCGAACCTGAGGACGGAAATGGCTTTGTGAGTATATAATCCTATTGAATAGTGAAATCAAGTTTATCAAAGGTACAGGCTGGAGTGTGTCGGACGAGCAACGTAAATATGAAATGATGAAGGAAGGGCAAAAGACTCCAACGGAGCGAGCTGCTCGGATAAGCTCGACTGCTTCAAAACAGTGCAAAAAGCTCCAATCAACGACGGGGTAGAAGAGGACAGAAGAGCTAAAAACATACATAGTGCTGTAAACTGTCTTATCATCTCGCAGATTCTTGAAAGCCGGAAGGAGTTCGGGAGGGGGAGGCTCCTGTCGGCAAACAAAAGTCTTGTTGAAGACCATCTGTGCCTGCAGATAAACCGGATTTTCATAGTCTTGTTCCTGCTCGTATTCCTCCATCACCTGCAAAACCTCTTTCGGCAGCTCGCCCCTCCGTAGCTGGATGCTGCGGATAGAGAGGTCTTTGCTGGCCAGTCCGCTTGCCAAGACAAGCCTCCGGAGACCCTTCGGGCGACTGGCAGCAAAGGTAGCACCAAACACTAGAAACATCAGCGTCATCCTTGGATCGATATTTAACATTATATTGAAGCTTGGCAGCTGGGACAGGACTTACTGCCACCCCAACTCTGACCCAGTAGGTGGAACCCAGGCCCATCTCTAAGGTGGAGACAGTCAAGGAGGTTATTTAGCTCGGCGATAAACAAAGCCTCTTGCCAGAACTCCTTATCACCAGCGGTCTGCGGTAAATGAGTGGAGGAGGCACAGCCGATCTGGTCATAGAAAATAACTGGGAGGCCGTACTGGGGCCAAAGTTTGGCAAAGGGCAGAAGGTATTCGTGGCCGGCGCCGGGCCCACCGTGGAGAACCACGACTTGTGGAGCGCCACTGGAGAGGTCACCGAAGATCTTGTGATACGTGAAGCAAGGAATATCGCCCCTTCCGGGGATAGTGAAAGGAATGGTGCCGTCTTTGAAAGATTCCTGTGCCATGGCCAATGTCGTGGAAGAACGGCTTTCTCACTAACGAGAGTGTTAGGATGGGGATGGTTGGCGGTGAGTACAAGATCCGATAGGCTACCCCTCGACAGAGCCTCTCTCCAAATTTCAGTAGTTGCGCAGCCAGAGCCGTCTCTTATACTGTTCGCCGGCTAGAAAGCCCCAGATCCCCAACAACGGTGTGGCACCACAGTCCTTGAGAACGTCCGAAGGTGATAATTTGACTAATTATCTGATAAGGCAGACGTGGTTGTACAACCTGGAACTTTCGGTGTCTGCCAACGATGACGGGATTGCATTACGTCGCACGCGACCGGTGTGATCAACAGGTCTGTTGGAGGATGTTGGCAGCTGGGTTGCATTAGTCGCTCGACCGTCATCTGCTGTGCCGCTCTCTGGATGGTGGTGTGGTGGACAGCTGCACCACAACCCTGCAGGAGCAAAGTACCTTGGCAAAGTACTGTGACAAAGCTTCGCCTCATGCGGGCATTCCATAGTGGCACGGAGGTCTTGGCAGGAAGCGACGATAATCCAACATTGCGTCAAGATGGGAGCCGAGGATCATCTTTCACCCATGGAAGTGCCAGGTTTGGAATTGTCCATCGTCCCCGCAAAACCTCGAATTCAGTGGTCGGGATGTGTGACTGACTACTGATCACATTGTCCCAAGATACAAAAGTGTGATCTGTGTCTGTTGCCACGAAGCCCTTCGTGTGTCCAAATCCTCTTTTCACCTTGAATCAATATCCTGGGGCAGCCTGAGTGAAGCTCCGACGGGTTGAATATCATGAGCAACATCATCTACACAAGAATCCCGAACATCGAGAGCGAAGCGGGCGGCAAGGAGGCCTGTTCCCAGCCATCCTCTCATCCCCCGATATGGCATAATATCAGTCGAATCTCAGCTGTGCAATTCGCGATTCTGCTCATATCTTTGGCCACGAACTTGGTCTTTGTTCATAAAAGTCTGACTCCATCATGCGAGATGGACTACGAATCGCCCTCGAAATACGGTACTTCCCTTTCAACCTTTCCAAAGCCATCACATCGAGTTGAATAACTGACATGCATTCGCGGCAGCTCAACTACGCCGCAACGTTTCCACAGAGATTTTGGCTCACAGCGATTTTGACAGTACAAATAGAACCATTCAAGATGCAGCATGGGGGGCCCCAGAACTTGAGCCATGGAACAATTTTGTTGCTCTTGACGAGGACTACACCATTGCAGTAGGACTGCCCCACTCGCAGCGCTGGCCTTGGGACAGTTCCAAGGGGACCTACATTATTACTAGCGCACATGAACTTCATTGCGTTGTGAGTCTTTTCTGACATCAAATGGATTCGAAGGAAACCTCACTCCCACTGACACGACCCAGCACGTCCTGCGCGTGACAATCAACCAGAATCAAGATCGAGTACCCCCGGAAGAGCAAACCTGGCACTATGGTCACTTGATGCACTGCCTCAATCGGCTACGGGAATCCGTCATGTGCAATGCTGACGATACCCCGCTGTACACCGGCCATCTACACGCGAATGCCAATGCGAGCGCGAGCTCGGCAAAAGCTGGCATTGGTTCCGTAAAGATGTGTCGCGATTGGAACCTGTTGCTGGAGTGGTCGCGTGCTAGGAGCGCATGCTACCGCCCTGTTCACTGGTCTGACGCTGAGTTTCCTGAAATTGAACGGTACAAGTTTTGTCCGGATGGGCAGCGACCATGGGAGTAGATAGAGTTTGAATAGGCGCACATCTCTAAAGAAAAGGATATTTCAAATCAAAAATGCACGTTCTTCGATTCTGTGAAATATGAAAATCTGCCTCGAGCATATTGCTGTGTTGCTTGACCATACACAAAGATTCAACTTGAAGTTCTTCTAGAGTTGGTTTGCTAATTTTCAATTTCACGCAAATGAAGATCCTTTGACATTGGTAGCTCCTCCTCGTACTTCACAAATAAATTGAGCAATTCACGATGAAAATTCATGGACCTATTCAGAATGCACACAAAGGTTCAACTCCTGCCGCATCGCTCTCCACACCACTCTCAGCAACCGAGCCAACTGGTGCATGATTGGGACAGCCACCACTCTGATCCGGTTCATCCCTTCCCACTTCCGCCAAGGGCGCTACAGGGCCATCCCTCTTCATGATCATTGCTACCGTAGAAGTGTTAGACATTTATGCTACGGGGAAATGTAAGACGTCGAAGAGCATCAAAGACCCACCGTCATCTGTGGGCATAGGGAGAGTGACAGCCGTTGCTAGGAGTCCGCTGATGCAGACGAGGCTTGATAGAGAGAAACGCATTATGCTGACTTGTTTTTTTTTTGATCAATGGGATATACAAAGGTGCTTCAAATACTAGCTCAGGTTGAATGGTGGAATCAAAATAGCAGAAGAGGAATGCGTGTGAAAGCCGGCTGTGCCTGACTTAAATCTTCCGCACTGAGTAAACGGATGTGGGGACTCGGTGCCAACAGACTGCTTAGATAGCCCCAAAAGTCTCAAATCAACCATGTTGCCCTTGTCCCCTTCTCAACACCTTCGGCCTCACGGTCCGTGACAGCGGGTTGGGATGTGATCGCTGAGAAGCGGTCTTCGTGCCGCAATCAATGCAGTCAGAGTCTCGTCACGCATTAACAAGTGATCGACAAAAGCGGTGATGAATGTGCAGTTTGCGTCATTATCAATCCATTACCAATGCTATTTTGGAATATTTTGTGTTGCATCGTCAGGCTGAACTCAGTGTACACTGGCGATAAGGCGGCAAAGGCTGTGATAAAGTGCCACTGTGATGCATATGCATTATGGCCTTGACCACACTTCACCCTGAACTCTGCGCCCGCCACATTAAATCCAAATTAGAAGTGTGCAGCTTTAAGGACTGTGAGGTTGGCGGCAATTATGAGCCGCTGAGGTGTCGACGCTGGTATCCTTGGAGTCTGCAGTGTAACATACAGGGAGAAGGCTATGAATGCTAAATGTTCGATCTTTGATGTCATCAGGATTCTTCAATAAGGCTTCGTCTCTGATAGCTGTGCCGCAAGTGGAGTAATGCACCTGTTCTTCTCCTGCCCAACCCTGTACCAACATGTCTCCCGACCCGGGATCTCCCAAGGCCCTATCCGGTTTTGGTGACTCGCGCGGAACCAACAGAAAGCATACAGGGTTGCAGAACCAATTCCTTCAAGATGTTTTGTATCCAGAACTAGAATCGGTCAAAGGTCTAGGCAGTGGATGGGATAGGAGTCCCTTGTAGCAGGGCGAAAGATTGCCACATCCAGGACTACACACTGTTCTGCCTTCTGCCGAAACCAAATGATAGGAGGAGTCTTTCCGTGTGCATATATTTTCCGCATCAATAGTCCATATCTTGTAAGTTAAGTATACACAGACATGAGTGGCCCAACTCTTGAACGAATTGCAGAAAGAAAGAAAAGAGAGAGAAATATACAAGTGGAGTCACCTCCCATCGAGTGGAATGGTAACCGTGTAAGTGCAGTTCATTCAATGTTGTCCTGCCGAGACAGGAGTCTCTTGCAGAAAATATGCGGCACAGCACCCTGCAGGCAGGGAAAGACCTGTCGAAAGTCAACTGGTTGCCGCCCGTCTAGCTAGCGCCCATTCATCTGGGTTGCAGTCACAGACAAGCTTGATGCATGTGTTGGTTATCTGGAACAAGCTTTGCCACTCTTGGGGGCCAAATGCACACTCATGTGGCATTACAAGGGCCAGATTCACCACCATCTGCTTTGATTACAACGCATCAAGGTGCATTAATCTATATGTAGGGTTGTTTCGACCGCTAGTCGCAAATCCGGCCTGCAAGTCTGGTACACTTGCGTGACACAGCACTGTGTCTGCACAACAGAGAGCAGGCTCTGCATTTGTTTGGTCACAACAAGTTAGCAATATCAGCTGTTGGACTGGGAATCATCGTCGTAAATTTCAGCCTGTCATGCTGCACATGCATACATTCCTCATGTCACCTTCCGTATCTAAGTATGTCACTGCTACAATGTCCAGATGATCTGCAGTTTTGTGAGGCTAGCAGTACATGCAAGAAGCCTGGCTTTGACCTGTTCAAATGTCAGCCGTGTAGTCAAGTAGGCTGGCTGCTGACCAAGACCTGAGAACCGGACTCCAGTGCCAGTGCAAACAGAACTTAGCCCTCGATCTTTTGCACAAGACACCAAGTTGGCACCTCCCTTGCCACCTCGTGAAACCCGTCTTTATCCTGCCTGTACGAATTGCTTCGTGACCTTCGTCCATAATTATTCCATCATGTTGAACCAGACAAAAGATGAGCTCATCGAAGTTTGCACCACCTTAATGGCTCTGTCGAGCATTGCCGTTGGGCTCCGGCTGTACTCACGGAAGCGGCAGCATGTGGCTCTCATGGTGGACGATGCACTGACTGTTGCCAGTCTAGTAGGTCGCTTCCAGACAGTCAAATTGGAACTATTGAAGTTCAAAGAGAAACTTTGCTTACCAAGGACTGTAATTGTCATGACAGGTCTCATACATTGGAGTAGCGATCACAGTTTTCATAAGTCAGACACTTTTTTATGCCGCGTTTTCCAGCTCTTCCAACAGGCCGAAAACAACTAAATGCCTTTATAGGTGTTCACTACAAGACTGTAGGTTATCCCAGTTCAGACTTCACAGCCGCATAATTGGCAGAAACTCAAGAAGTATCGAGTAAAGTGAGTGGCTCCGTTTCTACCTGACGCAATTCAAACATTAATCTGTGCAGCTGCAAATTTCGTGGGACGTCTTGAGTACCACGTCTCTGGCTTGTATCAAACTCAGTGCACTCTTCTTCTATCGAATAATATTCTACGTGGGGCTGCACCAGTGGTTCGATATAGCCAATACTGTTACCATTATAGTGGTCGTTGTATGGCTTGTGGTATTCCAATTTCTAACCGGCTTTCAATGCGGTACACATTTCTCTGCTCTCTGGGATGGCAGCTATCTACAATACTGCACCGTATCTTTCCCTTTCCTCTACGGTCTCGCCGTTTCCGATTTCCTCCTTGACGTCTGGATCCTGGCCCTGCCGATTCCTCGTATCATGCAACTCCACACATCGGCGTCCAAAAAACTCGGCATTGTTGTAGTCTTCCTCCTGGTATTCATCGGGCTCGGGGCCTCGATTGCTCGCATGGTCGAGTACATCAAAATCGAGAACGGCGGCTCGCACTACTTTATCCATCATGATGAGGAAGGTAGGAAGGTTTGTGGATGAAATAAACAAGTCTGTCACTTATGACCAAGGTGCTGACAAGCTCTCACTCACAGAGGCCGTAACTAGCGCGTTCTTATTCACCATGCTGGAGACAGGTATATCTCTGGTGGCCGTGAACCTCCCATCTCTGTGGCTGCTTTTCACCTCAGTGACACCGGAGAAAGTCATAAGGACAATCCGTAGCGTACTTTCGCTGGAGTCGCTCCGCAGTTGCGGCAGCGGGCGGCGTGGCCAGAGCACCGGCCGCGACGGCGGCGACAAGTTTGGGGCGGCTGCCGTAACAGGGAAGTACGGGATGGTCGCCAGCACGAGGCCGAGCGAGTCGTCCGCGAAATTGCATCCCGGAGTACCGGCAGGACTTCCGAATCCCGACCTCGAATCTCAGTGGGCAAATCCGTCTGAGGTTCGGGGTGCAGCAAGCGCGAAGCCTGAGTCGTTGGAACTGGGAGTATACAGGTGAGAATGTTGCTGAAGGGCTGTTATTGGCGATTTTGGGGAGGGCAAGAATTTGGACGAGGAATACCTTACGACGCACAGTTGACCTACTTCATTTCCGAGTTTTCGGTGCTTAGGCAAATCAGTGTCTTCGCTTATATCAGCTAGATTCGCGACAGTGATCTTGAATGTTTGGACACTCGCCTGAAATAAATTTCTTATTGTTACTGCGGAAATTCCTTAACTTTCTGCGGTGCTTAAATCATAGATGGGGCACAAAAGAAGCGGCGCAAAGGAGTTTAGGCTCGTTAGTAAGGCCGATTCTGGGTGGCCATTTCTTCAGTAGCCTAGCTAGGGGGATATACATCTCAAACTCAGTCACCACTTCTGATATTGTAAGGCGGTGTAATGACCACAGCCGCGGATGGCTTGTAGCTATAGCTATTCATTCGATTTCAAGATGGCTTCCCTCGAGTCTTTTTGGGTGAAACTACTCCTTCCGACTCGCCTACCGGGTCATCCTCAACTACAGCCGCCGGCGCCGGCTCGATCCCGAAGTCATACTCGACCGACGCCCTGACCTTAGGCGCCGCCCGCTCGATCGCAGCCTCCATCCTCTTCTTCATCCTGGCAGTCTCTTCCGGCAGCGGAGCATGAGGACTGCCCGGGTCCTTTTCGAGTCGTCTCTCGACCGCTTTCCTGAGATCCTTCTCATGATTTGCGCGGATGAGGGTCCTCTGCTTCTTGACCGCCTTCCCCAACGCCCGTTCAAATTTCTCTTTCAGCTCCGCCCCGTCGGCCGTCTCGCCCGACAGCTTCGGCCTGCCCCGAGCCTCCTTGGCGCTGGGCCCCTTCGCCTTTCCCTCCTCCCCCTGCAGGTGCCGCGCCGCCCTTGCAACCTGCCGGGCCAACGGGTCATAGTGCTGCGCCACGCAGGACCAGATGAGGTTCCAGCCGTCGGTGCGGATGCGCGGGAACGTGGTGCACCGCACGCCCTCGGGCATGGCGCGCATGATGACCTCCGGGTGCAGGTCGACGCGGTTCCTGACGGCCCACTGGACGCGGTGATGGCTCAGATCTTCCGGGGGCAAGCGGACGTGGAACTTGACGGGGTGCCGCGCGCCGTAGGTGGGGGATCCCAGGAGATGGTAGGCGCCGGCGAGCGTAGTCCGTTCCGATGACGCGGTGGGAGGGTGGTTGCATCGGAGAATCACGTTGTGCAGCCCATCTTCCTTGTTTCCTAAACTCGTATAAAACTTCTTTGAAGGCATGGGGCGCGAAATGCTGACAATCCCATAGTCTAGAACATCCTCCACGGGCTTGACGGAGACCTCGCCCTTGTTGTCGCCCGCTTTTCGGCGGCTTCTGCTGTCCCACCCGTTGGAGACCTCATCACTTGGACGCCAGCTGAGCAGCTTCCCCGGGCCCAGATACTCGCTCATGACCTTGGGCATGGCCATGACCCCGAGCTTTGTTCTTCCCTTCCAGAGACAGATCTTTTGCTTGGCGAGTTTGGGGAATGGGATCCTGCGATATCCCCAGAGCCTAGTCAGGCCGTCTGGGGAGTCGCCCTGGACTATATGCAAATCATGGATTGATCGTCGAGAGAAGGACGGAAATCGTGGTAGTGAGCTAATTCTCTGCCTCAGTAAAGGCTTTGCTGTCAGAGTGGACTTCATTGAGACTGGACGATGCTCACGTGAAGTGGGTGTGTTTGAGCAGAGTTGGACAACCTCGTTCCCTTCCAGGCCATGCTGCGACACGGTCCCCAAGGGATAGGGCTGTCCAGCAAGAAACCCCCTTCAACCCCAACCCGGATATCGTAGAAGCAACCGCGTCGAAGCCAAGGACAAGATCTTGGGGGGAGGGGGGGGCTTTCAAAGGCTCCAACAGATTTTGTAATTCAGACGAGGCGAACAACTCGTGCCTCCCATGAGGGTCCAAACCGCGGATGCCTCGAGTCCCCTTCTTCATACTCTGTCAACATGCTAGCGACACCCAATCTTCGAAAACACTGCCGGCCATCTTCCCAGCCAGACTCTTGCAACACAGGGGCGTGATGAGTTAACTTCGTACTCATCATGCCCCATTCTGACCCAAGAAGAAGCAAGGAGATGCTAGCCTGGGCAATTGCATCATCCGGATATGTGTATTCCTCATCTGGTTTTGTCCACCACCACTCATCTCCAGTCTTGACGCCCCTCGTTTCTTCCTGTTCCGTTACAACACTGATGCGGCCGTCGACATCGATCCATGCATTTTCTACTCCTGAAATCGAGTCGGGAGGGACATACTGGCAGAAGGTAGCTGGAATGGACGCCCTTGTGGTGAAAATCTCGAAGAACCGCACGAAGTCGACACGCCCATTCACCGAGGCCCAGCTCCACGAGGGCGCACGCCGGCTGGCAGGCCCGCGACCCTTCCAAAACAGCGAGCGTGGCAGCTCCTCGCGCCAAAGACCGGCGAGATAAGTATGACCCGTAGCCTGAGCATACCGGCCGGCGAGCCCAGCCAGTGCAGGCAACCTGTCTTCCTCGTGCGAGATCTCTCTCCGTGAATACTCTTGCACGATCCGTTCCCACGAGACGCCTTTCCCGAAATGCCTCGGATCTCGTAGGAGACTTGCTTCTCCCATATGTCTGCGGTTCAACTCATTCGCGTAGCCATGAAAGCAGTCCCACAATGTTATGCTGTCAATGTGCAGCACTTTTGGTGAGAGCATCCATTCTTGAAAGGTCCAACCCCTCTCCAACCAGCGGTTTCTTGAGTTGTTTGGCTCCCTTGAAAAGCTCGTCCAGCTCTTTTCCAAGAACCAGGGCCCATCTTGACGCGATAAGTTGCCCGCAGTAATCCAAGTACTGCGCTTCAATTTCGACTCCTCTTCTGCATATGTGATTGTGGCGAATTGACGTTGCTCCCGGAACCCTTTCTTCCGCTCCTCCAGAAAACTTTGTGAAGACTCTACGCAGATGGGCACTGATATAGTCAATGCAGACCTGCTGTAGACCTCGCACATCTTGGCCGCTTCCTCCAACCAATCCTTGTTATCGTCTTGCACAATGCACAGCCTATCAACCCATAGAAATCGAAACCCGAGCTTGTAGCAGAGACAGATTGCGTCGACAACCGTGTCCGCTAAGTCCTGAAAAGCAATTCCCCTCAGCTGCCTTGGCAGATTCTCGCGAGTAGTCTGACCAGTCTGATTCTTTGAATCACCCCAGCAGTAGGAGAGGCATGCGTACGTCCCCCGCATCTTGCCTTGGGTTTCAACCAGGCGCACGCCCCTCCACTTATCGCTCGGGTCCAAAATCTCGAGGATCCTGCTCGGCAACGGTTGGTTGTGCGCGTTCTTGTGGCAAGATCCATGTTCGGTCTCGCAAATACGTCTCCAGCGTTTTATGAGGTCAATGTGAGATTCTGACAGCAGGTCCTTGGCAGGCCGGTGTTGAAGCACAGGGTCATCCAGATCGCCTGTACTGTATTAGAGATTTCCCCCCAAAAAACCTCATAACTTGCTACTGATGGCGAGACGTACCAGAAATCTTGAGGGATGTTAAGGGGCAAGATCGTTTGTAGAGGTAAAAGCACATGAAAGCAATTGCTTCCGATGACCTTAGCAGACCGAACTTTTCGTTAGAATTTGATTGTACAAAAATCCTTCTGTCGTCATGAACACGCAAATCATATCGTTTGAAGAGCCTCTTTCGCTTCGCAAGCTCCTCAAGCCGCGTGGCTGTTAAGACGTCCTCATCTGATATCAAAGCGGGTGTTACTGAGGTTGACTGTGAGAATTTCAGGTTTAGTGAAGAGTCGGCGTCAACTGCGTCAAGCCCACGAGGACTCTTTCTCCTCAGGACATCACAGATGACTGTGCACATACGGCAACCTGCTGCCGCAGATGCGAGTAGAACCGCCGTGTTCGCATGGTGCATATACGTATGGACATAGCGTCTAATGGCATGATACGAATCGTGTGGTGGTCGCTCCAAGACAAACCCGCGCGGGGTTTTCCAGGTTTAAACAAGCCCTTACGTACATTACAGACCGCCGAGCCAACGAGTTTAGAGCTTGAAGCGCGTGCGTCATCCATATTGTCGCACAGTTGGCATGCCGTGACAACGTAGATATTTCCGGCTATAATGTAACATGGGATGCTCTGGTGCAATGCGTGAAGAATGGGTTGGTTAAATGGGATCTTTTCGTTAAGGAAACGGTAAGAAAAGGTTGGCAGCCAGCACTTGCGGTGAAGACTTTGCTGTTCCGGGCAAGTTGGGTAGACGCTCCAGGCAGCGCAGGCGAAAGTCTGCTGAGCTACGCTCACAGTGCAGGGGTAAACGCATCGCTGATTGGAGAATCACTTGAGCTTGCCAAGAGAAGTGCACCTATTAAGTGACGCCTGTCGAACGAGTAAGGCGCACCTCTAGGCACCGACACTGTGGCCATGTTCCTTTTAAGGCCCATGTGTGCGTTTTATGAGGCATTGGAGCCAAGGCTCAGTTGGAAATGAGATTACTACACATCATCTCTAAAATTATTTCCATCCATGAAGTTCACTTGGTACTGTTCGTAAATCTCAGCGGAGGACGACCTCGATCTTTAGAAAAGAACCGGCCATCCCGTCGACCACGAGATCTGATTGAATCCGAACAGGTACTGCGAATCCGCCAGTCCAACCCGAGTGTCAGCTGCAAAGGGTGCTCAAGTTAGCATGCATACCCTCCAAAACGCCATTTCGTCACGGCCAATTATGTCGAGACCACTTACCATAATGATAATAAAGCACAGTACCACTATAAGCAGTATCAACCAAGACACCCTGCCCACCAGGACCATACACATTCCCATGGCTCTCGAGGACCATGGTGCCTCCGCCGGCCGTGCAGCTCTTCCCGCTGGCGTCAGTGTACGGCCCGTTGACGTTGGAGCTCCGGCACACGCGGATCGAGTACTCCTCGCCGGGCGCGGGCTTGGTGGTCTCGTAGCCGCAGCAGATGCCCGCGCTGAAGAAGAGGTAGTAGTACGGCGAGCGGTAGTAGATGAAGGGCCCCTCCATCGCGTGGCTGCCTGTGGCGTTGTAGGCGATCTGGGTGGCCGAGGCTGCGACGGAGGAGGGAGGGCTGTTCATCTTGCTTTGGTAGACTAGTTACGGAATGAGCGTCAGCGCACTCAGCCCCGAAAGGTCACAGACAGGGGAGGTACTTACTGTCGGCCCAGAAGGACCCGAAGCTCATGTAGTAGCTCCCGTCGGTGGCCTGGACCAAGGCCGGGTCGATCGCGTTGTACGGCTTGGCCGAGGTACTTGCAATACCCGTCGCGCCGTGGTCCGTCCAGGAGCCGACCTCCATGGTGGTTGAGGTTGCGTAGCCGATAGCTGAAGCTTGAGAGCCGAAGACACTGACTGCGTAGTAGAGATAGTAAGTGCTACCGACGAGGTGGACGGATGGAGCCTGTTGGAATTGTAAGCCACTTCAACTTCCTGAGCGTATAGCATGTCCCTTCTGCCACTACGAAGGTTGATAATCAGACGTGATTCTTGGACATACCCAAAGATCATCGTTCCCAGCAAGGTCAATAGAGCTCCCAGCCGGGATGGCAGCACCCTGGTAGGTCCACGACCCAGTCAGGCTGCTCGCGGTCCATATTCCGATCTTGCTGCCGGTACCGAAGCGGAAGTACTTGCCGTCCGACCTCTTGACGACGCTCGGATCATGAGCCCAGCACGCGCCCGTGCAGGCGATGGGGTCCGGATAGGCGGCGGCGGGGACGGCTGCGAGGGTGGCAACGAGCGCCGTCAGGCCCCGGAGGACTCGGCCGAGAAACATGGTGCGTGCTGTGACTACTGAGGTGGGTGGCTGTCGATCACGGTTCGATCCGGTGGGACGGACTAGAACATTTCATGCGTGCACAGCATGGGGATGATCGACGGCTTGGCCTCCATTATAAACACTTTCTGGCATGACACCTTATCGCTGGACACGAGCGCACGTTATGCGAGCGCAGGCCGGGCAATGCCTTCCGACAAACTCAACTTGCCCGCCTCCTCGTGTTGTCGATTGGTGGGATTGAGACTCCAAGTTTGTCCCCTCTATTCCGCTGACTTGGGATGAACGCCAAGGACGGGGGTGGGAACCCGGCGTGTTGCAGCCACTCAAGTACCGGCGGGTCGCCGAGTCTGGTAATATTAAGGGCACATGATTCAGGAACCGGAGGCAGGACAGCCCGTGGGGGTTGTCTTCCCTCTCCCAAAGTGGTGCCTCGATGGTGACATTTCAGGGAGAAGTGCCGTGGCCCGTCGCGGCGGCGTGTGGTCTCCCCGGAATTCCCCACACCCATTCAGGAATGGGCAGAGGCGCCCGAATCGGTTGCTTTCCGAGCGGTATTGCAGGGGCGAGGCACCAGGGCCTTGGCTAAGCGAGGTAGTGTTTGGGATACTCATGTGACTGGAAATCCGGGAGTGCAACCCTGGATGCCGAGAGGAAAGGCTTGTTTTTCCGACGACTGGTCTAGCCTACATGATTGGCATATGCAATACTTGGCGAGATGAGAGATAGGGAAAGGGGCAGCTGTTCGGTTTAAGTTTCAAAAAGATTTGAAAAGTGTCTTTTTACGTCCGTATGGTGCTGTGTAAAGTGAGGCAAAAGTAACTTCAAGCTAGGCCAGCGACGCATTTAGCAAGCTTTGAAGTAAGCATAATAGGAACACCACCTAGCGGAATCCTCGGACATTTGGGCCGCTGCGGCTATGGATGGGCCAGATAGAAAAGCAGATACAGAAAGAAGGATGGTTCTCAGTAGCAAGACGCAATTGCTAGAAAGTGTGCTGATAGTCGGTCATAACACAAACCTGGTGGACAAGATCACAGCAACGATAGGCTGAACATCTTGAGCCATGGAAATAAACCCTTGATAATGGTCTATCATACAGTCATAACAATCATGGCTAATCGCTGGTCTGGGTATCAACATCTAAACACACGATGCACATCTCGCTGCTAGTACCGTCTGACCACCTGCTCACGCAGCAAACATGCGCACACAAAATTGCACCACTTCCCGAGACACCAGAAAGCCTCTGCGGATCAGCACATCCCTATCCCAGACTTTGAATCTGATTCCGTCCTCCCATTGCTATCGGCAGCCAATGAAAGTTGCCCATGCCACCTCTCAAGTAGCTCCAACGCCATATCAAATCTCCCAGAGGATCCCCCCCCCCCGGGAGCACGCCAGTTGACATTAGGACACTAGCTTCCTTCCTCCTCTCCATCCATGGCAGCTTCAATTCGGAAGAGTATCTGCCGGCGGCGGCACCATGGAGTATCTGCCCCTGCCATTCATCGCAGCAGCAGCATTTCGTCGGCCGCCACTAACGCCGATGAAGCCACCTGCGCCATTGCCACGCTGCTGGCCGTTCTCAAACAAGTTAATCTCCGACAGCAGAGCACAAGCCGCCACGACCCTGAAGCTCTGCATGTCCTCATACCTGCTCTCCCGGGGTCCGGTGTTGGCCTCGCAGCCGGCGTGCACGCACGCCAGGCACAGGTGCAGGTTGTCGAACTCGGTCTGGTAGCCGGTCAGGGGCGCGACCTCGGAGTCATGGCTGACCTTGCGCATCTGGCCCGTGATCCAGGACGCGATACGGTCCATCTCGTCCTTGAGCTTGATACTGCTGTCACGCTGCCGGTGCGTCTGCACTCCCGACTTGTTGAGAATGTTGCCGATGAAAACCTCCAACTCCGTGAGCGGCTTGGTCGGGTGCGCTGAGAACTGGCCCATCGCGACCGACACCGCCTCCTCGTACCACCCACGGATCTCGCGCGCCGTTTCGAGCCGGTCCACCCAACCGCGCGGATCCTCGACGATGGCCTCGTAGCGCGGGCGGGTCTTGATGAAGAAGTCGTCCCAGAATGATGAACCGCCTGCGGCTGGCACTTTGGATCTGACGTCCTCGTGCCAGATCTTTCGCTCGTCTATGGCGCGGTAGAGGTGGCCAAGGAGCTTCTCGGATTTGTAGTAGACGTGGCGCTGGCGATTGTACTGGTCTTCTTCGTCATCGGCAGCTGGCTCGAGAATGTAGTCATCGAGCTCGATGGTAGATTTATCCACGACACGGGATTCCGGACCTGGTGCCAGACTGCACGATGATTAGAACAATACCTGATCCGGCCGTGATGATAACAAGTGTTGCAAAGATGCGACGACAGAAGCTCAGTTGAGAAGATGAAGAGTGGGGGGGAGACAAGGAGATGGAGTTTGAGGCCTTAGCCTTGACCGAACGAGGGTCTGGGAGCAGGTGAGAAATATGGACAGTGCGAGATTAAGACTCACAAATCAGGTCTGTACTTATTTGCACGAGGCAACTCCATCAAGTTCACGCCAACACCAGTTTTGGAAAAGTCCACAGCGGTTGAGTGCAGCTCGGCTAGCTTCGAGCAGTCGGGATGAAGGGTGCCCTCGTCCTTCTGGTCCGCCAGGATCATGTGCCGCGTTGCGATGACACCGAGGTGGTCCAACTTCATGAAGTCAATGAAGAAGTCCGCCATGTCCTCTGTTGTGACCTCACGACCAAGGTCTACCGGTGCAACGCGGGGGTAATCTGCGGGGCTGAACGTTTGCTGAGGCATGACTTCTTCATCCCAGATGACGTTGAAGATGTCGCCGTCCAGGTCGCCACCTGACAACTGCGACGGAAGGTCACGCTCGCCGTATCGGCTGAAAATAATCACGTTCGACAATTGTCGAAGTGGGTTTCCCGGAGGAGGTACCACGTTGAACGGAAGTTGGATATCGCCTGGGTGCAGAGCTGGGGATCTGGTGACGATCACGGGTCCGGGCCCAGGGGGCTCGTCGAAGCGATCACCCTTCGTGTCGTAGGTGACATAGACCTCGTTCTCCTCGAGGAATCCGGTCTCATCCATGATCCCGAACAGGGTAATTCCTTTCCGTACAGGGATCCTCGCCTTGTGCTTCAGGAGGCGCAGTTCACGGAGAACCATGGCCTCGACTACAGATCGAAGGAACTTGTCCTTGCGGTAGTCGACGCCCATGGTCTCGCACACTGAGATCATGCGGTGGAGTCGCATGGTTTCACCGACATTCTGATGCTTCAGGAACTTGGCCACATTGTACGCATCTGCTGTGACCGCCCGAAGCCTCGATAGTTCCACGTTCTGCATGCGGAAAAACCAAGCGCTCGTACATCCCATATCCTCCAGAATCTTGATCATCTGCCGGTTGAGTACTAGAGGAATTGGTTTGGAAGCCATGTCGCATATCTCGAGGTTAGGCTTGTCGTTGCTCTCAAACTTCGTCATGGACGGTCTGATGTATATTACAGACCCCGTCAAGCTGGGGTCTAGAGCAAGCATTCCCTTTGAGCCTTTGAATCGAACTTGAAAGGCTGTGGGTGCGGACTTCTTCTGAGGTATAACATCCCAGATGTTATAAACCATTGGCCAAGATAGGGTCCCGACACCATCACTAAAAACCCGACCATTCCGTTGTACATCTGGCATTAAGTGGACAGTAACGCCCAAATCATCCAGTGACACAAAATAGGGCGTTTCGGAGAAAGCCTGGCCGATGCGAGCGGCACACCGCGCTGGCGAACGAATGCTCCTGAAATGACCCAAGTCGCCGATGACGTCGAAGGGGTATTGTGGTCTGCCATTGTCGAGGAAAGGAGCCATGAACTGTTGATAGTACTAATTAATATCATACACGAAAGCAGAAGGAAATTGAAACATGTGTAGCACGTAGCGGAAAGCAGACTGTAATCTTGAGAGGTGGCGGGAGTGAAAGGAAGTTGAGGGAGGAAACAACGTACCCATGCGGAGTGCGAACGCAAAGAAGAGTGGGAGAATCCCAGAAATTGGTATTCCCGACCAGCAATTAGGACACCCTTCCGGAACACTTCTCTGTATCTGTCGTATACGTTCTCATTGCTGATCTTGGGGTTGAAATACAGATCCTCGCCGTTTTCATCGCAGAACTGGACCCGCAGGAAGTACTCGTGATGGTTCGGGTATTTGCGGAGGATTCGGTTCTTCGCTTCCAGTTCGGGTCCGTGTAGTGTGATTCGAGTCGGTGTGACAGTGACTCTGTGGACCAACGCCAGGTTCTGGGTTGGGGCCATGAGTTGTTGTCGAAACACTTCGTTACTGGCCATCTTGTCTTCGACTTCGCGGAGGTACTCCGCGATGGCTTGAACCTCGAACATTGATGGATCGCCATGAGGCTTTGGCCATGGGGTGTCCTTCATCAGCTTTTTCATAGCGCCGACCGAGATTGGCCGCCTGCCAGCCATCTTGTCTGCAAGAAACACCCTCCGCAGTAGCTTTGCCAGTGCTAAAACTGTTCCCGGATGGTAGTAGGCATTGAAGGCCAGGGCCTGTAGCTGGAACAAGATGCCGAAAGGCAGTTGGTCTGGGTGGGAATCGATGACAAGTTCCTCCATTAGCTTCCTCATGGCCACCGAAGAAGGTCCAAGATCCAGGGGAGCTGTCCTCTGTGTGAGCAAGTCGTGGAACACAGCGGGTACAACGTCATGGTTCCTTAGTGACCAGAGCTTCTGGCGAAGGTTTCCCCCAGTCACCCGCAGTTGGTAAACAAGACATTGGCCAACGACTTTGGCATGCTGATCGTCCAGGGCGGTCAGACGGGTTCGTGTCGGCCCAGAGTTCCCAAGCCGGCCACCAGCCGCGATAGTGAGCTGCCTCATCAAGCTGTCTAGCTCGGTGATGTCCTGGAAGAAAGACGGCTCTTCAGCGAGAGTCAACATGAGGGTATGCTGGAAGCTGCAGACAAGGTCTTGCACATTCTCGAGAGGGATTTTGATCACGCGATGGCTGTCAAGTTTGACGAGCAGAGTTTGGTTGGTGAACTTTGCAACGCCAATGTCCTGGAACTCGACCTCGGGGATGTAGACAAGCTGGTCGCCGACAAAGGCCGTGTGCCCACAGCTAATTGAGGTCACTTCGAAAACCACGGGGCCTCTGGCTGTCTCAATTCGGCGAGTTGGGTTGGCCCTCTCTGCAGCGGCATGCCTCAGTCCTCGTAGGGTAATTTCGTTGGGCTCTCCCGGGATGGCGTTGGGGTCGATCCTTCGCTTGTTCTTGCTCTTGGAGCAAAATATTTCGCAGCCCATGAGTTGCAGCCTGGCTCTTCGCTGCACGCGCCTCGCAGGTTTAGGGTTGCGAAAGCCATTGATGGGGGGACCATTGGCTGGCTGGGCCGTCGGCGGTAGAATCTGCTCGCCGTACTTGCGCAGGAATGCTTGGGCTTTGTTGACGTCGAGAATGGTCAGATTGGCCCACTTCTGTCTCCGAAACTTGTCGCAGCTGAAGGTGTGTTCTTCAATGCCTAAAGAATCCATGCAGGGCTGGAGCCTCTTCTTCACGGCGTCGTCGGACAGATGCTCGGGCCAACCGTGTGTGTGGACCTCCATGTTGCCTGCCTACCTGGTAGGTACCCCGAGAGTAGCGTCGCGGTGGGAGCGCTAATGGCCGTTGAGCGCTGAAAGCAGGCTACCTACTTCGCGCAGTCAAGTCGTCTGTGATTCAGAGGGTCAGTCCATCCAAGGTAGGGCTGGCAGGTCAATCGGTGGCTGTTCAGATTCGCTGGAAGATGGGCAGGGCAATGCGATGGTGAGCCTGGTCGAGCAGGCAAAGGACATCGATGTGAAAGGATAAGCTGTCAACACTGTCCTCTGATTTGGATTTAGGGACCTCGTTACGACTTGACTGCCCCAAATGGGAGGAAGGACGACGAACGAAGAAGAGGTTAAGGCTGAAAAGTCGACGGTGTGAAACTGCGAGTCTAAACCCTGAAGCTGTTGTGCTGGAGGTGGGACGAATTGGAAGCTGGAGCTGGAGCTTGAGCTTGGGGAAGCTCTTTGTCGTGGAAGCGGGGGGGGGGCGACCGTACCTTCCCCGCAGTCAAGCCAGAGGCCTACCGGGCAGACCGAGACAGCCAACCGTTAGGTTTGGAAGTAGCAAAGTGAGGTGATACAAGAAAGACAGCACTGCGCACTGCTTCGACTGCCAACAATGCAGAGAGACTCTCCAGATCATTATTATCTGAGGGCTGCACAGACAAAACGAAATTCCGTGCGGCAACACCATTTATACCTACCTCAGACCACGACGAAGGCGCCTGGCGAATCCACCCAGTGCGGTCAGACTCTCAGACGTAGAGAGATCCAGAATTTGGGAGTCATTTCCAAGCATGACGGCATACGGGTACGGGCAGCTGCATAGAGGTCATTGAGTCACCAGGGACAAGAATAAAAGGGTTGTCTACTACCCGATCACGACACGCCGCAGACTTGCCTCTGTCAGGGTTTTCCTCTGTGGCATATCTTAGAAAGCTGCAGCCATTGCCGAGACTATGAGGCTGTCTTCATCCAAGGGGCAGCTCGCCTTGAGGAAATCACTGGGACCGGCGATCCGCATCAGCACACTCGAAGCCTTCTCCAGTAACGGAGAATAAGCCTGGCGTGTTCTTTGCGTCTACCTGCAAAAACAGCCTTCCGATTGTTAAACTCTTCCGTCCGTCCATCGATTTGTGACAGAAGCCTCAGTAAGCTTAACGGCTCTCGACCGTGCCCTGCCTTTTCCGGTCCTAGGATATCGTCCATTATGTAAGTGCACTACCATCCAGCTGTACTAACAAGGATATGCTTGGTGCATAAGAGAACAGCGGATCCCCATATGTCTGGCCCTGGAGACTCACGCTGGACGCCTGCTGGGAGTGGCGGCGAGCAGTGTGGGTGAAAAGCCCAACGGCCACTATCTAATTGTGCGGCCAGATTGGCACAACTCCGATAGACACTGTTAACATCTCGCACTTCGTTTGCACAGTACAACACGTGAACCGCAACTGGATGTGCGAGAGCCGAGACGAAGGCGCAAATTCGTTGGTTCCATCGAAATCTCGACAGTCTTCAGCACTTTTCTTTTTGCTTGCATCAAGTCCCTTACGTGTCAAAATGGGCAAATCGAGTAGGAGGCGTCAAGAGCAGTCCCGACATCGCCACATCGAGCCCCTGGCCAGCATAAGGAGAGAGGACGGCTTGTGGCAAAGCATCGAAAAGGATGAAGAAGAGTTGGTATCGCATTTCGAAGACCATTCTATCGTACCTGCCAACGGAAAGACGGCGAAGGCAGAGGAGGGACAGATGTCTGACCAAGACACAACCCGATGTCATCACCAGCCTCGAGACATCGCGATAGCTACACGCACAGCAAGGACTCCGGACGTGCCATCGACTCCAAAGATCAAGCCCGCCATGACAGAGAGCCCATCAACAAGCCATCGATCTCCAATACCACCAACCAGGACAGACCTCTCAGCCAGAGTGCTCAATTGTCCCCTCCCACGTCCAGGTCTTCCCACGCCCATCAGCCCTATCCATGACATACCTCAAGCTCTACCTCCGAGCCCGACTCAGTCAGCCACTAAAAGACGCAGGGGAAGGCCTAGGAAGTCACGCAACGCCCCAAATTGGAACAAACGCCGCCGCGTCCGCTTCTCTGACCCTATCCTCCCTGGGCCAGAGCCAGAGCTAGAACCAGAACCTCGAGACGCGCACGTCTTCGTCCGCGTGCTCAGGATCATAGTTACCGTCGAGAGCCCTGGTCCGCCCCGGCGGGAGGAATTAGTGTGGAATAATCGCGCCAAGGGTTGGAGGCTAGCCGGCGAGAGGAGCGAGCGGAACATTGAGGATATTTCTGAGTTGTTTGACGACCTCACAAAGCATGGCACGCTGCTGAGGGTTGTCCTTGCCCCAACAGTGGGAAGAGGAGCGCGGGAGCCGGTCGAGATGGTCTGGAATGGGGCGAGATGTTGTTTTCAAGGCGCCAACCAGGACCTCGGGACCTTGTCGGTTGCTTTGGGCGAGATGAAAGACATGGTGAAGGATCCGTGGGCGAGACAATTTGTTGGATATATGCTAGTTTGACTGGCTGCCACTTCTTGCCCAATTTTACCAGACCCGTGTGCTACCCTATGCTATTGGCAATCCTCGCCCCCTTGACTTCTGCTCGTGTCCGAAGGCCGGCTCGTTCCAAAATCCCACGCAACCCTATCCGGGGTTCATTGCCCAGCTACGTAGCTCGTTTCCTGATGTGTCCATAGATAGTTAGGACTGATGGAAACTGGTCGGCCCGTTCTGGTTTTGCCAAAGCAGCATTTTCTGCTGGTTTGATCGTGTGAGCGAGACTACTAGTTGTGTAAATATTTGCGTTGAACAGCGAGGACTTCAGACCGACCAAGGATGTATAAAAACAGTCTTGTGACTTTTTCGACTGAATTTGCATTCAAACTTGTGTAAATGTAAACGTCCCAAAGGGCCTCTAGCAAAGCTGAACCGGAGAACTGGCTATGGTCACATGGGACAGATCGGAAAAAGCCAGAATGGTCCGCCGAAGCCAAAGCCCGTCTGAAGCCGACGCCAGTTCCCATCTACAACCGATGTCCAATTATTTTGAACCATTCCTTCCGCAGACAAGACCCAGATCTTCGTGCAGTACCCCATGGGGAAAGTGCTTGGCTCCTCACATGCAGTTCCACTCTTTATCGAGTCTGCAAGGAGTAGCTTTGCGAGGTCGAGGACGCCGGCTTGATGATCTGGGAACCTAACACGCTTATAGATATTTTCTGCCGCGGTGCGGGGAGATCCGAGACTGTCCCACAAGAGCTTGCTTATAAATTCCAGACTCCCTTGTTCTACTCTCGAGAACGCAAAGTTGGGTTTGAGATGGTGTTTTCTATGCCGTGTTTGAACATCAGGCTTTTCAGTACAGTCAAAATATGATGACTAACACTTCGGCCGCCGTGCCAACATCTATTGAGAAGGTAGAAGGGGGCGGCACCGAGCATGTCGAGAATCAAGATGGTAAAAAGAATACGGAAAGACACGACAGATTCGGAAGTGTTGCGAAGACTGACCCCAAGGATATCGCATTGGTGAGAAAGCTTGATCTGTATTTGATGGTATGTAATGGCCTTCCAACGCCAAACGTGATGACATGCTGTTGACTGTATCTAAGCCGATGCTGTGGCTCATGTATTCTTTGAATTTCCTCTGCCGGAATGCTACTGTGAATGGCAAATTGAACAACTTACAAGATGAGCTCCACATGAATGGAACAGAATATAACACTTGTGTCAGCATATTCTTCGTCGGGTGAGCACAACTGATAGATCTACTAACTTTGCACATGACGCTAACTCCCGATTCTGAAGATAGCTCGTTGGAATGGTCCCATCCAACATCCTTGTCACTCGTCTCCGGCCGGCTTGGTATCTATCTGGCTGGATGATGGCTTGGGCGGTGGTGTCTACCTTGACTTGCGTCGTGAAAGACTACCATGGCATGTTGGCTTCGAGGTCAGTACCGTTTGTAAATGACGAGACATTGCCCTGCCCTAACTCTGCATTCAAGAATCATTCTTGGCTTCACCGAAGCACCGTACTACTCAGGCGCTTGCTACCTTGTGGGTCTGTTTTACACAAGAAAAGAGGTTGCAACGCGGCTAGCTGTGTTCTACACCGGGAATCTGTTGGCAAGCTCATTTTCCGGCTTGATTGCAGCTGGAGTCTTTGTTGGCCTTGATGGGAAGCATGGACTGTCTGGATGGAGATAGCTTTTCATGATACAAGGCGTCGTTACTTGTAGGTGCAGGCCAGACAAGGCCCTACTCTGAACTCTGTTGAATGTCCTCGAATTAATCATTCCTTGCAGTTGCCGTTGCCGCCCTCGCCTGGCTCATGTTGCCGAACAAGCCACTCGATACTCCGTGGCTGAACGCCGAGGAAAAGCAGCTCGCCGACTTCCGTGTCTCCCGTGGTACCACAGAGAGGCTTGTTGCTGGCAAAATATGGACCGGCGGCCTTAAGGAGGCTTGCTTGGACTACCGGACCTGGATATTTGCCCTGATGGGAAACCTCCACTTGTCCGCCAACAATTTCAAAAACTACATGCCCACAGCCGTCAAATCCTTAGGCTTTAATGACACAATCTCCTTGGTCCTGATATGTCCTCCGTACCTCTTCGGTGCTTTCACATCAATCGCTGTCTCGTGGTCTTCGGGCCACTACAACGAAAGGGCCTGGCACATTACGATTCGCAAGGCCGTCGCCATTCTCGGTTTCGCCGTTGCAACGGGGACGCATAATATCGGAGCACGCTACTTTTCCATGTTCATCTTTGTGGGCGCCACATACGGCGTCAATAATATCAATCTCTCGTGGACCTCTTCTACGCTTGGCCAGACGGATGAAAAGAGGGCCGCGGCTATCGCCATCGTCAATACGCTTGGTAATCTTTCCTTCGTGTATACACCTTACCTCTGGAACGACGAGAATTCCCCGCTGTTCCGCCCGGCAATGATCGCGAGTATCGGCTTCTCTTTTGGGGTCGCTTTAACCGCGTGGTTGATGAAGTGGATACTCGTGAGACAGAACAAGAGGATCAGGGAGACCGATAACGAGGCTGTGAACTTCTATGCTTACTAGAAGCCTTCTGCGAGTCACGATAACCGGGGCAGAGACAGGACGTAACGGTGTATTTCCGAGATAGTTAGATCCTCAAGACACCTGGGTGCCTGCGTCAGTGCAGAATTCAGCTCCTGGTGCCTAGTCCCTTTTTGAGATTTGGGAAACTCATCATGAGCATATATGTAAATAACATATATAGCTTTTTGATCTCCGAAATGCCTCTGGACGCTTCATGGGCCAATTTGCACTCCCCTCTGAACACAATACCGTTACATTGCTTCGCCAGCCATCAGACTACATCTCCTCCCACCTTTGCAACCCCTACAGCGGAAGCTTACCTTCTTTAAGGAGTGTTCTTCTCTCCGGAGCTAAACAGCATAGCCCTTAGGCTTTGCCATGAACTCAAAAGCTGTTGAAACATCAGGGCGATAGTGGCCAATGTTGCATTTGTATACTAAATGCTCATAACTAGATTCAGCTTTGAGCTTCGCTACCTAGGTCAGTGCCCTTATCAGCTGCTCCACCCGAAGGACCCCACACAGACCTCTCCTTCAGCCATTCCATCCTGCCGGCGCTATCGAGTTTGGCAAACATGAAGCTCTCAAATTCAGTCTCGGTCCCATCAACCTTGATTGTTCCAATCATGCGCGCCGCCAACATATCTCCATCACGAAGGAAATCTATGCTGGTGGTATTGGTGGTCATGTTAGCATACCATGTCGGGAGCAATGACGAAGGTCAAACAGTGGTCAACTTACACAACCGGCTCGTAGTCACTAATCTTGCCACGCCATTCCTCGATGCCCTTGAGGTAGACATCGTACGGGAGACGCTGTCCATTCATGATTTGGTAAAAGCCGGGAGTCGAAAGGGCCTCGACGTACGCGTTTGCCTCTTGAGGTGGGCCAGAGAGACTCCACTTCATGGCGCGCTGGAAACCCTCAATGGTGGACGTGTACTCAGACATAACTGCTATTTGATATCACGAAAGTCGAGAGGCAAAGCTTGCTGCGTGGATGCAATCGATAGCAAGAATGTGTAGGGACAGGTGGAAACACGTACTTGTGAGTTGGGCGGACCCGGGTTGTGGATGTCAAATGGCCACCAATTGGAGGAGCCGTCAGACGGATCGCCACAACAACAGTGGGAGCTAATGCAGGTTGGTGCTCTCCAAGTCAACCAACTTCTTAGTCATAGCCCCACTAGATTCGTCCTCGTCAATCTCAAGTGTGCTCTGACCCACGAACCGCCCACAGCAGCCCGTTAGCGCAACCCTTCCCAGGGTTGTCAGGTCGTGTACAGTATTCTAAGTTGGCAAATTTCTTGCCCCACGCTTCACTGCCGCCTCGATCTTTGCCAAGTTCCGGCTGGCCCGCCTCCAGAAGGGACCACGAGCAACTTTGAGAATCCGACCACACTGATACCGGCCTTCATGAGCATGACTGACATCACGGTCTCGATCGCACTCATCTTTACTGCTGCAAGGCTCCATGCCAACTTTCGGAAGCCAACCATGGCTGATTGTCAGTTCGGGATCCTTTGAACTTGGTGCCCGTACGTAGCGTTGCGCTGACTGACAAACTCGTCCGCGGGCAACAGACTTCGCCTTCATCGCCCTTCTTATGTCAATCGCCGTCCTGGGGGTCAAAGCTTCTTGTAAGCACCGAGTGCACTCGTAACTCGTCACGTTACTGGCAAGTTTCGGAGACCTGTATTACCTCGAAATAGCTAACGAGATGCTGGTTCTCACCAGATCTTCAAACGGCACGCCATATTTGGGATGCGCCAGCATGCTTTTTTGGAGCTTCATTCGCTATAGCAAGTTCTTTCTCTCGAGTGGCCAATCAATGTCATACAAGTGTGAGACGAGGCACAGGGGCAGAGAAAGAAATTGTAGATGCTGGGGATTGATATAGCTCACCGCGGTGACATAATCCAGAACAACTACTTTACCGGCATGCTCTTGCAGATGGGGCAATTATTTGCCAAAGCGTCTATACTGTTGCTCTTCTCACAACTTTTCACCATACACCTGCCGATGCGTGTCGCTATTTGGGTCGGCCTGACGTTTGACATGTTGATATATTTTCCCGGTTTCGCCATCCAGACTTACTACCAGACCCCTCACGTGGGCGAGACCTGGCTTGATACACTCGATGGTCATAACATCGTTCCGTTAGCGTGGTCGCAGGCATAGTCGGCACTGATTGTGGTCTTGGACATTTATATCTTCATATTACCACTCCCGACTTTGATGAAGCTCCAATAGCCAACGACAAAACGTGTTTCTCTCTTAGCAGTATTTTCGGCGGCTCTCTTGTGTGTAACACTCCTTGTCTTCCAGCCCAGCCCAGGTGTTCTTTCCTCTTTGCTGTTCTGACAATATCCGATCCCAGAGGAATCGCGGCGAGCATTGCTTCATTGGTCGAAAGAGTCATTATCACCAACACACATGACACGAGCTGGATTGCAGCCATACTTTCTTTGTGCAGGTTAGTCGAAAGCATCCTGCCACCATTCTTCATCAAAAAATATGCATCCTGTGCAGCACTGTATCATCAACTCATTCGTGCCAGTGCACTAACGCAAATATTTACCAGCGCTCTAGAACTCAATGCTGCCATTATTGTCAGCTCCGCGCCTGCTTTTGCCAGCTTCGCAAGATCACATCCGCCCGAGATGGCGGCCATCAAACCGTTCTTCTCGAGCCTCACGAGCTTCTCTAGCAAGATCAGAAGCTCGGCGAGGACCTGTGCTCCGAGTTTCAAGGCCGAGAAGACGGCATACTACGGTAAGGAGGCCGCAAAGTATTATCAGAGCCCTCAGTACTATGATCTCGATGAAGCATATGTGCTTCAGAACGGAGTTCCAGTGGACAACGGCCGACAGGTGTGGGTTCCATTCCCGCCAGACCTGCCTTCGGAGGGTACCATTGTGCGCATAGTGGCATTTGATCAGACAGTCAGACCGTCGGCGGCGTACATTTGTTGATGTCAGTCTGGCTACTCGCATGTGCTGGCATTACAACTGGCGGCTGAGAGCTGTACTGACTTGTCCTGTGCTTTCAGGTGAATCTTTTAACGCCAGGAATTGGTCTACATAATTATACATTGATGACGCTCTGGTATCTCCGACAGCGAATGTTTTGTATGTTGCCTGAGAATACCTTTCCATACGGCTAGAACCCTGTCCAATGAAACATGGTTCCAATTGGCTATCTACACGGTAAATGGCCGAGATGGGTCACGTAATTGTTTATGCTAATTCAGCCGAGCCGTTGAGATACGAGGCATGGGATTGAGAAAATGGCAGGTCTGCGCTGCTTGCAACACCTTCCTACACAAAGGACCAAGGTCATGGCGCTACAAGCATGTGTCTGCTTGTCAATAGAGGACTCGACAACCTATGCCAAGGCAGAAGCATATTGTTGGGGGATGACTAATCACCCCACTCTCTTCTAATACACCATACCTTCCATAGCCTGCCTAGCATTAGCTTCTCCTTAATACACATATAACGAGATATAATACCTTTAATTGAATTAGCTATTAAAAACCTAAATTAATACCTTAATTGATTCCAAAGCCCTTATATAATTCATTATATAATAGCTATAACTTCGTTTTATTCTCTAAGCTTTTATATTAAGAATAATCCTTAATCTTTATTAATTACCCTATAATTATTATAATAATTAAACTCCTCTCCTTATATAATATATTAAGACTTTATTAAATAAATATTAGCTTAATTAATTAAAGGCCTTAGATATCTATAATGCCTTAAATGATTATTAATAAGCTTCATATTTATTAGATATTAAATTTTTATTAATCTAATAGCTTTAATAAACTTTTAATTATTAAACCTTTTTAATTAAATCAACCTAAATTAAATAACCTTTTATTAATTATTTAAGCTAAACCTTAAATAACCTTATAAATAAAAATAAGAAAAAATTATTATAAGATATTAAGGGATATTTCTTTAATATTAAATCCCCTTAAAACTAATCTAATATTTATAAGTTATCCTTTAATTTAATATTATTAAATAAAGGGTAGCTTAAGTTACTTTTAAAAGCTATTCCTTAGCTTATAATAATATTACCTTATATTCTTAATAACCCTTTTTAAGCCTTTTAAATATAAAATATAGCTATTTATATTTTAAATTATAACTTCCTTTTTAAGATATAGAATTTAAAAGTTATTAAAGAAGTTATTATTAATTTATTATAATTATTATTTTAATCTTCCCTCTTTATTAATTCCTTTAAATTTAATTAATATCCCTTATTTATAATAAAAAATCTTTTATTAATTATTATTTAAAATCCTATTATTTTATATTATTAATATCCTTAATTTAAGAATAGAAAATACTTTATTATTAATTAATTATTAGATTTTTTTATATTATAAATAGATTTCTTAATACTTTAAGTAAAATCTCTTCTTTTTATATATTTAATTAAATCTTTCCCTTTAACTTATTATTCCTTTATTATTATAGCTATAATTAAATTATTAAATTCCCTTATAAAATGAATTAAAAAAGCCTTTAAGGGATTATTTAAATAAAAACCTTCTTATATTAAAGTAGATTATATTTTTAATATAATAATTATCTATATTATTAAATAAAGTATTACCTTAAAAATACTTCTTAAGCTTTACCTTATTATATTTAATAAGGTATTTTAAAGGGTTTAGTAAATTATAGGCGAATTTATAAAGAAAGAATATTATAAGTAAGTAATTATAATATAATATTTATTTATTAAATTTATAAATATTATTTCTTCCTTAATTACTTATTATATCCTTCTTACTTATTTTAAGGTAGGATTAGCTTATTAATCATTAATACTATTTTAATATTCCTAAATATTATTTTATTAAAAATTAATATTATCTTAGCAACCCTTTTAGTGATTAATAATTATACCCCTTATCTTATTAAGATTTATAAAGGCTTCACCTTATTATTAATAAAAGGTATCTTATTTCTTCTTAAAATCTCCTTATTAACCTTATTATCATCTTATATTAACTTTAATATAATAATTATTTAAAAATATCTTCTTAAGATAAGAAGATAAATAAGATTATCGCTTTAATTTAGATTATAATTATAAATATTATCTTTACTTAGCTTATAATTATAAATATAGGCTCCCTTCTTATTAGCTTATATTATATTAAGGATTTTATTTAAAATTAATTATTCTTAATTAAGCCTTTATATTTTTAAGGGATGCTATTTTATATTTTAAATTAAAAATATTTAAATTCTATAATATTAAAGTTAATACTTATATCTCTTATATTAAATACTTTATTAAGATTTATAATAATGATATTATATTAATAAATCTCTTTATTAATATTATTTCTAACTTAAATTTAAATAATATATATTAATTTATATCTTTAATAAAGGAAGAATATAAATAGCTCTTTATTAACTTTACCTTATAAGAAAGTAAACTTTAATAATATTTCTATAAGGATTATAAAGATTTTATAATTAAAGCTAATAAAATAATATATAGCTTTAAAGATGAAGATATCTTATCTTTATAAAAGTATATTAATAATAAGATCTACCTTTATAATAAAGCTAAAGAGATTAATAAAGATATATAAGTATAATATATTTATATTAAACTTAACCTTAAGCTATATATAATTATTATACTTTATTTTAAGAGGAATAAGCTTGAAAACTTTAAAAAACTTATTAGTTAAGCTAAGTATAATATTTGCTTAAAGTGGAAGAGGAATAAAAAAGTAGAGGATTTATAAGCTTATAAGATTAAAATATTATAAGATTAAGTTATTACTTTTTAGAAATCTATTAATAATTATTTTAATTAAAATAAATAATTTAATTAGCCCCTTTAATATAATAATTAAGATTAAGCTTCTTATCCTTTATATATATAATAAAATAATTAAAATTACCCTTATAGCCCTAGCTATCTTTAAAGCTTTAGCTATAATTATAAATTAAATTATAACTTAAACTTCCTATTAAATTATAATTTAAGATTCTTTATAAATTATAATTTAAGATTCTTTATGAATTATAATATTAATAATATAATAATAAATAAGGCTTTTTATAATATATTAATAAGTTATATTAATAAGCTAGTATTTAATAAGTTAAATAAGTAAAACTGTTTTGTTAATAAATGGTAGCTATAAGAAGATAAAAAGAATTAACCTTTTATTAAGGCTTATATGATTATAATTAAAGATAAGTTAAATTAGCTTACTTTTAAAATTATAGATAAGATTTAATAATTTTATATATATTATAACCTATCTTTTAATAGTAATAGCTCTAAATTTAATATAAATTTAAAGCTAAAACAGGAAAACTAAGTAAATAGATAGGATTAAGGATGCCTTTATTGCTTAAATAATCCTTAATTTAACCTATTCTTATTATAAATATGCTTAATATTTTTATTAACCCCTTAAAATAAATCACCTTTAGCTTATTATTATAAAGAAATAATGAGAAACTAAAACCTATTCTTAAATCCAAGATTCTGCCTTAAAGAGATAATATTAAGATATAGATTATATATAAAGATATAATAGAAAATCTAGCTAATATTACCTTCTTATATTTAATAAAGAAGGATACTTCTTCATTATACTCCCCCTTTAAATTAAATTATTTATATATTATTATATATACTTTAAATAGAGATTCTTTCGATAGTATATTAAATATAGCTTTTAATATTACTTTCATCTTTAAAAAGATACTTATATATTATTATCCTAACCTATTACTTAAAAAACTTAATACTCCTTTTTACTTATTTAAAATTAATAAAGGACTTATTATTATATATTAAGTTAACTTATTAATAAACCTTTTAAATTATAAATAATAATTATAGGTTATTTAGGAATTAACCTATATTATTAATAACCTTTCTTATAATATTCTTCTTAAAATTCCCTTCCTTAAACGCTATTAATTATATATTAAATAAAGACCTTATAGCTATAATAAATTAATTCTTATTATAAATATAAGCTAAGAAATCTAAACTATTTATATTTAAAATCCTTTAACTAATTGATAAGTTTTAATATTAAAGGCTATTAAGGAATGCTTTATCCCTTTTAATTATAGCTTTAATATTTATATCTAAATCTAAGAGCTTCTTATTTATATTAAAGGTTACCTTCTTAAACCTTAAATAATCATTAATACCTATAGACTTACCTATAGCTTTTTAATTAATAATATTATAAATAGAATTAATGATATTTTATTCTTTTTTAATTTTAATAATACTCCTATCATTATTTATAAGGGCTAAATTTTAGGTTACCTTTAAGCTATTTCCTTAATCCTTAACTTAAAATCCTTCCTTATATAATAAAATAACACCTTAATTAATATTCCCCTTTTTAAAATCTTAAATAATATACCTTTTAATGAAAAAGAGGAGCAAATTCTAGATAAATATCCCTTTAATATACTAATCCTAAACCTAGACTTTAATATTAATTAAGTTAATATTAACCTATATTAAGGTCCTAAAAAGGTAAAAGAAATATAGTAAACTATATTATATTATATATACTTATTTTAAGCTAAGTTAAGATACTTTAATAATAGAATTAAGATAAATATTCCCTTTAAACTAAATATCGATCTAGATGATTTAATATAATACCTATATAATATATTATATTATGATTATAAGGCATTTAATAAGATTATTAATAAATTAACTTAAATGGATATAATTAAGCCTATTTAGCTTAAAGAAAATTACTTTATTATAATATTAACTTTTATAATATAATAAAATAATAAACTCTAAATAATTATTGATTTATAAAAGGTTAATATAAAGCTTATTTAATATAACTACCTCTTATTTTAATAAGATAATATTTTAAGTTTATTAAAAGGTAATTAAGTTTTTATGATTATAAATATAATAAAAGGGTTTTTTTAATAAACTATTATTAAATAAGATTAATAGAAAATAATATTTATTACTTTATATTAAAGATTAAAATATATAATAATAGCTATTATAAATCTAATTATTTCTCCCTCCTTTTTTTAGCATTATATAGAAATTTTATTTATATCCTACCTTTAAGTATTTATATTAATCTATATTAATAATATTATTATCTTTTCTAAATCTATATAAGATTATATTCTTTATCTTAAATTAATCTTAACCTTATTAGAAAATAATAAATATATATTATTTCTTATTAAATATTATTTTACTTAAGTTAAATTAAAAGCTTTAAGCTATTATATATTATAATTTAGTTTATTTATAATTAAGGAAAAGACTAGGGTTATTTATAATCTACTTATATCCTTTAATCTTTAAAAACTTAAGTATAATACTAAATTAATAAGCTATTATTATAACTTTATATTTAATTATTTTATTATAGCTAACCTATTAAATAAGCTTAAAACCCTTAGATTTAAAGATAACCCTTATATTAATCCTTAAAGGGATACCTATATTAAGTAATATATCTTCCCCCTTAAGGTTACTCACCCCCTTTTAATAATTACTCTAGAGATTATAAAGGCTTAAGAGAAAAAGTAAAAATATTATAATAAGCTATAAATGAAAGCTAAGAAGGCTTAGGAGTAATTTAAATAAGGCTTAATTAATTATATTAACTTTATATTCCTAAACTATTTTAAGCCTTTTATCCTTTATATTAATATAAATAATAAGGGTATTAATATAAATTTATATTAAATATAAGTAAATAAGAAGAGTTAACCTATTTTATTTTTATTATATACCCTTATATCTATAAAAAAGAATTATTTTACCCCTAAACTAAAGATATTTAATCTTATCTAGGCTTTAAAGAAATACTTATATTATTTAAATTATAATAAGATTTAAGTTATTATTAATCATAAATCTATTAAGTAATCATTTAAAGCTATAGCTTACTTTCTTAAGAATACCTAATATATTATAAAATAATAACTCTTCCTTATAAAATATATTAATTAAATCTTGATTATTTATTATCCAAGTAAATCATATATTAATGCAGATATATTATTAAGATTACCCTAAAAAAAACAAATAATAGCATTTAAACCTATAATAATAATAATCAAATTTATAATATATTCTTATATTATTACTTAATAATAGGCTTAAGCTATATTTAAACCAATTTAAGTAAACTTAGTAGACTTAACCCTTATTTCAATCCTTTAAATCATTATTATCCCTCCTACTCCTAATATCTTTAAAGATAAAGATATACTAATTATGATAATCTTAATAAATAATATCTTAATAATTAAAATATATATAAGTAATAATAAGGGCTGAATTATTACTTAATTTTATATATCCCTTATCTTTAAGGAAGACTTAAGAAAAGCCCTTGAAAAAGATTATATTTTTAAATCTATTTATCTTTAACTTTTAAAATAACTAGTAGATATTAAATATTAATTTAAAGGCCCTAACTTAATACTTTATAACTTCTATATATATCTAAAGAGTCAACTATTATATTATATAAATAAGGATAAGGCCTACCTTATCATCCTTATTAAATAAATCTACTAAATCCTTTATTTAATATATAATGATTAAGCCTATATTAAATAAATATAAATACTTTAATTCTTATAAGATATTATATTTTTCTTATTTATAAGTAAATAAATCTAGGAATATATTTTAGAATATATTATTTATAATATAAAAGGATCCTATTAATATTTACCCTTTAGAAATCTCTAACTAATTAATATTCTAATAATTCTACTCTTAATCCTCTACCTTGATTTTATTATTAGCCTACCTATATCTATAAAAGGCTATGATTATATCTTACTTATTATATATAAAACCTTAAAGTTCATTTATACCTTAATTAACTAGATTAACTATATAATAAAAGATTAAGCAAAGGTATATATTATTTATATATATCTAAATTAAGGATTTCTAGATATCTTTATCTTTAATATAAATAGGAAATTCCTTAATACTCTTTAAAAGGAACTATGTAAAGCCACCAGCATTAATATTTATATAATAATTATAAACTATATTACCATTAATAATTAAACTAAATATATAATTTAAATTATAACCATAAACCTAATTACTTATATTAATATATTATAGGATCTATCCTCTTAAGAATAATAACTATCATATATATTATTTATTATAAATACCTTTATATTAACCTTAATTAAATAAATACCCTTTATAATATTATATAGTTAACTTCCTATTAGATTTCTATTAACTATATATTTAATAAATTATAATTTTAGATAAATATAATAAGTTATATAGGAAGAAGCTATGAAATATTTATATATTACTTAGATTAAAATAAAAGCTTATTATAATAATTATTATTAAAGCCCTTTATATCTTAAAAAGGACGATTATATATATATTAAGCTAGCTAAACCTAAATATTAAGGATATTATATGAATCATTAAATTAAGTTATCCTTCTACTAAGCTAAGCCTTATAAAATTATTAAGAAGATTAGCCCTTTTAAATACCATCTTAACTTACCCTAATAATTATATTAATTATAAGATATTTTAATTAAATATCTTAAATCAGCTAACCCTTAATAAATATTTAAAGCCCCCTTATTACTTAAGCTGCTTATATAAGAGGAAGAAGAGAAATTTATTATAAAAGTAATTATAAATCATAGATAATTAAAAAAACTTAATGATATTATTAAATGCCTTTATTATAAAGTTAGATAAATAAATTATAAAGGAATAACTTAAGAGCCTTATAATATTTTTATTCTTAATATTCCTTATCTTATTAATAAATATTATAAATATTATAAACTTAAGAAGCTAATAACCTTTATATTTATATCTTAAAATCCCTTATAAGTAATATACTTATATTATATTATTAAATAGTTAATTAATTATATTAAATTTATATTAAGAGTAGGTATTAATAAAACTTATCTTAATTCTAATATATAAATTATTATTAAAAATAGTTTACTATCTATTATTATAATAATAGCTTTAAATTATTTATAAATAATTACCTTAAAAGTTAAAAACTTTTTAAAGCTTACTTTAAGTTACTATCCTATTAATATTTACCTTTATCTTTAACCTTTACCTATAATTACCCTTACTTTTAACCTTTATTTATAATTAATCTTATCTTTTACCCTTATTTAGCCTTTACCTTTTTATATATATTATTTTTAATTATATAATAATCCTCCCTAAATTCTTTTATATATTATTAAGATAATATATAATAAAACTATTATTATAATATCCCTTTATATATTTATAAATATATTTAAATACCTTTAAAATATTTTATTCCTTTAATACCTTTCCCATAAAGATTATTATTCCTTATATTTATATAGCTATTATTTAAATATTAATAATATATTAAATAAGCTTTTTAATAAATCATACCTTTATTATAATTATAAAATAATAACCTTATTAACTTATATTATATTTAAAGTAAGTTAAATAAGTAATTAATTATAATAACTCTATTAACTTATATTAAATTTAAAGTAAATTAGATTTATATTTAATAATTAGATAATTAATAAGAATTAATAATACCTTTCCTTAATAAAGATTAGATAGCATTAATAGAAGATTCTATATTTAAGTCTATTATTTATATATTATTAAAAAATAATAAGCCTTTATTAAATATAATAAAGTAATTAATATATTTATAAACTTTAATCCTTTAATATAAATAATAACCATTATTATCCTTAATAATATTATTAACTTAATAAATAATTATAATTTAAAGTAATAATTTATAAATTATAAAGGCCTTCTCTTAAATATATTTATAATATAAGATATAGCCTTCATTTTACTTAATAATATTCCTTTATAAGCTAAATTCTTAACCTTATTCCTTAAGATTATTTAACTAAACTCCTATTATAAATATATTCCTTAATAATATCTTATTTAATATAATATTAAATGAAGAGCTCCTTTATAATAAGTGATTCTTATTATTTTAATATTTAAATAAATCCTTAGCTATATTAACTAAATACCTTAAACTTAAGGGTTAATATAGCTTAACTTAAGGAAGAATAAGAGATAAATAAAGAGGTAATTAAAAGTTAAAAATATTTCCCTTTTTTATTTATATTACCTTTACCTTAAATAAGCTAATAATATTATATATTAAGAAATTATAATAGCAATTAATAATATACTTATATTAATTTATTATAATTATCTAGATATTTATATTAATACCCTTAGCTTAAATTAAATATTAATATTTATTATAATATAATTAATATAAAGATTATATCTATCTTTATTCCCTAAATAACCTTATTATAATACTTAAATAAATATAATATTATAAAATAAGTTAAAAGCTTATTAATATCTTAAGGTTTTATTAAATTATTATAAAATAATACCTTTTTATTTAATATAATAATAAATAATAAATATTAAAATTATCTTTAAAGTATATTATAAATAACCTTTATAATTTATATATACCTAGGTTATATAGCTTTATAATTTATTAAGATAACCTTTTTATTAAATCCTATAACTTACCTTTTTTTATTAAGGAATAGAAAGATTTTAATAATTAATCTTTTATCTTAATTAAGAATATATAAACTCCTCCTTAACCTAATAGCCTCCTAAAACTTATAATTAGCTTATTATATTTATAATTATATTATTAACCTCCTAAGGAAGCTTATAAGTTATTAACCTATATAGCTTTTAAGATATAGATAATATATTAATAAGCTTAAGAGATAATATAATATATAAATATATTTATAAAAAATAAGGTAATATTAAAGCTTAATAAGATAAATTATAAGGTATTTAATTAATACCTAGATATATATAATTAAGTGAGATAAAGGAGTTAAAGTTCCTATTTATATTACTTCTTAATATTAATAATAAGTAATTTATATAGTTAATACCTTTAATAAATATTATATATAAAGTTTAAGTCTAAGTTTTATATATTAAGGTCCTTATATTTATAAATAATAAATTTAAAAGAAGATTATTAATATAATTATAAAGATAATATATAATTAGCTTTAATCTTATTATATTCCTTATAATAAGGATAAAGTGAATATTAAATAATGATTAATATATATATTAAGATTATTAAGCTATTTATAATAATAAAAGTTTAATAATAAGGATAAGCTTATTTATATCTTTATTATATATTTTCTTAAAAGCTTTAAAAGTATTAAATAATAAAAAGTAATATTAAAGTAAAACCTTAAAGGAATATTATATTAAGATTATAAAGAAGTTAATAAATATTATAACCACCTTATATTATTAATAAATATAATTATTAATATTCCTTAGTTTATATTAATTTATATATTATATATAATCCATTAAATAAGCTATTTAACTTTTAATTTATAATATATTAACTTAAATAAATAGGTTAGCTTAAGAAGGAACTTATAATAATATTACTTATTCCTTAACTTTAAAAACCTAGCTTTTAAATATAATGGATTAAATAAGCTTATAAATCTTTATTTTAAATAAAGATAAGAAAAGTTTATAATTAATCTTTATTTTATTAAAGTTAATAATATATTATAATAAATTAAAGGTTTAGGGCCTTCTTAAAATAAAGGAGTTTTAAAATATACCCTTAATTTAATAATTTTCTATATTTTATAATAATCCCATTATAAATATTACCTAAAGCTTCTCTATCTTAAGCTAAATAATATATTGATTTATTATAACCTAGCCTTATTATTTTATAAATTAAATAATATTTAAAATATAAAAGATTTTTCTACTTAATAATACTTTAAGATATAAATAATAATTATTATAATTATTATATTAAGTTTTAATATTATAAAGCTATTATATATAATATATCTTAAAATATTATATATATTCTTTAAGGATTAATAGGATACCTTTATTATATTTATTAAGGCCCTTTATAACTATTATTATTAAAGGGTTTTAATAATAATAAGATAATTAACTTATATTATTCTTCTTACTTATATATATTTATTTATTTAAATATATTATATATAATATATTAGCTTAAGGTAATAAAATCTTAATAATAATAATTTAAACCTTAACTTAAATAAGCCTTAATCTAATAATAATAATATATAATATAATATTAAGCTAATTATCTTAAAATCTTTAAATAATAATGATATTTATTTATTTAAAGGTAATTAAGCTAAGGATGAAATTAATAAATATAATTAGGAAGTTTAAAGTATTATAAGATTCCCCCTTATATTTAACTTAATTATTACTTAATAATAATATATCTATTAATTTATCTTAATAATATTATAAAGTAAAAGGAATATTATAAATCTTTATTTATTATTATTTAAATACCTATTATTATAACTTTAATTATAATCACCTTTTTTAATAATAATTATATTAAGCTTATTTATAATAAGTATTAAAATATATAATATTTATTAATATTATTAATAATAAGGTTTAAAGATAAAGCTATTTATAATATAACCTTAATTATAAAGATTAAGGAAAAGTTATTATAAATAATATTATAAGAGATCGCCTTATAAGTTAGTAGCTTAAACTTATAAACCTTAAATATAATCTTAGTTTATAATTATTATTAATTAAAATATAAATAATAATAATATAATTATATTAATATATAAGATATTAAATATTAACTTAAATTTTAATGAATTTATTATTTAAGTTATTAACTTATAGTTAAAAAATATAATATTAAAGAAAAGCTTTTATCTTAAGTATAATAAGGGTATATATTAAGCCTTAAAAATTTTTTATATCTTATATTTAAATATATAACTAAAAAAGCTATAGGATTTTATTAATTATATTAAGGATTTTATTTATAATAAATATAATAGTATTTAAAAGCTAAAAAATATTATATTTTAAAAGCTATATAATGGATATAAGCTTAGTTTAATATATTTATTATATTAATTTAAGAACCTTATTAATATTTTAACCTTAAATAAAATAAAGATCTTAAATAAGAATATTAATAATTTTATAAAAAAGATCCTTAATAATATTAAAATTATTATTTATATATTTATTATTACTTAATCCTTAATATATAAGGAGCTTATTAACCTTATAATTATCTTTATTAATAAAGTATTATAAGAATTTAAATTATATATTTAATAAGCTTAAATTATATTTTAATATTATCTTTTTTTATTTATTAATAATTATTATTAAAATAAGCTATTTATTAATAAATAATATAATAAAAATAATAAATATAAAAATATTTACCTTAATTAGCTCTTAATACCTTTTTTATTTTAAATTATAATTATAAGATTTAATTATATTATCTTTTTTATAAAAAACCATTAATAATATAAAAAACTTTAAGATCTTATATTTAATATCTTTTATAAGGGAAATATATAAATTATTTTCAACTTTTATATACCTTTTAACTTAACCTATATATAATATATATTTAGATAATAACTTATTTATAATATATATATTCTTAAAATAAATTTTAATCTTATTAATAATAAAGTAATTAAGTTCCTTTTAGGAAATTATATCATTTTAATATATTAATCTATAATAATTATTAAAGATATTAGCTTTATTAATATAATATAAGCTTAGCTTTTAATAGAAATAATAACTTAAATTTATTAATCTTATATTCTAGGTTTTAATATAATAATAAAGCCTTGGATTTATATTATTATACCTTATAATACTTAAGTTAATAAAATTAAGATTTACCTTTAAGCTTTATTTAATAAAGAAGTTTATTATAATTTTATTAAGGTTTATATTTAAATAATAATAATAAATAATAAATAAGATATTATAATTCTTTATTTTATTTAAGATAATAAAATAATATTCCTTTTTAAAGGTAATTATATTAATGTTATATAAATATGCTTTAAATATTTATTAATTAATATTTTAAATAAAAACTTTTTTATTAAGCCTAAGGGATATAATATAAAGATTATAAATTAATATTTAATATATTAAGTACTTTATAATACTTATTATAAGGATCTTTATAATTAGGGTAATATCTATTATTAATATTATATTCTTTATTATATTATTAAAAAGATTATTTAAAAGGATTATAATAAGCTTATTTATTTCTTTTATAAATTTAAAGGTTATTATATATATAATTATTAGGAAAAGGATTTCTTTAATTTAATAATAAACCTTAATATTATTAACCTTCCTTAATAAGTTATTAAGAAAGATAATATTAATAATATTAATAAAGAGATTAGCTCTTAATAAGGAGATAAGGTATATATAGATTATCTTATTATATTTAAGATGGATTTATAGGATAATAATAAGCCTAGGTATAATAAAGTTAAGAAATTAATAAAAGAATTTAACCTTAATTTAAAAGTTAAATTAAATAACCTACTTAATAATAATACCTTAAAAATACTTAATATATAATCTTTTATTATAATATTAAAAGATATAAAGCTTAATAAATTTAAATAGTTTAAAGATAAAGATAAGGAGGATAATTAAGTTAAAAATTTAAATAACTTTAATAAATTCTTAATAAATAAAAAGATTATTAAATCTAAAAAGGTTTATTAAGGCTTAAAGAAAGAGAAGAAGGGTTTATAGATTAAGGTTTATATTATAAATAATAATAAAGTTCTTAATTAAGGCCTTAAGGTTAAGGATAATAATAAAGTTTTTAATTAAGGCTATAAAGTTGATATTATTTTAGCTACTCTTATTACTCTTATTAATAAATCTAATAAGTAGAATAAGCTGGAATTTATAAAGTTTATAAATTAAGTTAATAAATCTAATGAATAGAATAATATTTTAATAAAAGGAAATAAGTTTAATAAATAAAATAAGCTAAAATTTATAGAATTTATAGATTAAATTAATAAATCTAATAAATAAAATAATAAAGATAATATTTTACTTAATAGAAATAAATAATAAATAAACTCTTTAAGAATAATTAATTATAAAGATTATTATCTTAATATAGAAATATATAAAGATATATATATTTTTTAGGGGCTGGATATATTAAGAGATAATTAATTACCTTACTTTCTTCTAATATATTATACCTTCTATAGCCTGCTTAGTATTAGCTTCTCCTTAATATATATATAACGAGATATGATACCTTCAATTGAATTGGCTGTCAGAAACCTAAATTGGTGCCCTGATCGATTCCGAAGCCCTCGTGTGACTCGTTACACATATTAGGCATCAAAGATCCCAGCCTAACTCAGCTTGATTGGTTCCAATAGGTAGACGACGTTGCCCAACCAGGAAATCGGCAAGGTGCAATGTTTCAAGCTTGGAGTGGCACTCACGCACGATTGGTCCCCTCGATGAATCATATGGACTTGACAAGCTTGACTTCACCGATATTAATAGGTGAACGCAAAGAACTTGTCGTATGTCGTGTGATTCGAGAATAAACTCTTTCCCTAGGCTGCCACGCGACTTCGGTCTGTTCAACTAGAAAACGAGGCTCGTGGCGCTGTTATCTACATGCAGATTTGCAACCTGAAGCGCCACAATGTCCACGTGGACATTGCACGTCAGCTGAATGAGCTTCTCTCAATCTCCAAGTTTCGCCATCCGCAGCGAACCTCGTAGTCTGTGAACCCCGAGGTGTTCAAGTACTCAGTCAAAGACTCATAGGGCTCAATTATGACTTCACGCAGGCTTACTGGCAGTGTCAGCCCGGATTTACGGCATTACCATCTGATATAGGATCTGTCAGCAGAGGGGCGTCATGGCAGTGTTAATTAGTGAAACATTTGCAAGTGCATCGAAAATGAAGTGGGTACAACGTCTCACGTCGGGCGTCCGGTACCTGAGTACGCATGAGCGTAAGAGAGTGCTGCACCCTGTCAAAAGTGCACCACCTGCTCCATTTCTTGTCACAAGTTCAGACTAAAGGTATCATGTTCAAAATGTAACAATGATATGGAGCGAAGCCTTGCAGTTGCCAGGACTTCAGCAACTTTTCTTAATAGTCTGCTTGGGGATGCTCGGTCAGAGCGGACCGGATGACACCTATGATGGTGTGGCACATGAGTACAGCAAGCATTCCACAACCGATCAGCAGGTAGCCGATCGTTCAACGCATGACATGTCAGACAATTTGATCGTTGGTGGGCGATTCACTGCGATTTCACGGCGGGTGTTTTTCCAAGCTTTCGGTGTGTTGACATCAAGGCAACCCCCGTATTTCCGTTTGCCGTTGCGCAGCTGTGCAGAGGCGCTGCTGCCCTTTGTACCTAGGTAAGTAAAAGCAGATGCAGGTGATGACATTTAAAGGCTGATATCACCTGTCATTGCACGGCGCATTTGCGCTCATTTGCGCGGTCCAATGTGCAAGCCACGAGCCTGAGCCAATGAGACATTGCTAGTGATCCTGGGCTGATGCAGTCGGCCTATCGCTAATTCTGTCCTCCAATCACGTTTCACCCTTCAGCCGTCGGATTTCTGACGAAGCTGGCGATTGGTCAACTTCGAGCACAACGGTGCCGTGCGGTTCCTGATCTAACTTGCCGAATTGTTTGGGGGACAGGACTAAGCGGAGGGTGGAGACATCAGGTTGACGAAAGACTGCGAATCAGGGGCTTCGACCTTCAACTTTCACGATATATCTCAAGTCCAGGCGTCGCTCGCCACTCAGGGGGAGTGTCAATGTAAGTAATCCTTTTGTGCATCTGCTTGAATGCTCCCTTTTGCCACCGTCACCCGAGGCACGTAAATTGGGTGCCCCTGGAATCGCCACCCTGAGAAACCGCTCAATCGTGCTCGGTGGGGAACTTCTGCCGCAAAACTGTGAGACAACCCCAGAGCGGAACAGAGACTTAGCTGACAGCATGCACAGGACAGGGCCATGCTGCTGCTGGATACCGCCAGTTTAGAGCTGTGCGAGTTTGGTGGCGATGCACCACCGTATGCCACATTTTCTGCCCGGTGGGAAGACCGGGGTTTGGTGCAGGAGGACCTATGCAGTCCCCAAACGGCGCCTCAGAGACCTGCGTTCCAATCTCTGCAAAGAGCATGCTCTGAGTGTCAGAGTCGCGGCTTGCAGTGGCTATGGAATGATGCCGTCTGCATCAGGAGGAGCTCCAGCTCTGCTCTTTCTGAATCGTTGAACTCCTTGGCTGAGATCTATCGGAAGGGCAGGCTCTGCATAGTGTACTTGCAAGATTTGCTCGACACAGAAGCATTTGACTTTGACTTGGAAAGCGCGTTGTCAAGTTGTTCTTGGATGAAGCACGTTTGGATGCTTCCCCATCTCATTTTCTCCACGGTATTGCATTTCTACGACGCGCAATGGAAACACATAGGTAGCAAGTCGAAACTTATACCGGAACTCTCACGGATCACATCGGTCGATGAAGGTGTGCTACAGCACTCGGACTCATTGGAGGACTATTCGAATAGTACAAAAATGTCGTGGGCGGCAGGGCTGTCGGCGGATCCCATTGAAGATGCCGCATACTCGCTTCTTGCTATCTTCAACGTCAATTTGGACATCAAGTATGGTGAAGGTATGAAATCTTTCCTTCGGCTCCAGGAAGAAATCTTGAAGAAGACAGATGATTATTCACTTCTTGCGTGGCAACCGCTACCAAACCAGCCATATCGAGGACTACTTGCCCAGTCTCCAATGGAATATAGCCACTTCAAGAATAAGTCAATGGAATCTCCAAGTCCCCGGGGAAATTTGGAAATACAGTCCGACGGAATCTACATACAAGCCGGCCTTGGTGGCCGAGGGAACGACCTACTACTACCTCTCTACACATCCCAGGGCCCATCGATGTGGATCGTTCTGTCACTCTGGGACGGGATATTCGTTCGAGACTGCATCGAGACCGTGGTCGACGGTGCTGAAATTTCGAATGTCTTCATCAGAAACATATGTGTCAGGCGGGACGTGAGCACCGATCTGTCAAACAGAATTGCAACACACCGAGTTTCTCCTGAACATAAGCAGTATGGTCCTCTTGAATTCCTGGTGAACTGTCGACTTCCCGCTAACAGATTCGCTAGAATTTCAACCCGTGGTCGGTCCAGAGAATCGTCAATCTCTGATCGAATGATCCAGCATGATACAGCAAACAGCTGCACGGCATGGTCGGCAGATGCTGTGAACTCTGAAGTGGCTCATACACTCACTAGGGAGGCTAAGGGTGGTAGATGTTCCTTTGGTCTCCTTGGTTGGGGCACAAACTGCCTTCAAAAAGCTCTTCCTGGGTCGCTCTCACCAACGCCATCTCATGCCTGCGATGCAACTGACGGTGAATCACCAAGGAGCAGTCCTGACAGCAAGGGCGACTGGAGTAATCCTGGCTCGCCCTTGGCACTCGAGCCTGGACATCCATTTGCCGCAGTGACTGGATATCTGAAGACCATCCTGGTGGACCGCTTTCTGGCGATGTGCAATTCCAGACCTGGGAAAAGAGCACTACTTACCTGGCCTCAAAGGTCTCGCAAACGACCCAGGCTGGCCTGGTCAGAGCCTTACATGGACGTCGAGCTCGCATCTGACTCTGAAGACGTGGACACCGTCGTTGTCCACCACGCAAGCGCAAGAGCTAGCACCTTTGCTTGTCCATTCTACTTGATGGACAAGGCGAGACACGAGACATGCCTGACGCGGCATAGCCTGTCGAACATCGACGAGGTCAAGGAGCACCTGTGGGCGTCGCATCGGCGCCCTAACTTCTGTCCCATTTGCAAGGACACGTTCGACACCATGAAAGCTCGGGACGATCACATCCGCAGCCGGAACTGCGAGCACCGGAACCTCCCGACGTTTGACGGCCTGACGGATGGTCAAATCCAGCAGCTGGCGCGACAGGGATCTCCTCCTGCGTCCCGAGAGAGCCAGTGGTACGCATTGTGGGATGTCGTCTTTCCTTCAGGCCCGCGGCCCTTGTCACCATACTATTCCACTGCGGAGGAGTTCTTGGTCGTTGCTCTCCGGCGCTTCTGGGAGACTAATGGACGTAGCATCATATCCGATTTCCTGAGGGAGAAGGGTCTTCAAGGATGGGAGGTCTCGGACGAGGAACGGAGTCTCGCTATTCTGTACAGGATAGTTCTCCATGATGCTATCGATGAAGTGTATCGGAGGTTTTCTGGAGGTTCGAGAGACCTGGAGAGAGAACAATGATGGCCGAGTGATTGTGGTGATTACCTAGAATATACTGAGGTAGGTATATCGTCTTGATGTGTTTCAACATACAGTAGCTCTCATGTATTCTTAGCTTCAACTGCTTAAACGTTATTACTGGCATATGATGCTGCATTTGCGTTTGTGTGCAGCTGTGGTAGCGAGTTGGGGGGTCTGATAGATTGTGTATTGAAGATGCCCGTCTGATGGAGCGAGGCGGACGGGCTCTCCAGGGTTAAACCCTGGAACTCCCAGGGACACCCACTGTCGCGTATCTCATCACCTGGACGGCAATCTTGGGCGATGAGTATTGGTCTTGCGTGGTGTGGAACCTTTGGATCGTTCCCAATTGTGAAAATTTCGGCTCATTATTGACATTGCGACATGCTCTCAGTCATACAGACTTCACTACATAGGTATATAGGCCAGAATAGGTGCAGCACTTGTACCTAACCGAGCCCAATCCCCCCCCCCTCCTTTTCCCCCAGACCCCCAAACCGGTCCTGGATCTTCGTTCAATCATGTCCTAGCAATGTAAAACAGGTAGCGGATGGCATTACACTAATGTGCTTAGCCTAGGCCATGCCCGCACCGTCTCCGCCCGGGTAGCCACTAAGTCCCGAGGTGTTGGACCCGAAGACTAGTCGTTATTAAAGAATTGAGACGGCGATCCGGGCCGGGCCGGAGGCTCAAGACGGTCATCGACATCTGGAAAGTCGAATGTGTAGTCCGGCATGTGCCCATCCGTCAAGTATCCCATGTCAGATGCGAATGGCGACGGGGATTGGCCCATCTGGGCCGTGTTGTTGTTGTATGATTGTCCGCCCGATGACGGATACCCGGGTGTTCGTGGTAATGTCCATTGGTTCTGGCCTGCAGCTGCAGCTGCAGCCGTTGGATACGCTGGTAACAACGCATCTTCAGTGGCTTGGGCGGATTGGCTCGGGGCGGAGACGAGCTCCCAGTCCTGGGGCTGTTGCAGGGAGTCGTCCGTTGAGCCGATTACAGGGGTACCAGCAGCCGCTGTGTTGGACGCGGCTTCAGGGACAGCCTGGTCTGGATGCTGAGACATTCGCCGATAAATTGCCAGGAGCCTCTGTGTAATCGTCATGATGGTGTTCCGCGATGCGTTTTGCAGAGAAGGGCTGCTTCCTCTGGTAGGCACCGTCAATTCTCGCCATTGTTCTCCAGTGAGAATGTTATCGTTCATGTCCCTTATGCGCTGGACGTCGGGATTCTCGTTGATGTATGGCGAGATGGGGCGGGGAGTGGTGGGAAAGATTATGTCCCATATCTCGAACCACTTTGCGGCCGCCGGGTCGGCTGCACGCCGACCGTTCCTGCGTGTAGCAATTGCTCGGACAGCCTCGAACTGGTCTCTGATAAGTCCATGGCGAGGTGGTGGCGGGGATGGTAAGGGCTGGCAGGTTCGGAGTTGGACGTGTGTGTTGAATCGATCCTCAGCTGAATCACTCTCGGCCGAGTCCTCTTTGAACTCTTCCCCACAATCAGGGCACTGTGGTGCCAGAGAATGGGCTCTCTGTAGGTGCAGGCGGACGTCAACGATGCGGTTCAGGGTGTAGTTTCGCAGGCAGTTGTGCCACTCGTGGCGGTCGTACAAGTAGAAGGGACACGCAAAGGGGCTCGAAGACTGGCCAGCGTCCAGCTTTGGGATTTGTTCGGGCCGTCCTTTCTCATCATCTTCTCTTCTCTTGCGTTTTCGACGTTGGTGTCTCGGTGTGTTAGTTACGTTCAGGCGGGCTTCGGCGGAGTTTGCGGTCCCGCATGCTCTGTGGACAGCACCCGGCCTGCAGCCCCCCGCCGTTGGCCCAGCTGCAGGTTCACCCGCACAAACCGGTTCGCCCCATGGTGCTCCCCAGTACATACACCACAGGGTGTAGCTTAGTCGTTGAAGAAAACAGAACACGGGTGTGAATATCGGCAAAGATATGTGCGCGGTGCCTCTCGAGTAAGCTAGAAAACGGGGAAGTAGGTATATGATGCAAATGATAATGTTGGTCAAAGGAATTGACACTTCTTCAGGCACTTTCAGCAGGTCAGATTGCCCTTACCAACGATGGCGCGTTCAAAAACCGGGAGCCTTACTAGAAGATAAAGTCATTGTTCGTGCCGGTCGGGTGCCTGGCAACACAGCCCACTCTCAGGTTGGAGTAGCTTCCTCCCGTAAGGATCGTCTATACAAATGGTGGATTGAAGATCACGGCATCTAAACAAAGCACTCGAGAAGGGAGTCTAGGGAGCAGTGGCGTGGGCTGGACAGGGCGTGTTGAGACGTTATCACTCCATTCACCAATGACCCACTGCATGTGAAGTTCCAAAGAGGGAGCCGGGAGAGCACACGGGCCAAATGTCCGAGAATTGGGCGCCATTGTCCATTATGACAGTTTTGTACTTGTACGCCGCTGCGTATTCCGTGCAGCTTCCTACGCCAGCAGGTCAATGGTTGAAGGCGGAAAATTTGCCTTACATTGAGACTAGTACGTGTGGGTATCTCTCAGTGCATTGCGTTGACTGCAGGTAAGACCAATGCCCAATGGGATAGGGGTGGTAGGGGCAAAAACGCCTAAGGCAGCCAGTCCTCCAGCACTATTGGGCTAGGCGATTTCCGGTCTCTACATATCCACGCGTCTGGATTTAGACTACTGCTGTACATCTAGCCGGTACTTGCCCTGTGGGAGCCAGACAGCACCCTTGAACACTGGATAATCACCGCCGTATGTCCGAGGGAGCCGCCTTTGGATACTGAGCACACTCCTGCGTAGTGATTGCAAGGTGCGCGCACCATACTGGAGCCCAATCAGTGAGAGCAATTGATGGACGGGGCAGCTTCCACCGCACCAAACATGTGCCAGTATCGCATTTCGCTGTTGCCAGAATGTGTCTTTACGCACTCGTGCAAACGCAAGTGCGTACGGCTCCAACTTGGCCCATCAGTATGGGCTGGTTGCTTCTCAGAACCGCTACCACAGAGCTCGCGCACAGCGAGGTTCGCCAGAGTTGCGCAGCTGTGTGCTCGACCGGGAAGATAAAGACGGACAGGTCAGAGCATTCTTCTCGAGAGACCATGTTTCCTCAATTCACTACAACTCTTCAAGTTCTTTGGGGCGCCTCATTTGTTTCTGTTCCCAGGCCAACATGACGAAAAGCGATCGATTTCAGCTCACTGAACGAACCTGTTCTCAGCAGGATGCAGGCTCGTCATACTCCCAGTCTGAAGCAGTGTAAGAGTCTAGGCCCACCGCCCCTCTCCCCCACCCCCAAAACTCACACACTCAGCTGCACTGCCAGGACCAAAACTGACCACTCCCCCGCACCAGTATGGTACATTTCCAAGCCGAAAGCCTCTCGCGCTGGCAACAGGACGCATGTCCCCCAATAAACCACCAAGTCATGCAGTCTGGGTCACCAAACAGCCGCAAATCAAAAGTCCAAGCAAAGAGGAAAGAAGCAGCACGTACAATAGCTGAAGTAGACCGTTTATTATATTTGCAAGGGAGAAGGTCAAATGCTAGTTAAAATAGGCGCCGTGTGCTCGAGTTCTAGAAAGAAATAAGATTTCTACCAGTCTCGGTGACAAGTTCACCACACAATGTACAAATAGAGAGTTACTATGGAGCAGCGCCGTGATATTCCCCGAGTCCAAGGGAAAGGTATCATGTAACCTCACTTGGCAATTTTGTCTAATAACCTTGATCCCTTTCGTTGTGACCAGGCACAATGTGCGAAATGGGGTGTGGAGGGGGAGCATCTCGAAAACGTACGTCAGTGGCGCAGGGATGCACAGCGTGGACGTTAGGCTGAATCTGTGGCCGACTACACACCTGTGTACTCGGTCGCCCTGTGGTTCGCCCGGTTGCTGACGCACGAGCACATTTTACACTACTACGCAGGTGCGTACTTGCTGCGGCACCGCCCACCTACTAGAGTAATATCGGTGTACAGAGGTATTCTTCGACGCTTGAATAGGACACTCCATTTGATAATCTTGGTCAATATCACCATTGGGAGGTGTGTATTACACGATATGTGATTGCTTCAGGTTCTGAACGCATTCATCTACCCAACAAGGCCCCCGATATAAGGAAACAACTGTCAATTGGCGGCCCGCTGGAATGCTCCACTCTGTCAAGACAAGCAAGGCACCAACGTGGGAACGTCGACACTGATCTTCTTGGAGGGCAATCCGATTCACCGAACGTGTTTCAGTCCCGAGATTCCCAGGTTGACAAGCATCCGAATTATAGCAGCAAAATTTCTGGACGAAAATGACAAGAACGCAGTCGCAGGTTGCCAAAGCCGTCCACGGGAGCCGTCCTGGCAGCATTCGAGTCGATGAGCGGCCACGAATTTCCTCGTTTCAGTCCCTGGTTCTCATAGCACCACGACCATTCGTATACGATGCGTTGCAGTCCGGCGAAATAAGAGTGATGGACATCAGTCCAAGCCGAGATCGCAGTGCGCCGATCCGAGCCATGCTGAAACATCAACCTCTGCGATATGGAACATATGAGGCTCTTTCTTGCGCGTTGAAAAGTGAAGAGCAGCGAGCAACAATAGATGTGAACGGGCAGACAGTGACGGTCTGCAGCAGTCTTCTGGAAGCTTTGCGTGACGTTCGAAGGGAAACCGAAGCCAGGACACTGTGGATTGATTCCATCTGTGTCAATCAAAATGATAGAGAAGAGAGGGAAGAACAACGAAGGCGAATCGCGGACATATTTGGCTATGCGACTCGTACCATTGAATGGCCAGGGGACACGAATGGGCAGGGAATTGCCGATGCCACGATACTCAATCAGTGGCTAACAGCAGATGTCGGGAAAACGCCCAGTCCTCCCACCTGGAACCTAGCACTTCTACCGTTCGGAGGCATCGGAAGTGAGCATTTGCTCGACGTCAATACTTGTCAACCTTACTTTGAGTCGCCACCAGCTCTAACCTCCAGCCCTGGGAGTCCCCAGACAAATTCAGCATCTACGAGCCCCGAGTCTATCGCAGAATTTCACTTCCAGGCAACACCGTCCCTGGAAAGTCTTCCGCTGCATCCAGGAGATGCTGATTTTTGGACGCCGAGACTGCAAGCTTCTGGCGTGCATCAGCTCTCATCAGGTGACGAGACGCAACCAAATGTCACCAGCACGTCTCAGCGCAAACGCTCCTTGTTGACTGCGTTCCCGGACGATACTCCAGCTCCCTGCAACCAGAAAATCCAACACACACAGTCTATCAGCGGAGATAACAATGAGAAGGGATTTAACGTAGTCTTTGCATGCCCCTTCCAGAAATTCGACCCGCACAAGTATCACAAGTGCCTCAAATACACACTCAACCGCATCAAGGACGTCAAGCAGCATATCTACAGACAGCACATGCAACGACCCTATTACTGTGCACGATGCTACGAGTTCTTCGCCACGGGTGACGAGCGAGACGAGCATTCCCGCCGTGCAGATTGCAAAAAGCGACAAGCGCCTCAGTCCGAGGGTATCACAGACGACCAGAGAAATGAGCTGAAAAAGAGTTCGCCTAGAAAAAAGCCGTTACACGAGCAATGGTTCGAGGTCTGGGATGTGGTGTTCCCGGGATGTCAGCGGCCGCAATCAGCCTTCATCGGCAACTACGTCGAGGAGATGGTCCCCTTGCTCCGTGAACTCTGGAATGAGAAGAGCGCCGAGATCATCTCCGGCGTCATCGACACCAGAGGCGAACGCGCTGAGATTGACAGAGGGTTACTGGCCGGCATCATGGACTCCGTCTTCGACCGGTTCGAAGCAGAGAAGGCTCGTGCGTCGCAAGGGAATAGCGTTGAGAGGACTGGTAGTCTAGACGACACTTCGTTCCAATTTGCGTCACAGGAGAGTTCGGACTTCTGCTTCGAGCTTGAGCCCCCCTTCGGCCATCACGGGATTTCGCATATGGTTGTGCCTGATATCTACACTGGCTGTAGCGTCGACTTGGGGAACTATTACTTCTCCCGTGGTCCAGACTCCTGTGGATGAACTTTGCCTCTGGTTGACATGGATCTTGCACATTGATTGCACTTCTTGGCAGCAATTCCCGTCCGTTACAAATCTTTGGACAAGGAATCATGGAAGACAATGGATGGGGGTCCCATGAGCCACTTGGACCGTGTACCGCGTGAGTAGCGACGCGCCCGGGCTGGTTGCTGTGGCCATAGTGCCTTTTGACAGGCCATGCGTGGCTTGCCACCCGGCTCCTTACTGTCTGTTCGGAGCTGCGAGACGGTCGAGGACTCAAGTGTCACTGTTGGGATGTAGAGAAATTGTTTAAAAGGTCGAATTTCATGCAGGTGTGTTTGTTGAGAATTTTGGGTTAGACGAAACCACACAAGTCAGCTAGCTTCGGTTACATTCTCCTATTCTGGGTCATTTTGTTTTCATTATTTTACTATTATCAAAGCAGCAAGGCTAGCCCTAAAATATTCATCCTATCGCGTTGTTTATGCCTCCATATTGTGACGACTACCCAACGTGAGCATCTATGCATGTGAATTGGGCGTGTGAATGAGTGTTCGAAATGGGCGTGGCTGCAGCTGTAGTGTGAGCAATGTAGGGGTATACCGTCCGTTCTAAAGGGTGTGAACCTCTCCATTCTTAATCAACGGCCATGTCAACACTAGTATTCTATTACTGAAGTTGATGATTTTGGTTACCATGGTGTAGTACTAGTATGCTTTGGAAAGATGGACATTATACTGCATTACTAAGTTATTAAAGCTTTTTCTACCATGCCTGCCTAGTGTGTTCTAATTGTCCAATGCACACAATCATGATCTTACTCAGTATTCTCAAACATGTCTCCAACCCTCAAGAAACCCTCAAACTCATCGCCCCTCAGAGGAGCCGTCTCATTGGCAAGCAGCCGGACGGCCCACTGGTCACGGCCGTGCGAGTCCTTCTCCACCGAGTAGGCCCAGGTGACCTGCCCGTTGACGCCCAGGAAGATACCCGGGATCTGGTCCTCCCCCGTCTCGGCGTCGTAGAGCGCGAACGGCGCCAGCGGGTAGCCCGCGACGGTGTACCGGTACAGCAGCTCCTGGTTGTCGATGTCGGCGTCGAGCTTGATGGGCTCCCACGAGAAGCTGCTCGTCGTCGCCGGGTCCTGCGCGTAGGTCGCGAGGCCCTGGATGCCCGAGACCGCGAGCTCCGTGTACTTGAACTGCGGCCACGCGACCGTCTGGTCCGAGACGATGGCGATGCGGCCCCAGGCGGGCAGTTCCGCGGGCACCGGCGCTTGGGTGGCGTGCTTGCCGTCGACGGCGGCGTTGCCCGTCGACGAGGCGTAGATCTCGAAGTTGGCCTCGCAGCCGTCCTGGCCGACCTGGTGCGCGCCTGGGAAGGTCTGGCATGTGTTGGGCAGGTCCTTGACGATGACGTCTGGGACTGCGGAGGCGAGGGCCGCCATGAGCAGAGGGAAGGCAGTGGTTTGCTTCATTTTGGGCTGGTGGGCTGTGGGCAAAGCTTGGTAGGTTTTTGAGTTTGTAGAGAATAACGAGTGATTGAAGTGGGTTGATGATGATGGGTCTCTGGCTCGAGCCCTCTTTCATGGCGTCGCGTGGCCATATTTATATTGATGTCGAACAGGCAGAATTCGGTAGCGCAGGCATCACGACAAAATTGGACCACAACCCATGAGCTCCCAAGGGTTGTCGGTCCAGCCGCCCGCCAACCGTGACATTTTTGGTAGTTTGCACGTGTGCAGCTCGTGTAGCGTCTTGGTAGGATTTCCTATCAGGTCAGCATTATGCCTATTCAGTATTAGTTATGCGTTTTCTAGAATAGGAGTAGAAAATTGGTCCAACCAAGAAGGCCTGCACGGCATCCTTCGGGGGCTTAGTAGGTAGCAGCGAGAAAATACAACGCGCCAAGATGACTCAGAACATTGAAGTGACCCCATATGATCCCAATTACCCCAGGGTTAACATCCTCCCGCATCACGGCTATAAGTGAAAATCCTTCTTCAATATATAAAATACCAGGTAGCCAACCATCCTAAGGTCGCTCGGCGAAACTATTTCAGCAGGCCAGGATCAATTGATACTCCTTCGACTTTCAAATAAGCACGATGTCCTGCAAGTCGTCCCCTTCAGACCGCCATTCCTGGTTTCCTACCCTCAAGAGGCGATCAGCCAATGCAGGCCCAACTAGGCGATAGCAATCCCCATCCGGCTGTTTGCGCAGCACAAACGGGCTGTCCGTGCCCGGGAATACGAAGACTTCGTCTCCCTCCTGGCACCAATAACCCGTGACGGCAATCATGTTGTCCTTGTCGAGAATGCATAGAGAGTGGTTCCTCACGAGGTGCAGGTCGTGTTTCGTAGACCTAATATGCCGCGCAAGCTTGATCAGACCTTCTCTTCCGTGGACGTCCCCGCCATAGCCACGTTCAAGCACATTCGCGGCGTCTCCTTCCTGGCCCGCCATGCAAATATCAAAATAGAGCTGCACGCCTGGTCCTTGACTGTGTTCTGTGTCGGTCCTTCCAGAAATCAGCCTGGGAAACCCAGATGCTTCGTTTAGGTATATCATGAAGTCGAACCATGCTCTGTATGACTCAAATTCCTTCATGATCGTGTCATCGCTGGGTATGAAATGGTAGATACCTGGAGTCTGAAGCGACCTATACATCTCATGCAATGCTGCTTTGTGCGCAGCAGGGCATAGCGTAGACGAGCTCAGCCGTCTTGTCGTAGTCCGTCGCTGGAAGGCATAGATTGCAGTAAGCTGTTACGATGCTATATAGGCCATAGATTTTGTCTATAGGGTGTTTGGCCTCTAGTAGAAATGATATCTCGAGCAGGAGCTGAACCAGGAAGTCTTGGACCTGTCGAGAGCGATAGTGGTCGAGGTTGTGCGTTGGGGAGGTATTAAGCAATCTGCTAAACAGCCAAACGAAACGCCGGGCAAGATGATTATGATTTAATTTTCCGTCAGTCATGATTTGCATAGTTTTTATCAAAGTTCTTGGAAGCAGAGAGGATAAAGAGACGCGTCGTCGGCCGTGGTGGAACTCACACTCTCTTGAGAGAGCTTGTTCTTGCAATGTCCACACTCTGCTCCACCATGGACTACACATCATGGATGAGATAGCCTCATACCTCCCCAGAGGGGCTGAGAATAGGTTGCATGATTCGACTACTCCCGTTAATCTCACTTCACACAGCAAGTGGGAAAAGGCGATTACTCACTCATTCTGTTCGATAGATACTTTCGTAGGGCGTCCAGAGCACAAGATCCGAGTTTCACGGATTCGCTTACATCATCCAACTTTTCAATAACCTTTAATCTAGCGATTGTTCGGGCGGTACTAGGCTCAGCAGGCCCAAGCCATACGAGGACCTTCTGGGCAGCGTGGAAAATGTCACCCATGATCCTGACTTGAAGATCTCGTTCCCGCTTGCTTGTGTCGTTCTCGCGCTGGTGATGCAGATGGCGTCTACCCAGAGGGACCTACGATGGAACCTCCGACGGAGACACATCAGCGCTTCAAGTCAATTCGGAGTGACATCAAGCGTGCGTGTTCCGTTGACACAGACAGTATGCCCATGCGCAGAGTCGCCCCAGGTGTAGGACAAGGCTTCATATTGGACGTCTTCATCGAGGCTATGGTGGTGGAGCTCGCAGCGGATGGGGCCCTTGAGATTGCGGGATGGAAGAAGCTCGAATATTTGTATAGCTCGTGGGTCGGCGGGGTCTAGGGGGGAATGCTCGAATGGCGTTGTGGTCATGATGACCCTAGAGCCCACGGTCGCAGTTCGAGCCGGGGTGGGAATGCAGGATAAGAAGTTGATGCGCAGACATGGGACGCAGGCACGCCAGGCAGTTGTGGCAAGCTGTGACGATTCAACGAAGTAGTTTTTGGGAACCAATACTGCTTGACTTAGCAAGAAAGTTTTAGGATGACAGTTCAAGAAGAAATGTTAGGCAGCATGCAAAAATCCACTGCTGACTGCAGGACTTACTGGGTATCCTGTGTCACCTGCCCACTCTGACATAGCACATTACTTGGCCAGCCTGTTTGAGAAATGTCTGGAAATCATTGCTTGCCGTGCTATAGTCGTCTAAGGCTTATTGCAGAGCTCCATGCGGCGGACCATCAGCGCCACGCAGAAGCAGCGTTGACGCAAGACGGAACCCTTGGTATCTTAAAGTTGTGCAAGGGGATATATGTCCGAACAACATCGTGGTCATCTTTCAAGCTAAGATCAAAGTCTTGTAATGACATGCGTTTGACATTCTGCGAATAGATCGTCAAGAAAGGCCCGGTTGCTCACACAGGCCGGTCATCCACATAAAACGTTTACTCACACAAACCAGCTTCTCACACAGACCGGTCTGTCACACAGCTCGATTTCTTGGTTTGTCACATGAACCAGTTTCTCATTTGACTCTGGCGTGTTGTGATGATCATTATATCACTACTAACGGTGAGTGGAAAATTGTGACAGCGTGACTGGTCTGGGCTGATGAATACCATGGTGAGTGATCATGTTGACAAGTGCACTGACATTTTCGCATCTTTTTACTATTATAGAGGCAGGTATCCCTGTTTTCAGTAAGTGCACGCTATAGCAGAATGTGTCCAGATGTTCGTTCTGAGTGCCGTCAAGCACAGGCTGTGCCTCTTGGAAAAGGGGTCGGAGGTCATGCTGGCGATGAGATTCAACACAAAAATACAACAGATGATAGACAGCTTCGTTTGTTGACTCAGCATCGCAGAGCTCACAGTTGTACTGGCGTGGTGATGAAGCACGGAAGGATCCGTTACGGGGCTAACATCCCATGTTGAAACCAACCTCGGGTGATTATCCAATGAGATGGAAGCAGATGTTAAGCACGGACACCTTGTCCGGGGTACAAACGACGTAGCGCAGGCGCGCGGTCGGACTTGGCGTGACCCTGACAATATCGCCGCAAACTGGACTTCAAGCGCCGCGATGTCTTCACTACTGCCTTTCCCTTTCCCTTTCCCTTGACATCCCTTAATCCGGCTTCCTGTCTCCCTCAGCTCGCAGAAGATGAGCTCCACCGAGGGGCAGCTCAAGCTCCTCACCCTGGGCAACATCCTGGCCGGGGTCCTCGCTTCCACCGTACTGTCCCTCTTTCTGACTTGGCTGCGCGCTCCTCGCTATGCCAAGGACATCCCTCGCGTGGGCGTGGGCAAAAGCTTCATCGCGGCCTTCACGGAGATGAAGGGTTGGATCCAAGATGGCTACGAGAAGTACAGCAAGGACGGGAAAGCGTTCATCATCCCAGGCCTGCTCGGGACCCCTCCCGAGGTGGTCATCCCGAGGTCACAGATGAACTGGATGCTGGATCAGCCGGATCATATCATCTCAACGGCTGCGGCTCACTATGACATCCTCAATGGGGACTATAGCTTCGTGGACAAGAGGATCCTGGAGAACCCGTATCAGGAGCACGTGGTACATCGCTCGCTGGCGAGGAATCTGGCTTCCCTCATTCCGGGGTTGGACAAGCAAATTCGGGCATGCGTGGACGACATCTACGGGATGAATGACAAGGAGTGGAAGACAGTCAACATCTGGGACTCTCTAATGATCCTGATCCCCAGGGTGACCAACTTGATGTTCGTGGGCCAGGAGCTGAGCGACAACAAAGAGTACCTTGACAACATGCTGAACTTTACCGAGGACGTCACCAGGGATCTGATGACATTTCCGATGATACCCACGATCATCAAACCCATCTTATGTCCACTGGCTGGACTGGCGTCCAAGTATCACTACCGGAAGACGGCCAAGCACAGCGTGCCCATGATCAAACAGCGGATAAGGGACATGGCAGCAAAGGAGAATGGCGACCCAGCTTACAAGGACTGGAAGGCACCCAACGACTACATAACATGGACCGTTTCCGTAGCTACGGCAGAAGGTCGGACGGAAGAGCTGGACCCCGTCAGGATCTCCCAGAGGCTGCTGCCCCTGAACTTCGCCGCCATCCACACCACCGCCATCACAACGCTGCACGCCTTACTCGACTTTCTGGGGTGCGACAAGGAACAGAACATCATCGCGACCCTCAGGGAAGAGATCACCCGTGTCCTCGCCGAAGAACCCGCGGCACAGTGGAACAAGGCCAAGCTGGCCAAGCTGCACCGGACGGACAGCGCCATCCGGGAGAGCATGCGGGTGAACGCCATGGCGCAGACGATGGTGATCCGGAAGGTGGTCGCCCCCGGCGGCGTGACCAACGAGAACACGGGCCAGCACTTCTCCAAGGGGACCATCATGTCCTGCCCGATCTGGTGCACGCAGCACGACGACGACATCTTTGGGCGCGAGGCGGATCGCTACGATGCCTTTCGGTACTCCCGCCAGCGGGAGGAATATGACGCCAGATCGGCCGATGAGAAGAACCCCGATGCGGGGCTCAAGGTCGCGAAGATGGGAATGGTGACGACCAGCGTGGAGCACTATGGCTTTGGCCATGGGAGACATGCATGGTAAGTAATTTTCCATGTCGGGTTGTTGTTGCGCCGTTTCCTGCTGACAGAGTGATGGTGACAGTCCCGGACGTTTCTTCGTTGCTCACGAACTAAAAATGCTGGTTGCGTACCTACTTTTGAACTATAATTTAAAACCTCTGGAGGAGAGACCACCGCCAAGCTGCATCGGGAGGACCATGATACCTCCCACGAAGGCGACGATGGAAATCAAGCGGAAGACTGGTGCGGGTGCAACGTTATAGCCGAGATCGTGGTTGTTCACACCTCGGCATATTGCTGGACATATACCTGCAGTCGTACAAGCCATTAGAGACTCTACCGCTATAGGTATGAAAAATAGATACTCAGCCAGTTGTCATCCTCCTAAACCCCAAGGTTGTAGCCTTAAGGCCACTGCACTAGTACGCCCATCGGCTCTTAAGCGTAGCAACTAGCAACTTGACCATAGAAACCGAACACCTCGCCAGCTTCGCGTGGTCGTTGTCTCGCCCAAAACCATCGTCCCCTCTTCTTCATCGCCCGAGTACAAAGGTGTCCACTTGATCCTCCTCGCCAAGCAGTTCGACTGGCCCTTCCACTCCAACAGACAACCACACCACGACTTCACTCGCCTCAGCACACACAAGAAGTCAACGGCCAACACTCGTTCCAAGACACCCAAAATGCTAGCCAAATACACCCTCGGCGCGCTCATCGCGGTCATGGCCCACGGTGCCACAGCAAAGTTCAGCGACAAGTGCAGCTGGTGGCACATCGGAGGAGGTGTGACGCTCATCGGGATCTGTGTCGGCCAAAACAAAACAGACCCCGTCACCACCAACCTGGACCTGAATAAGTGCATCGGCGTCGACAAAGGGGCCAACGCCATGATCTGGTAGCCCAAGTGAGTATCACAGAGCTTCTTCCCCCCGTAGCCTTATCGCCCGATACTTGTCCGAGCACGCCCGTTCTGACGTGTTTTGTTTCCGCAGTGGCTGGGCCTTCCGAGAGAAAGGCCCGCTACCGCCGTTTTGTGGGGGCTGCGTCTTACAGAGTGACTTACGCACCATGCAATGCAAATGCATGAATAATCTTGGTGGGAAGACGAGTTCCTCCATAAACCTAAGTAAGCATCATCCACTGTTTGATACCTCGGAATCTGGCGCGCCCAGGTCTGTCGATTTTGTTCCAGACGTGCTGATTCATTCTCTCTAGACTCGGATGATCGGATCACCGTCGATGAGGGGGGCCGGCTTATTTGCTGAGGATCCATCAGGGCTCACGGCTCGGTGTCTGTTCCGGGTACGGCCGGGCAGGATTGTTGATGAGACCGGGTTCCGTTCTGAGCCGTCTGGGTGGAGGACTTTTATGAGGCCAAAAGAAGTACCTCGCATGTTTGCAATGACGGGGAATTGCTCCAATGGGTACTGCCCCAAATTTAAATCTCTCTTACAACATGCTGCATGCAGCAGCACCTCGGTGGTACAACCCTCGACCTCCAGTCAATATGCACGCGGCCAGGAGGCAGATCTCCCGAGCATGTAACTCCAGAAAACGCAACCTCAACACCATGCCGGACGAAACTTTATCAGACTCTGCTATGGTTTGAGGCATACCTATTTGTAGTTCGTTGTCTCCTTGTCTGTTGCCACACAACAAAAGATTGCCCCAACAGAAGTTCATATCTCATAGGTGATCAGAATCTCCTAGCTCCTCATCCAGCACATAAAATGGTCGGCAAGCCTCTAGGACTACCGTCATTGAATCTCATGGCCACTAACAAGCAGCCATTCTGTCAACGCTCTGCTCTATCTACGAAACTAGGTGAACGCTACGGACAGAAAGTCGAGACCGCTTAGTGCCTGCTCCCAACTCTTGCCGAGAAGGGAGGGAAACGAATTGCAGAGTGTCTTTGAACGTCCCGGATGAGTGGTCTGGTCCAGAAACAGACACATCCGAAGCCCACCAATGAATAAAATACAGACACGGCTGAGCTCACCTATCCAAATCATGTGAATCCCTTCGTTGGCTTCGATCGGTACCCTCCATAACATCCTACTCATCGCGGGCACGCGCGCATATACACATACACACATACACACATACACACATACACACAAATCACAAGATCAAGTATGTAGCGCAGATGCAGATACTCAAACATGTCCATTAATTACTTTCAATCCAATATAACTTCGCCGTGCATACCTATCTTCCTATCTGCTGGGCTCGCTTTACACTATATGCTCGCTTGCTAGCTGGGAAAAGCAAAACACACACCTGACCTCGGCTCTGACTGAAGGTTGACACCGCGCCTGCCTGCTCCTATAGACCAACAACACCCAGGCCTGGGCCAGGCCAGCTTGCATATAAGAAGCAGCAGGCTGTCCTTGCCAAGGACTTAAAGACAATCACCAGCGCACACCTCACTCTCACTCTCATCATCGCCCGCCCGTCATTCATGTGTCCAAGTAAGTGGTGGTTGTGGTGGTGGTGGATCGATCAAATGGTATGACCTCCTCATTAATTCAGCAGTAACCTGGTCTTCTCATTTCATCACTTCGCACCTTCCCGGAAGCGCTCATTCCCGACTCCGATATCTCTGTTCCCAAGAAATGTTCTCTTTTCCCCTCCAAAATTAAGACTGTCTCCAACCCCCCAAGAGAATACCAAAGGTCAACAGTGGCATATTCAATTGAACCCTCACTCCGTTTCCATGCAAAGACCTGCCCCCCACACCAGGCCAGCCCCGACAGCTGAGGCGAGGCACTCTCCAACCCCCCAGGTCATCCTAAATCCAAGCCTCCATACCACGCCCAGCACCCGGCATCGGTGTCCTCTGACCTCTGACTGCCATACCCCTGGTCGAGAGAAGTGTCTCCAAGGCATTTGACTTGTCATCTCATGGGCGAAGCCTTTGGGCTGGCGTAGGCCACCCACGATTTGCACCGTCCACCAGGATAACGTCCATTATAAGCCGTAAACGAATGTGATGATAATACTACAGGGGACGCAGGCCAAAAAGAAGATTTTGATTGATTGTGCTGTGATCAGTTGGGAGAAGGGGATATTGAAACAGGGGGGCTGTAATCCATATATCATCTGTCGTGGGAAGGGTCATAATAATGATACAAGGACCCGAGAGCAAAGGTCCATCACCAAACTTTTGTTGAGGTTCGAAAACCGGGAAACATTGCAAATCAGATTCGTCAGCCGACCACAAAAAAGGTCGGCGTCTGACTGAGAGGCGGGGCGGGGGCAAAGCCCATGCCTCAAGACATTGCAAGCAAGCGACGTCGGATTTCGTCATGATTAGATGGTGGCTGAGGCCGAAAGCCAAGGAGTCTGTTGTGTTTTTCCGTTCTTGAGAACAGGATGATCTAGAGGCCATCTAGACGTGTCGTCGTAAAGGCATAACGGTCGTCGGGGCATGGCGAGGTACACCTCTGCTGAGGATGTGCCTGTTGGAAGTGGGTCGCCTCGGTTGCGAGAGCCCTGAGTTCCAGGACTTGACCGGTGTTGGAACGTGAGCCCGTCAAGCCCATTCAGCCAATGCCCCGTGGATGCTGAGTCGTACGGCATAAAATGGTCGCCCATATAAAGCTCTCTGTTGTAAAATTCCGTGAAACCCTGATCGACATTTGAGAATCGCAGTTCTGCGTCTTCTACTTCTTTTTCGGGGGAGACATCCAGTCGTCAGGTCGTGGAGGTGTCAATATTTGGCGGAATTCCTCCGCTCCGCGTCAAGATGTGTTGATTCGTGACTGTGTACCGCGTTCTGGTAGCATTAGACCGCCCGGGAAATTCCCATGATCGGCTGGTATGAAAACGAAAAACTGGAGGAACGCAAATTTGCAAGCCAGAAACGTCGCGAAAACTCATCGCATATAAATAAGTATAGATCGGAAAGCATTGATGTGCGCCGTGGGAAGACAGGCTTGAGATTCGTCGGACGGGGTTTGGCTGGGGCTGGGTGATCGATCGTTCCATATATCAAGGCTCGAGATTAACCCAAGAATTGCTCGGCACTAGTGGGAGTAGAGGCTGCTGCTTGCGCCACTCCCGTGGAAGTTCTCGGACGAGTCTGCTCGGAACGCTGTCAGTGACTCCAAGAATCTTGGGACGACAGTTTCGACGAACCGCTGCCACGCTGCGCATGTCCATTGACCCGACGACCGTTGAATCCCACGTTTTCCCAGCCGGTCTCGGGCCCACGAGGCTGGCGCTCGGGCGCATTACGAGCACTGAGACCGTTCACACCGGGTCGCTGACTGCCGATAGCACCAGGGTTCTCCCGTAGGCGGCTCGCCTCGTAAGGGCCTTCCGCCACGCTCAGCGAGCTCAAGTTGTTGGTCACGCCAGAAAGGCTCAAGTCGGACGCGCGGTGGTTGAGACTGCCTCCAGGAGTAGTCGGTGTAGCAGCCAGCCCGCCGAATGCGCTCGAGAGGTCCGGTCGCGAGGACAGACCATGCTCGTTCAGACGTAGGGATGACGTCGGATAGCCCGACTCCCGTGGGCTCGGGGTCCTCGCCTGCAGATTTTGTCCAGGCCTTCCGAGCTCGGCCATGCTCCTGATAGTCCGCAGGTTGGCGATATTGTTCAGACCGTCAGGGCTGCTGTCGGGAACCTCCAGCGCTGGGTTGCCGTGCCGGCCAACGGTGCCGTAGCCATTGGTGCTTGAAGTCCGCTGCTCGCCAAAGTCAATCGTGGCGGCACGCGCTAAGCTCTTGCTGTTGGCCGGATACTGCAGCTGGTCCACGGCTGACACCGGTGTGTGGCTGGAGTTGACAGCCAAGTCGGGAGGCCCCATGTTTTCCTTCCAGACAACTGCACATCGGCTCTCACCGGTACCGTAGGAGCCGTGGTGTAGTCCCATGTTATGAGCCAGTATGTGAATGACGCGGCGCTCCTCGGGAGCGGTAGAGGCATCGAAGACCAGGTAGTCGGTGTTATTCGCATCTTCCCGGTACGTTCGCATCTTGATGTAGTTGTTCAGGGTCGCGGGATCGTTCAAATCGTAGTCGCCTGCGGTGAGTAAGCTTCGAGGGCGCTGATTGACGGATGCGGCTGACTTACGGCTTGGTGACGAGCGCGAGGCAGGGGCCTCGTTTTCCCGGCTATGCAGGGACTGGAGCGAGGCCTGGTGCTGGAGGGTGGGCATCGGGCGATGCTGTTCCTCGAGCTGACCACGCTTCTGGCGCTTCTCCCGCTCGATGCGCTCCCGCTCGTGCTCCGGCAGCATCTTCTTGTACTCAACCCGCAGCTTACGCCCCTGAACATCCAGCTGGTTCATCCGGTCGATGACCTGTCTCGTCTCGTCGGCACTCGAGAAGTTGGCAAAGGCGAGGCCGCGGAACACTCCGTTGTCGAAGTGGTAGTTGAAGGCATAAGGCTGTGGCAGGTTCATCTCCATCATGATGGCCTGCAATACTTCCTTGCGGACGTTGAAGGGGATGTTCTTGATGACAATGGCGGTGGGTATCAGGTCGTCCTTCTTGTCGTGGTGCGACTGGCGGCCCTCGGAGAACATGTGCGGCTGAGCCCGAAGCTGGTCCATGCCGTTCATCACCTGGCCGTAAGGGACGCCCTGGGGTGTGTAGACGGGTTGGCTGGGGGCCTGAAGACCAATGCCGGGATGACTGGTCGGGTCAGGTTGTTGCATCCAGTACTGTTGGGGGTGAGGGTCAGCGGGATATCGGAGAAGCGACAACGGAGATCGGCCTGAACTGACATCTGGAATGCCTGGTCTCCTGTTGACGGATCGAGATCTGACATCAGGGATTGGGCCGTTGACCGTGGCTGAGGAGCCGCTGCCGTTGTAGTTCCATGCGGACTGGTTGCCTGCCATATACTCTCCGGGCATGCCAGACACCGTTGGAGGGGGTCCACGTGTGATGCTGTCGAGGATGCCGTACCGGTCCATCATTGGATACATTGAGGCTCCCTGCTGGCTGGCGGCATCCATCTGCTGCTGCTGCTGCTGCTGCCTCTGGCTGGGCTGGCGGTTCGCGCCCATGCCCGAGGGCAGAGTAGAGTACCCGTTCCTTGTAGAGTTTGGCGATCGATTGCCCATGCCACCATTGTAGGAGCCATACGCGGCGAACGCGTCTGGCTGCTGTGAATGGGTCATGATGCTCATGTATGTGTCTTAGCAGAGGCGCGTGGCCGTGGCTGGACTTGCTGGAGTGGATGGGATTCAGGAGTCAGGCGTACAGCTTGCCAAGGAGGCGAGAGAGGCAAGCTGTGCAGACCGAGCAGCAGGATATCTCGAGGTGGTGGAGGTTGTTGTCGGAAAGGAGGGTTGAGAAGTCGCAGGGGTGGAGGATGCGACAGGGTGAGGTGGCGTAAAGCTGTGAGGGACGGTATTAGAGAGGCTTATAATAATGGGGTCAGGATGTGCGGTTTCCTATGGAGGTCTCCAGGAGGCCGGTGACAGAGAGGTAAAAGCAGCAGGAGCAGTGACGGTGGCAGTGGCAGAGACGGGACACAGAGGCAAAGACAGGGGAAGGAAGGAAGGGTAGGGGGCTCACGGGGTTGAAGAAGGGAAGGGAGATTCTCACCGAAAAAAAGAGGTTGCAGTGCTGCAATGCGGTGCGATGCGGTGCGATGCGGTGGGAATGGAGGAAATCTCCTGGAGTGGGGAGGGGCCAGGGAGTCAATGGTCCCCTTTATTATTCGATATTGTCACCCGAGGCGGTCAACGACAATGACGCGAGGGCCAGGCGAGGGGAGGGCAGGACTGGCAGGACGAGACGAGCCGAGACGAGACTGGCAGGGACAGAATGCACGGTCGGCGTCGCAGTTGTTGTCGTCGCCGGTCTGGATCGGGTTGGGCCTTGGAACTCGGACCTTTGACCTTTTGACGGTTGGCCTTGGGGACCTGGGAGGGGCTTATCTCGAGCAGCAGGAGGAGGAAACGAAGGTTTCGCAGTCAATTTTTCGAACGAGGACGGACAGCTGCCACGCTTCCACGCTTGCACGGCAGTTCCCCCAAAAGAAATATGGGGCTGAAAATATTGGTCCTGTCGGGTTGGGTTCGGTGGTGACTGGACGGACTTGGAACTGGGACTGGGACTGGGACTGGACCTTTGCTGGGGTCGGCGTGGATGGAAGAGGCACACCTAACACCCAAAGGGGAAAGGCGGACAAAACAAGACGGGCGAGGTCGAAATGAGAGAAGGATGGGCCGCCACAGAGCAGAGTCAGTCGGTCGGTCAGGCAGGGTGACAGGGTGAACAGGCAAGAGCTTTGAAGGGTCGTGGTCTGTCAGTCTTCTGTCTTGTGTCTGTCATTCAGTCATTCAGTCACGCGAGGAGCAATCTGCTTGGTGATTGTTGTCGTCCTCTTAGTGTGTGTCTGTCCGCGTGATTGTTGTCACAAGGAGGGGGGGGCGAGAGGAGGGGGAGGGGCGAAAACAAGAATGGCAGCAGCAACAAGGTGGGATGGAGGCGGGAAGCGGGAGACCGGGACAGAGATGGAAATGGAGATGAGATGAGGTTGTATGTATGAGCTGGCAGGTGGAGGAGGAGGAGGCAAGCTAGCTGGGCTGTACCTACACCTACTATGCTGTCTCGCAGTGTCAACAACTCAAACTGATGCAGCAAGTTGCAGGTGCAGGGCAGGCGCAGCTTGCAGGTGCAGAACTGCAGGTGCTCTGGTTGCTCTGACTGGTTGGCTGACGGCCAAGCTTGGGCCTGGAATGGAGGTGGAATTTGCTTGCGACAGAGCAGAGCCCCTGCCAGCTACCAGTGCTCTTGAGGTTTGCGGGAGGGGGGCCACAGCAGAGGAGAGAGGGGAGGGTGGTGAGTGATGATGTGAGGTTGCAGTGGACAAGTACCCGGATACCTTGCCTTTGGTGCCCGTCCTGCCGTCTTCAGGTTCAGGGTTGCCCAGGCAAAGTGCCTCAATTGCTACAGCGGTTGGCCCAGCAGGGAGATGGCACAACGGGGAGAGGTCTAGCTGCTGCTAGTTGCCGGCAAGGATCCGACGTAGCGGGCCTAGCGCCTGAATCTGGGTTTCTCAAATGACCTCCATCTCTGCCACAATGCACCTGAGCAGTTACGTCCCATTCGGTCCACTCAAGGTGAGACCAGCATGCACAACGTGCACCATCACAGAGCAGCCCCAAAATGTACCCGATACTTTGGCCCGCGCTTGCCAGTTGGGGGGTAGGAGGTAGGAGGTTGTCCGGATGGCAGGTGCTCAAAGTGGGGTAGCAGGAGGTACGTACACAGAGGGAGGGAGTTAGGCTGCAGCTGGCAACGAAGCCACTTGTCCTAACAAAAGCCGGCCAAACAAAAATTGTCGCCAGGCTGCCAGGCAGGGCCGGGGACAGGGTTGTGGCTTCCAGAAGAAAACGGGCGGGCCCTTCCAATCGAACGGGAAGGGGCCGCAGGACGACGTCGGCGAATTGGGGAGGTGTGGAGACGAAACGCCACGCAGTGAGTAAAAGTAGCAAACGGCAGAATGAAGAGGGAAGAGAAAAAAAAGAGAGAGAGATACGGGCGAACAGAACCAAATTTCTGGTGCCAGTCTGCCTGCTGCCAGGGTGCATGAACCAAACCTTTTCCTTGGCCCACAACCTTCAAAATGAACCGTCATCCCTGGGCGAATCGTCACCGCAGAAAGGGGTTCACCACAGACGCAGCAGATGCACAGATGCACGGCTGCACCAGACACACCCCAGCAGCCCAGAACCCGAGGAGAAGAACCTGGCGAGAGAAAGCTGCAGGCTGATTCCATACTCATACGTACAGTCCTACCCCATACCATTGATATGCGTGTCTCACACCAACCATCAGCCTGTCAGTGTCGTCGAGTCCGACGCCCGACAGGAAGCAGCTCCGTCGAAATGGAAAGCAGGTCTCAACCCACGGAGCAGGGCACTGCATGCGCAATCTATCTGTAACCAACTCTGCCTGCTGGTCTGATCTGATCTAATCTGGTTGGCCTGGCCTGGTCCCGTCCCGTCCCTCGACGATCCCTCCCATCTGGAGTCTGGAGTTCGCGTCTGTGCGAACAACTGGCGAGGGGCGAGACGAGACGACACTCTGTTGCGAGCCCGGGCTGGGACCTAGGACCACGGCTAACCGGCCTAACAGATCTCAATTAACGTGCGGCTCCCAATGGCTGGCCAGTGCTGCCCCCGGTGGCCCCAGTGGGACGGCATCACGGCCTCTCCGAACCGTGGACCAAGGCTGGCAGGCCCGTGGGAGGGTGGCGCAGCCCATCTCGGCCGATCAGAAGAAGCCCATCCGACGGAACAATACAGCACGGTACGGCACGACACAGTACGGATACAGACCTGACCTGACACAACACAGGAAAGCAGTCATGCCTACGCCCTCCTGCCCTGCCTGTGCATCTCTAATCGCACAGATCGCCTAAAGAAGCGATCTTGCATATGCTGGCGTGCATGCCGAGTTGGGGCCTGGCTGATCATCACTTCTTCTGTCTCATCTACTGCTACCCACGGTATCTACTACCGCAGGTGCCTACCAACAGAAGGTATGCGGGCGCATACTCCGGACGGGGTGTGCTCGACCTGCCCATCCACTTACAATACCCACTTCCGCCGCCGCCCTGTACACATACACTAGAAACTCCTGACCTTGTCGCCGCTGAGGCGAGGCCCGGCCCATCCGCTGTCTCGGCCGCATGCTGCAAGCTTTGTGCGGCTGGCGAGGTGCGCGTGCGGGTTTGCGGGTTGCTGCGGTCCCATCGACAATATTGTACCTGCCTCCATCGCAGACTCGCTCTCCGTTCCTCTCCTTTTCTGCTCATACTATTCCAACAATGAGCCGAGGCGATGCGGCAGTTAAAAGGATCTGTACGCCTACTACTGAACTCACCCTACGTTCAGAGGCGGGCCTGCTTACCTCACACTGGCGGCTGGTGCTGGTGCTGCTGTGTTTACTGGTAGGTACATGGGCACATCACACGCCTCGGGGTATCTACACGCTGACAATGCATGACTCTCCCCATTCGTCCCCTTCTGTCATGTTCCTGCAGCTTACCTTGTGCGATCTGCACATATCCGTCCTGACCTTCAGGCAAGTGCACCAAGGACGAACTCTGCCCTGCGCAGGCCATCTCATGGGCCGCCCATGGGCCATTGCGCGCCAACCTACCTCCTACCCTCGCGCCATTGTCACTCACCACCAAGTTGAATGAACACAGTAGCCTATGTGCCGCCTCGAAAGATTGCGCCATACCATCAGGAAACTAACACGGCCCTGCTGTCTCGTCATCACGGCAAAATCCAATAACTAGAGGGATGCTCGCGTGTGACGTGGCACAGAACATCGTGTCCACCCCCCCCTTCCCCTTCCCTACCTCGCCCAAACAGGCGACCAGCGTTGTCTTCTTGGCCCTGCTCCCTTTTACACAAAGCATACACACCCCACAGAGCTCTTCCGCCCTTCGGCTTTCGGAACCCTGCGCGCCGGCGTCTTCCAGATCACAGTCGCACGCTACGGGTTATAGGCAAGTACGCGCCCCCCGCGATGGGCCCTGCCAACCGGTAACACCGCATGTATTTGCACGGCGGCGCAAGCTCTCCCGGCTCGCACGCTCTCCTGTCACCACCATGGCCCAGCAGCAATCTGGCCGATCGTATTGATCGCCTGCCATCTACACCTTGCCGAGATTGCCCCTTCGCCTCTTTGGATGCCCAATCCTGCCAATCGTGGTTGCAGCCGACGATCATCTCCCAAGACCAGGTTGACTACCACCCGCCCGGGTCACCACCACTCCTCCCACCGCGACCCTGCCATCCCGATGCAACGCCGACTACACCTCACCATAGATGATCATGATGAGATTGGCACGCCATCGAGGGCGAAATCGACGCTGCTCTGGGTAATTATTGTCATCAGCTCCCTCAGCCTCCTTCGCTTAGGCACGTGGCAAGGTCGCATCGGAATCTCGGTCATCGCCATGTCGCGTGTCCCCGTTGGCGCCGCCGGCCTGCGAGTCTGCGACACCGGGGACGCAGGGAGAGATTGCCATCAATCTCGCGGCCCTCGCGGCCCTCGAGTACCTCGGCTTGCCTTCTACTTTGCTTGCTATGCGGGATGTCATCACACCGGCGCTGCACCAACATCTTCAAACTATGTGTGCGAGGCAGAAGTCTCACGGCCAACAAGCATACATATGTTGAAATCTCCCCGGCCTGAATGCATACGAGCAGTAGCAAGTCCGGCGATGGCCCACTCTTGGCTCACCTTTCCCTATTCAGTGAGGCCCAGTTCACCAGGCACACGAGCTTTCTCCGGCGGGAGTCTCGCCTCGGAATTAGGCGAGATGACGGGCAGTTTCTGGATAGAGTGCTGACTCTTCCCCCCCCCCCCCTCAGTTGCTCTCCTAGCCCTGTCACAGAGGCGAGGGCCCGGAGATGACTCCGTACGACGGGACCCCGACTATCAAACAGACCTGTCGTTCTTCTGGAAGGCCGGCCACTTTGTTCTGTCGCAGCGCTAGGCAACCCCTCGGAGACATTGGCGGAGAAAGAAACGAGGAGCTGGATGAGTCGCATATTTGATGTGTCATGTGATGGCTACCCTGCTTTTTATGTCTCGCCTATCTTTCCTTTTTGTCCCCCTGCTGCTCGTACTTTGACTCTAAGACAACACGAAAAGCCACTGCCCCCGAGAATCTCAACTCCTGAAGCCATCATCGGACTTGAACGTGGGCAAAAGACATCTCTTTGCACCGCACCATCTTCGCGTCCCCCAGAGCGCACAAGACGACACCAAACGTCAGTGCAGCAACCCGCTGCACAAGATGAGGGGGGAGAGGGGCGATTTGAAGAAGAATCCACTCCTTCTTTTGATCTGGCATTTGTTTCTAGAATGAAATCCTCAAGTGGAGTTGAGGGGAAGGGTCGCCGCCGCACCGCAGGCCACTATCCTATGCAATTTCCCGCTCCGCTCGATTCGGGTTCGCGGGACCCATTATTACCAGGCATGGATGGATTGGAACATTTGGGAAATCTTGCTCAGCCTTCTTCTTCCTTTCAGGGGTTCAGAGCCCAAGTGGGACCCCCGTGTTTTTTGGCATTCCTTTTTGTTTCCTTTGGCGAAGAAGAAAGGAAGCTCGGGCCAGCTGAACGGCCGGCCGGCCCTGTTTGGGTGGTTGACTGTTTGGGATACTGTGTTTGCATACCGTGCGCGTGTTTGTGATTGTGCGCTGCGTGCGTGCGTGCGTACGTGCGCTGCTTGTGCTCCTTTCTTTTTGTTCTAAACCTCACCCCTCCCCTTCCAGATCGGCAGCGATTGCCGTCCGCGCAGCACGGAGGTAGGCGATAGGAGTCGGGAGGAGCCAGCCCTTTTTGATGGGCTGGGCCTCTAGCGGGAGTCCCTTGATTTATTATCACTGGTAGTGTATTTGTGAGCATATTTTCGACTGACAGGGTCGCTGCTGGGGAACTTCCCGGCGTTTTGGCCTGGCTTATCTCATCTCCAGGGGTGTGCGTGTGCGGCCCTCATGCGCCGTGAAGTATAATACCCACATTCCCTTTTACTCTCCGAGGGCCGGTGGGAACCTTTCGGAGATGCCCACTGTCTCGGATTTTGGTTTGATACTGGTGAAGCATAGACTTGTACAATTATGGATTGTCCAATGAGCTAAGTCTCGAGCTGGCGGCCGATTGGGCTCGAGGCGAGGTCATCGATCCTCTGATAGTGGTTTGATATACATCTACCAATATTGTGTGACGTCTGATGAACCAAATGTGACCAAGTCCACGTTGTGCACGTCGCTTAGCCACCTGAAGGCCCAGGGTAAATTCCTTCTACCATCCTCCCAGCTGCGGCATCTGGGACGTCACATGCACGAGCAGCTTCGGCTGGGTCACCATCAGGCTCAGGTATCCGCCTCCGCCGTAACAATTCTAGTCCCAGTCTAAAGATAGCTGCCACCGCCACCGGTAACAATATCGGGGCTCTTCCGAGGTGCTCATCATCCAACTGTCCCGCCCCCATCCTTGTCGAGCTTCTGCTGGGCCTCGGGGCAAGCCGCGTGGGGGACTGCGGTACAAAAAGGCCACGTGATCTCGTCGTCAGCATAGGTACCATCGCCGCCGTGTTCTAGACGCCGTGATGGATTTTTGCTCCATCACTGTTCTCGAGGAGGTGAAGAAGAACACGACAAGGCTTCTAGAGTCATCTTTGGCCAACCCAGTCCCCGGCAACTCCCTCACGAGGTTGCATATGCCTTGGCTCTGGTTGCTTGTCCAACATGACTCCACGTCGCGCCTAAAAAGGTCCTCTTGGGAGAATGGAGGAACGAGTGCCTGGGAGCACCTGCCTGAACAGTTTTTCAAAAATCATGCATGCAGTAACATTTCGAGAGGCCAAGTGGCAGTTCGAGGCACAAACGTGCCCGAGAATAGGGAATGGACAAAAGGTCATCACAATATAGTGCTTCCGTTCAGGGAGCAAAGAACACATTGTTCTTTTGCATGATGGACTTGTTCAGTCAACCGTGGACCCTGTTTATATCCCCCCCTGATCCTCATTTAATATTTCTCCTTCAAGCCAGAGCAAACGAATCTCTGCCTCTTGCTCGGTTCTCCGTGGGCTCATCAGCTTGTCGCAGATTTCAGGCCAGTCGTTTCCCTCCAATCGCAAGCCATATAATTGCTGGCTCTGGTAAAAGGTCCAAAGATGGCAGCCCTGACGTTTTAAGAATTTCCGCATAGGGTCATACATGTATTGAGGGCAGTACCTCTCCTGGATCTGACGCCATTCCCACACATGGCGAACTTCTCCTTTATCTCGAATAAGTTCGACTTTAGCATGTCCCTGGTTTCAGCGGCCTCCTCGCAGGTGCGTCGCTCCGGGTGATCCAGGTCATTGGGGGAACTTGGCCGATGCGCCTCTTGGACGCTGTCATAACTCGGCGCTGAGCTAGGGTTGGAAGCTGCGGGAGCCTGGGTGACCCGCTGAGGGTTGGAAGGAGGGCTGACCGGCACTTGTGTAACTTGGATGGCTCTCGGGATATGCTGGGCTGCTTGGTTGGTTGTTGAAAGCCGAGTATTGTTGTGCCTGAGAGGACTCTCCCGCCTGTGCGTAACTGCTAGTGGGCCTCGGTATGTGCCAGCCCTTCAAGAGGTTGTAGCGCACCTGGATGTCCCAAACCTCTCGACATGGACTGCTGAAATACTTGTCTCTGATTGGCGCCAGGACTTCAAAGCGTTCTCTCTGCCCCAGTACCATATTGCGTAGCTGCCCGTCCTCCCACTTTAGCCAGAACGCCCCGAGCGTTTGCGCGCGGGACTCCAACAACCAAGGTGTGACATTGTCTAGATGTGGGAAGAATTCATTCTTTATCTGGTCAAAGGTCCAGCCCCCTGCGACAGTGCTGATGATGCAGGAATCGCCGTCCGCCGAGAAAATGAGGTTCGCCGTCTCAGCAGTGCTTTGGTAACTCGACGTTGCAGCTGGAGGGGGACCGTAGCCTTGAGCTTGGCTGTGTGAGGTCTTCAGAATGCCTAGATTGCCAAAGCTCTCGGTGACTTGCGCCACTTGTGCATCCTCAAAGGCCCTGGGCGCCGGCCGGCTGCTGGAACTCTCCCCGGCCTCAGGCGAGATACGACGTTTCTGAGGCGCTTTACCTTTCGGGTCATAATTCATGTTGACTGTTTGGCATGGAAATTGATTTTCCTTTGCGGATATGTAGAGATGTGTTCCTGCAAATGGTGTCATAAGGATTTTCCAAAGTGGAGGACTTCAACCATTTTAAGAAGAAAAAGAGGTGGATCTGTCTGGGAGAGTTCAGCCGTATTTATATGAAAAATACGGCGGGTGACATCTTCTCAACTCACAGTCATAAGGGGCATTTGGACCAGTTATTCATGGTTCGTCCCAAGTCTAAGGCCGTGACTGAATCTTACTGTCTTGTCATTTCCTGCCAATTCTGATCGTGAGGCTTCCCATTTTTGACTATGATGCTGCTGGAATATCCCGATGTGAAGACAGGGTGGTTCATTATTGGAGACCAAGCATAGGCCTCTTCTCCGTCACTATCAAATGCGTACCCTGTTTTTATGAATGAAAGCGACTTTGGTCAACTGCTGGCGAGTATGTGAAGATGTTTGCACCCATATTCCGAATGCCGCCATCCAAGGCAGGGAGGAAGTATCCTGCGAGCCAGAAGCGGCTGAGGAGCGTCCTTCATACGGGCAGTTGGGCTGGCCTTGAAGCGAGGCTCGTGCTCTCTCTCGAGTGTTGAACATGACCAGATCCTGGTGTCAGTCTGATGGATGGTGGACCAGGCCTGCACTTGGCCAAGGTTGGGGCACCACCGTCGTTAAAGACGAGGGACGGTTTAGCAGTGCCCACGAGACTTCAGAATCAACTAACCCGGGTCGTAAATGGTCTCACAAGAAATGTCACACACCCTTAGACCATGGGCAGAAGGAGTTCCCCAACAGTCTGTATGCTGCGTATCATTCACATTTTACCAACTGCCAGAGCATGTACTCAAGTTGAGACCACTGACGTACATCGAGATAAGGCGTCCACTGCAGAGCTGCCTGTTGATAGCATTTGGGCATCGCACATTACTGGCATTTGTCCGAGATGTGAAAATATTGCATCATGCCTCTTCCTAATGCTATGAAGTCCAGCTTATGCACTCTCCAAAGTTCAATAGCTCCTGCTCCAATCCAAAAGATCCGGAAAACTGACCTCAACCACCGCTCTTCCATGAAATTTGTTCTGGATCACCTCGTTGGCTGTCTCATTTTGTTCCTTCTTTTGCCAATCCCAGTTTATGACGCCGTCCCTGTTTCCTCGTACAAATTGTGATGGTTGGCCTACCCTCTTGTTCCACGAATCTGGACAGCTTCGGCGTGGCGAGGGGGATTGTACTTTTCGACGATAGAGCCCCAGTCAACTTCCAGATCATCCTCATATCCCAGAACCTTATCCCTTAGCTTCTGGTTATCGTCCTCACTCCACGTGGCGCCGATCTTCTTCGCACGCTTTTCGAGATTGTATAGGATAACGTCTGGAAACCTTTCCCGGCACATGCTTTTATAACTTATGCCTCGAGCCACCTGGAGACAAATGTATGTATCGTCTGCGACTGTATATTCATGGGGTCTCTTACGCCTCTGTTTATTCAAGTTGGGTGGGCGTTCGCTGAGGTACTTCAACCGCCCTTGTATCTCGGCTTCCTTGCGCTCTGGACCAGAAAGCCGTTTTCGAATTTCAGCCCAGTTGTCGCCGATATCCTGCTGTAGTTTAAGCAAATGGTTGTCTTGCTCATCCGACCATTCTTCGTATCCAATCTTTGTCAAGATGCTCTCTATGTCCTTTGCTTTGCGTCTAGGAGTGAGCCTGAACCCTCTAGCTATATCTGCGAGTGTATAGCACCGTGCCATTTTGACTTTGATGACGTCAAGGTTTTGATCTGTCCACTGACTATCGAAATGAGACTCGACTTGGCCGCGACCGGCGACGCTGCTACCTGGTTTCGAGCCGCCCGATGCGTAGCCGAGGACAGGTTCAGACACTGCTTGAGAGTTGTCGTAACCCCGTGGTAACCGAGAGCTGGGGCCCACGAGACTCTGACTGGCTGTCCCGGGTTGGGATGAAGACGTGTTAGGAGTTTGGTAGGCTGGATTGACCGCGGTGTATGCCTCGGTTGACGGACTTCTCAGGTTGTAGTCCTCGCCTATCTTCAGGGGCAGCTCTAGCGAATCGAGGAGTGCGACATTCCGGGCCGGCGGCCACTCGGCGCCTAGTTCACGCGCACGATTTTCCAAAATTTGGGGGCTGAGGTCGAATCGGTCACTGAACATGATGTCCTTTATGTCTTGGAAATTCGTACCAGTGGCAACAGCAGTGCGTAGTTTGATATCGTCCTCATCGCTGAGCTGGCCGGCTGCAGTGTGTATCATGCTTCTGTAGGTCGGAATAGGAGGATATTGGAAGATTTGATGTTGAACCTGGCTGCGTGAGGTTGTCATAAGGTCTGGGCTTTGGAATCCATGAGTGACTTGGGCCACTTGTGGATTTTGAGGGCCTCCAGCCCACATGGGAGGTTGCGGGAGGTTATAGTATGGAGATTGGCTATCTGAGGCCGTTGTGAGACCTACATTGCTAGGACCCTGAGTAACTTGGGCTAATAGTGGATCTTGGGGGTAATCGGGTGCTATTCGTCTCCTGGAACTTTGCCCAGATTCAGGCGAGTGAGGACGTTTCTGCCTGCGTTTCCCTTGTTGTTGCGGATGCATGTTGGCCCTGTAGTGTGAACTCGACCTTGAGGATGAGTACAGCTGAATCAAGATCGACGTTACTGTGTCGAATTGTGGAAGTGGTGAGCTTGGACTGCTGTTGATGAAAGAAGCAGCAGATCAAGGTTGGAAATGTGGCCTATATTTATATGAAAGAGACCGAGGGTGACTTTCCACGAAGACGTTGTCACAACAGACATTTTGACCACTGGGTCACAAAACGCTTTCAATTCTGAGGCTGTGACTGACCGTCCATTTCGTCGGTCCCTGGGTTGTTAGGTGTAGTTACTTCCAATATAAGCTGGTCCAGAAGCAATCGCAGTGAGAAATACACTGAACATAGATAATGTGAGAAATGCTGGACATCGTGGAGTTCTTCACCTATGCAAATTTTGTCCAATGCTGACCCTGCGACATTTCATGCTTGACCACGAAAAGACTGGCCGGCTCTGCAATAGATACCGCATGACTCCGTTGACGGCGATGCAGGACCAGTCCCTTGCCGCAGAAATGTGAACGGCATCTTATTCAGTTAACACACCAATTTCGTATGCTAGTCAGACAAGGTGCAGCCGAGTATGAAAAAGGTGTTCCCAACCACACTCCCAATTCCACCGTCAGTTCCCAGAGCCGGCAAGCCGGAGCTTCACAGCTAGAGGATTTATCCAGGACATTTCCAATAAGTCGTTACCACTGCGAGTGGGTGATACAAAGCTCATATTGTAGGAGAGCGGGGCCTGTGAAAGGTGTACGTCTCATGTCGTGCTTCAACTAAGGTTGCTTGCCTACAGGAAAATATACATATGGAATTATCCATCCTAGAATTGACCAAAAATGTCGATTAGTGACCCAGAAAGACCTGTGAATCTATGGTAACCTCGAAGGGCGCAAACAAAATGATGCTCCCCAACGCCCGCTGGTTGTTAGCAGTCCGCCTTACACTCGAGACGCTCCAGATGTTGACAGCGAGAAACGTACACCTCTTTTCCCACTCATCCCGCGTGTGGCGTTCCGAGCCCCTTTTCTTTTCTTTTCGTGCCGTTGTCCCCCCCCTTCCCCCCTACAAGCTCTTGCTGCTCTTCTCTCGCGCAATGCAATCTACCAAGTATCCATGACGTATCTCTTCCTCCCTGCCGCTCCGCCTCTTTCGCATTCTGGTGATATCAGCAATGTCGTCCCAGTCCATGTCTGGCTGAACTTGTGTCTCGCGAAGGTGACTGTCCTTCCCATCTATCCCTACTTTTCCATGCCCCTCCTTTTTGTCCAGCCATGAATAGTGCTGCGGCTTCTTCTGGAGATTTCCGCATATTCCTCGCTGTGGAGATAATCCCAACGAGCCTGCACCACAGCAGCGTCGCGAGGTGGTGTGTACTTTCGGCCAATAGAGGCCCACCCAGAGCCTGGACTCTCGGCCAGTAGCCGCTGGTCATCCTGCGCATTCCACATGGCATGAATACGACTGGCACGATCTTGGATCCTCTTTCGGTGCAAGTCTGGGAACTCCTCCGTGTGCATTTCTTCCCAACCCATCTCCCGGGCTACTCCGAGCAAAATGTATTTGTCGTCGTCCGCGTCGAAAGTGTAGTTTGGGGCGCGCATCAACGGCCGCAGTTCACGATTCCTAACTTGCCTGAGGTATTCCAATCGAGCCATGATCTCTTCCTTGCTCCTTGATGGACCATCGGGCTCGATGTTGATTTCAGACCGTCTGTCGCGCTCCGGATTTTGCATTCGAGGCAACGTCTCGTCTTCTTTTGTTGTCCAAGGTAACCAGCCTCCCATAATGTACAGAAATTTGATTATGGTCCTTTCTCTAAAGCCACGATACCTCTCAACACATATCGTCTTCGTTGTGGCACCCTGCGCAAGTCTGAGCTTGATAAAATCAAGGTCCTCGTACGTCAGGTTTTCGAATTCGTTTCGGCCTTGATACCGCTCGCCCGATTCGCTGCCAAGAGAAGGCTGATTCAATTTAGGTTCTTGAGATCTCAGAGCCTCAACCCTTCCGGCCCTGCGCAGTTTGGCCCACTTGGCCTGACATGCTCGCCTGGTCCGACCGGGGAATTCAATTTCCACGCCTTCCCATTTGCAACCGTATCGGGCCTCCCACTCCACAAGTCTTTGGAGCTCGTCCCTTCCCCATCCCTTCCCAGTTTCGAGAGGTGGTGTGGTCCTTCCAGTAACCTCTTCGCGGCCTTGAGGTGGCTCAGCCTCAGGCCATCGAAGACCCGTTTGATACCGTTGGGAACTAGGTTGAAGAGTCTCGGCCACTGTAGAATGTTGCGTGGCGCCTTTGACGTGGGACCTGTCAGAGTGCTCGCCCACGCGCATCGCTCCCAGCTGGTCGTTGTGCCGCTGCGTCCCCTCCAAGTCTTGCAATCTAACGAAGTTTGAAACAGACGCCGTAGTGCGTTTCAACATTTGGGCAATGGCATTGAGCTCATAACCGTGGGAAACGCTCATCCGCAGCCACCATTCATCCGCCATCGAGTATGGTGGCTCATGCCCCTGGCGTTCGAACCCGGTGATGTTTAGCGCAACTTGCCCATATGGATTTGAGTCGGGATGAGGAAAGGGTGGACGCTCGTAGTCACCAATCCCAACACCTGCCGTCTGAGCAGTGGCATTTGGCTGGCTGTGGCCGGGTAGAGCGTCCCAGGATGTGAGACCCAGGCTCCTGAAGGCCTCGGTGACCGGTGATGTTCCGACCGTCGGGTAGTTACCCTGCTCTTGATGAGTATCGGAGAATGGGTAGAGATATCGATTTGGATCTTCGATCGATTGCGCGATTGAACCCTCGGTAGGGTTATCGATGAGGTATTCTTCTGGATACTCATCTCGGTACTCGCCTGGGTACTCTTCTGGGTAGTAGCCTGGATACTCGGTTGCCTGCTGAGCTGCCTGCTGGAATGGATTTTGGTAGGCATGATGATACTGCTGTATGCTGGGGTCTTGGTTGACACCGAATGTTTGCACACGTTTTGAACCATCGTCCTCACCAGACTCAGGTGAGTGCTCAAGGTAATGCTTCCTACGTTCGTGGCGACCACCCATGGTGGAGATTTCAGGGCGAGTGTTAAGCGGTACGAAAATGTGTTCAAAAGTAAGCAGATGGGTATGTCAGGCGTTGACTGTTTTTGTGGATAATGAAGGCTGTGTCAGGGTGGAGAGCTTGGATTGTGGAATGCGAGATGGTAAAGAGCAGGTTCAGGGCAGAAATTCAGGGCCCTTATATAGGAAGGAAAATGGGAATGACTATCTGGATTCATATTTCACGAAAGACAGTTACTACAGTGGATGACCACGTGTGGCGGGTCCAGGGCTGTGACTGACCTGCCTAGGCCTTGCTTCTCGTTGACAAGGTGCTCACAGCATAACTGAGTATCGGACGGTTCAGCAACCATACTACTGATGAATCAATGCCAATAAAGTGGTCAAATATTCAAAATTCTGGGCCTGTCCATTTGAACTTGCAAATGTCTGATTGGCAGTGTTGGCATGCAGGCCCGGGGTTGCTGGTACACCCGATGTGAGAATAGTTAGATGGAGAGCCTTGTTCCAACAAGGTATACTGAATGATACTGTTGGAGAACTCACACAAACTCCAAAGATATTCCCAGCTCAGAATGTATAGGAGAAAACTTCATTGCATCTCCACTGGGCTCCCATATGGACCTGAAGTTAATGGTGTGGGAGCGCAAAGCGCATGTCGGGTGTCTGTCATCTTTATGACATGAAAGTCGATACTAAAATTCATAATTAATTTTAGACGTCAGACTCGCCCAGTGTTACAAAGCAACAGGTGGTCCCGGATTTTGTGCAGTCAACTCGAGGCGGAATCTCGAACCCACATGCGATCTCGTCATGTGCAGTTCATTCGGTTTTCGCTGCATCCTGAATCGGGTTTTCGATCAACATTACATTTTCGAAAAGTGATGCAAGGAAGTCCTTGACCCGAGGGGGCTCAGAATCTGCACACATCGAAAAACATGACGGCAAGGCTAAAAGACAGAACATTTTCAAATCCCTCGGTGAACAGCCTTCAGCGAGGAGAATTCGTCAACTCAAACAAGTCAAAATTGCACATTGTCATGTGAGTGTCCATTACACAATTGTGTGCTTCGACTCTGAGCATGACCTCATCATTGGTTGAAGCTTTCAGGCGCGGTACGAAATGCGAGGTATCATCTTCTTTCATGCCGGGCCGACTCCCCCGGTTGACTTTCTTTGTCCTCCGCCGCTCATCGTCTTGTACGCAAACTCCGGGGAGCACGTGGGTGACACAGAAACCTTCTCGAACTTTTGGTCCAAGGCGCCGGGACAAAGGCGGTTGCCGACCCGGCCGTCACAGACCACTATATTTGGGGGTATCCGTCTGGGAATGTCGCAGACTCGGCAGTGGGAAGTCTTGATGGGTGGTGGACATATTTGGGCCGCCCTCTTTGTTTTGTGGCGGCAGGGCATGGCTCGGAATGTTCCTTGGCTGGTACTTATTTGCTGCCGATTCCCAGCGGCAAGGTTGTGCCTCGAGGCTGGTTCTGATGATCTGAAGTCTCATTCTCTGTGATTTATTCGCATCAAGGCGCCGCGAGTTTCTACAAGTGCACAGCTTCAGCATTTAGAATTCTGGACTTCATTTCCTTACTGTCGACATACCTTGATTTTGTCTTGTCAGACTTCATCGCCAGTCACCATTACAACCCCGTCTCTTGAAGAGACCAAACAGCACCTCATCACCGATCTCTGTGACCAGATTCGAAAGGACCCTCTAGATCTGAAGTTTTCACAACTTTCTTCTCAGCTGTTCGACATCAAGTTCCATCACTCGTGTCCTCTCAGAAGCAATATAAAATGCTTTCAGCCAGCACATCACAAAACAACTCATCCTCGCCATCACACCACCAACCACGCGAAATGAAGCGCCTCATCACATCCCTCCGGAAGGCCCCGACTCCACTCCCATCACCGCTCCCGCCATCTCCACCACCAACCCCTTGCCCCTGGCTCTGGCGCTGCCACTCCTGCTACACAATCTACCGCCTCGCCGTGACCCGGCGCTGCCTGGACTGCGACCACACCTTCTGCCTAGCCGAGCCCGCCTCCCCGCCAAAGGGCAAGAAGCGCAAGCGCGGCGGGCCGTGCAAGGCCGAGTTCGACTATACCGGCTGGAAGGCCTGGGGCTCGTGGCGGCGGACGGTGCTGCTGAACGGGGACAACAAGACCAGAATTATCACCGGGAGCAACGGGCAGAACTGGGGCAACGAGCCCAGGGCCGCCACCGAACTTCGCGGCGAGGAGGCCCGCTTCGAGGACAAGCGCGAGCGCCTGTTCCTGCGCAGGCGGCACAACTGCTTCCTGCACTGCGACTTCCCCAGCGAGTGCCACCACTCGCTGTTCCGCGCGCAGCAGGAGGGCCGGCCCATCCTCCGCGAGGCCGAGGCGCTGGACGCCGCCGAGGCTGCTGCGCGGGAGGAGGCAGAGGCAGAGGAGCGCGAGAGGGAGGGCAAGCGCTGGACCAGACGACGGCTCACCGTGCAGGAGTACAAGCAGCGGCGGGCCGAGCGGCGCAGGAGATCGGTGTCGGCGGCGGTGGCGGGGAGGTTTGTTGAGCATCTTTCGACAGTGACCGAGGATGACGACAACGACGACAACGTCTCGCCCTGTTCGCCGACGTCTCCCGATCCGCCGGGCGACCTCATGCGCGAGGTGTCGCCCGTCGAGTACGACGAGGACAACGAGCAGCCGCTCTCTCCCTCGAGCGGTCGGCGCCGCAGCAGGACCTCGCTGCTCATGACGACGGACACGCCCGTCGACTTCGCGACCACCGCGGCACCGCTCAGTTTTGACGATACCTACAGCGACGACGAGGACGACGATTACAACGATGACGGGGAGCCCGAGACGCACAATGATGAGCGGCACCGCGCCAAGTCCCGCCGCAAGATCGCCCAGCTCACGGGCGAGGGGCTCGAGTCCTTCGGGCCCTTTATCCTCGACACCTCCGGCCCGTCTCCGACATCGCCATCTGCGGCAAACACCGCCCACGCAGAGGACAGGACTGGCAGAAACCTCACGGCCCTCGACCTCCAGGCCGCCTGGAGCGAGCGAGCCTGGTTCAGCTCGAGCACCGCGTCGGGGCAGCCTCTGTCCCCAAAGAGCCCCGAGCGCGCGGGCAAGAAGGACAGGATGCTTGCCCTGCTGGGCCGGCGTGGCAGCGGAGGGGGCCCGCCCAGCCCGCGGCAGCCTGTGCAGGAGATACACCAGCACCAGCAACAACACCACGCCGACGCGACGGCGGTGGCGGGCGAGGAATGGGAATCATGGTCCGACTCGTCTTCATCCCCCACTTCATCCACAACCTCAGAAGCCTCTCTCCTCTCGTCATCTAGCACCGGAGGACACATAGAGGTGGCTGCGTCAGGCCCGACGGTAGTGGACGACGACACCGACGAGGACGGGGATGTCCCCATGCCCGATGCCACTTCCCAGACGCCGTCCAAGGACGTCACCGATGAGGACATGGGCTCCCCGATGACTTTTACAGGCGAGCACGGTACGACCGCGAGGCGTGACGAGGCGCGGGACCTCAGGGCGCTGCTGAGGATGAGGAACGCGTTCATGAGGGGTGAGATGATATGACATGATCTTGGGATCGTGTCCTTCTTTCCATCGCCCTAATACCGTGTCAAGAAGTGCGTCACTATTGTTGGATTTCTTCTTTCCTATGTAGATTGGCATTCCTGCAGCATGAGATTATTTGAGATAACGGTGGTAAGGGAAGCGAGCGACTCGTTGCATTTCTGCATTCACGATAGACTGTGATACAACTCACTGCATGCATTTTTTGGGAGTCTGGTTTTAGCAATTGGAAACAATAAAAACTCAGCATTGCTCCTGTTACTAAGTAGAGATATTTCGTCCTTAGCACTCACACATACCTCCTACTCCTTACCCTTTCCCCACTGGGATCTTTAGACCACCCGTGTGTCCCAGTCGTCCTGTAAACGCGCGAAGATACCGAACAACGTTTGTGGAGTCAGGAGTAAAAAACAAGGAAGAAAAGCTCTGTTGTTACACACCCGGCGCGCTGCCTTTTCCCCGCAGCACAGAGGCCGGCGGATCCATGCGCCAGGACGAAATCTGACACAGCCCTGCGCGTCCCCGGTGGTAGAGTCAAGTTGGACCACCAGTAAACATCATCCAAGGTGTCTGTCCCATGCCCAAAAAACCCGCCATGGCCTTCGTCTGCCCAGTCGCAAGGTAGCCTTCCTCAAGCAAAAGCCCCGGCTGGAACGTGAGACGCCTGCTGAGAGGACTCGTAGGACCAATCGCGTCGGGCCGAAAGGCGGATAGCAATAATCATCTTCAGAAATCATCGTCGCGTCCCAGTCAGCCCCATCCGAATCCAGCCTTTTGACACGATTAGGCCTCCTGAGCCTTGAGCTTCTTCTTCTGCTCAACCTTGAGGAGGAGCGCACGGTTGATGTGTGGCAGGACACCACCGAAGGCGATGGTGGCGCGGATCAGGGTGTCGAGCTCTTCGTCACCACGGATGGCAAGTTGCAAGTGGCGGGGCGTGATGCGCTTCACCTTGAGGTCCTTGGCGGCGTTCTGCGGAACAAAGATTGCGTCAGCATCAACAGTACGTTTGGGGAAGGTTAGGCAGCAGTAGAGTAGCGCTGCGGTGCAACGCGGAGACGAATGGGGGCGACAGAGGCATGACTCACGCCTGCGAGCTCGAGGACTTCGGCCGTCAGGTACTCGAGGACAGCGGTAACGTAGACGGCAGCCTTGGCGCCAACACGCATCTTGTTCTGGGTGTTTGCCTTGAGGAAACGCTTGACACGACCGCAGGGGAACTGGAGGTGGTAGAAGTCAGCGATCAGTCATGGGACGCGACAGTGAATGGTCCGATGCAGCACGACATGTCAAGCCGAGAGTCGAGTTCGATGCCGTCCACGCGATCCCGCGCAGAGCCGTGATGATGCGAGATGCGATGCCAAGTCCACCGGTGGTGTGCCTGAAAAGTCGGATCGAGCTAGAGACAGCCATGTCATCGATACGTGCAGCGTGCAGAGTGCGCACGTCGCGTGTGTGCCGATGAAATGTTTGATCGCCTCGATGGTATTTCGGATTTGTTTTTGTTGGCAGTGCACAGACGATGTTGTATAAGCTCGAGGGAGCTCAAGCGACGCGTCGGGCGGGATGGGTCGAGTCGTGGCAGGGCGTGCAGAATCGGTAAACGGTGAACGAGTCGGATCGCGTGCGAAGGGATCGAGGCAGTCGACGACAGCGATGACGGCGCGATGCAGAATGCAGACAGCACGATTCTTTCTTACCTGGAGACCAGCACGGGCAGAGTGGCTCTGCTGCTTCTTGGGCCCTTCGGTGGCCGATGTCTTCCCACCAGAGCTCTTGCCGCCCGAGGACTTGCCCTTTCCACCGGCCATTGTGATTATGTTTGTTTTTTTGTTGATCGTTTGGAGCAGGCGGACAAATTTGGCGAGATTTGGAACTTGGGACGCGATATGGCTTTGCTTTGTTTTGCGGAAGGCGCTGGCGTGTTGCTGTCGTTGATGGTAGTGTGATGATGATAAGAGCTGTGGTGGGGGGAATGCGAAAGTTATGCGATGGGGTCGAAGTTTTCGGGGATGATGGGTTTGGATGGAGTCTGTTCTGCACTGGGCTCGGGTCGCAGGCGCAGTCGTAGGTGTGCCTAATCAGAGGTGAAAATCGAGGCGGCTGCAAGGCACAAGGTGCTGGTAGATGCTGGTCCGGTCCGTCCTAGTGCGTTGGTGCTGGAGCTTGGTGCCACTGATTGCCTGCTGGTTGCTTGCTGGTTGTGGCTGCTGATTGCTGTCGGACAGGCGCAATTGGCCTGTTGCTTGGCTCTGTTGTTGACTCCTCCCAAACCTCCCAAGGTTCCAAGGTTCTGAGGCTCGCGCCCAAACGGGTGGTTGGCAGCTGGGCACAACCCTCTCCCCTTTGGGGGGAGGAGCCACCCCCCTAGCTTTCCCCCTCTTGTTCCTATGGCTCCTCACCTTTTCTGTTGGGCTGGGCTGGGTTGGTGCTGTGGTCTGTGTCCGTCCCTGCCGCGCCGCTACGGCAGGCCCACTCGTGCCTGATGTGCAGCTTGAGCAGTTCGGATGCGGTCGCAGCAGCAGCCAGGAGTAGCAGCCAGCCAGTTGACGGGAATGGGGGCAGATGCAGAGGGGACAACTAGCCCCATCACAGGGCTGGAATGCTTCAAAATAGCATAGATCGAGAGGCCAGCTTCTGGTCTTTTCGACATGTGCTATCTTGAAGGGTGGAAAAAAGAGGGAGGGGAGCAACACGTACCATACTTACCGGATGTCCGTGGTCATTTGGCTGCTGGCAGCTCTGCCCGCAATGGCCTCGATGCCATCAGCAACGGCAGCCATATCCAGCCGCACTGGCGGGTGAGGGACAAAAAAGACGATAAATGGACTTCTTTGGTGACCCTTGAGGCCGTCCAAATGGAACGAAACCGTGCCACGGCCTAGGTGCGGGTTGGGCTGTGGCCGCAATGAAGTCTTTTGGGTCAAGAAGTGCTACTTCGCTGACGATCCTCCAGAATCACCTACCGGCAGCAAAGCTGTGGCGCAGCTGGTCGACTGTGGCGCACTGGCGCGAGGTGATGTGGCTGACCAGGCAACAACCTGGTAGCAACAAGGAAGGCGGGGGCCTGACCGACCTGCACGCGAATGCCTATCTGATCAGACGCGGCCCAAGCTCCGAAGAATCCGGGGTCGATCTGAGCCTCAAGCCAACCTCACTTCTCCACTTCGTCAGACCAAGTCACAGGCCAGGTACTTCTGGAGCGTTTATTACGGTTGAAACCTTGTTTCCCTCCATTCTGCCGAAATCATCTTTCTTCGACCTGTTAGTGCTTACCTATCCCGCGCACCTTTCTTACGCGTCGTGCATCGCCCTAGAGATTCTTTAACGTCCCATCACCCGATTTGGCGCACACCCGATTTGGCGCACCACATTTTTAATACAAACGGACCTAAAAACACCCACTTTTAAAACCATTTTATTAAATCTAAATCAAATCTAATAACCCCTAAAGCTTTATATATATTACTTTATTTATATTTATATTAAAAAATAATAATATTAATAATTTTTTAAATTTCTTATTATATTAAATATCTTCTTTAAAAAAATAAATATAAATTTTCTTTTTTAAAAATATATAAATTAAATTATTTATATATTTAAATATATTAAAAGCTTATTTAATTAGATTTTTATTATTAATAAAAATTGAAATTAAATTTTTATTTATTAAAAATTATATAAAATTATTTAAATATAAATAATATAATAATATTATATATTTAAATTTATTATAATATAATATAATTATTTTAAATTAATTATATTTTTAATTAATTAAATATATTTAAAAATAGAGGTGTTAAGAAATGCTAATAATATATTAATAAACCTTAATATTTTTAAAGTTTTATTTTTAAAAATTCTTTATAAATTCTATATATAATATATTGATAAGTTGAATTTTTTTAAGGGTACTTTAATTATTTATATATGCTACATTTAAGTCTGGATATTTTTAGAATTTAATTAGATTTAATTCGTGGGTGTTAAAATATAGCTACTTTTGGTACGTTTACATTAAAAATGTGGTGCGCTAAATCGGGTGTGCGCCGAATCGGGTGTAGGGACGTTAACCCCAATGTTTACTTCATCTTGCCAGCGCAGATGATGGTATTTCCTGATGCGCCTACGCTCTTATCAACCGCCGTCGCCATCCTCGGAACACAGCGCGAGCCAAGGAGGAGACTGCTCTGTGGTTACCAAGACGTAGTTGGTGAAAGCAGTAATATGAGAAGACGCGTCGAAATTCACCGGTTTGTTTTGATTCTAGAGTAATGTATTCCGAAGCAGTATATGGGTCTTCACGACAAACTCCCAGGTACACATGCCTTCCTTACACGATAGTGACGACAGCCTCCTCCGCGGAGTCATACCAACTCTTGGGCAGATTGAATATGGCTCCAACCCTTTCCATACATCCAGCAGAGCGCGGTGATGTCCCCAACACGAGTCCAACGTAATTCCTGCCAATATGGCCAACAAATGGACAACAAGCAATGAAGAACACAACCGCAGTAACCTCCTCCTTGGCCGTGTCCACACCGTACGGCCCATCACGGCCCCTTCGAACATTAGCCCCGTACGGACCGGGCACAGCCTCGCGCGTCAGAGGCCCGTCAGTCCGGTAATGCTGCGCCTTGCTCGTCGTGCCGTCGTCCAACGTGTAATACGCATCGTGCTCCAGCCGGCTGTCCCACTTCAGCCGGCACCGCCTTAGACGACCCTGGAGCTTGACCACACCCCCCGATACCTTTCCGTACGGGTTGGCCCCCTCGACCGTGGCCTTCGCGTCCAGAACCCTGGCGACAGGCTGGGGAGACTTTAGGGGCGACCACACGACCCCCCACTTCATCGACGCCCACGACCACGTCGGCGGGCCCCCGTCTCTGTCATCGTACGCCAGCGACTCACTTTCCTGCCCCGAGAGCACCAACCACGGCATGACTTGCCACATCAGGTCGAGCAGCAGCGAATCAGCCCATAGGCCAGCGAGGTACCTCCCTCCGCCCCCGCCGTCACCCTGCGCCTGCGGCATCGTCACCGCCGCGCCGCCGATGGCAGGCAGCTTGTCGCCCCCAAACGTAAGCTGCCGCGACGTGAACGACTTGACGAGCATGCGCCACTGGTCCGCGGGGTCGATGCGGCGGCCCAGCGTTCCGGGCGCCGTAGATGGGTATGGCGCGAGCTGGTCCTCCCCGCGCCGGTGCGTCCTGCACTCGAAGACGAGGGACCCGGGCGCGAAGTGCAGGTTGCGCGTGGCCAGGTACGCCTCCTGGAAGCACCAGCCGCGGTTGTACAAGGGGCCGACGCGCTTGAGGGTGCCCCACGACGTCGTGAAGGGGGGCTCGAGGAGGCCCTGGTCAAGGGGTGCAGCCAGGATGGCCCTCTTACGGGCCTTGAGGGGGGTGTTTGCCCCGGGAGCGACGGGGAGACTGAATGTCTTGGTCAGCCACTCGTCTTCCCGGGGCCCGAGGAAGGGTGTCTCCGGATTGGGGGATGAGGACCCCGTGACGACGACGAAGGCCTTGCTGTAGACGTCTGCCATTCTGGCGGCCTCCTGCTCCCAGTCTGTCGTGTCGTCTTGGATTATGCAGAGGGAGTCGATCCAGAGATACGGCAGCTGGAGCTCCTGCGTCACGGTGATTGCGTCCTTGAACGTGTTTGGTAGGTCTGCCACGTTGATCTGTTTCTTGAACTCTTCCAGCCGAGCCTTGACCAGTGACAGTGGTTTGCTCCCGCCCCAGCAGTGACTCAGGGCCACGTAGGGTGGATGTTCTTGCCAGGTCGTGGTTTCGCAGAGCCGGAGGGCGGCGTTCCCTCCCCCGACGTACAAGAGACGCGTGGGCACAAACGCTTTAGACGAGCTGCTGCATGCTCCATGCTCTGCGCAGCACTGCCGCACGCTCTCCTTGATAAATCTCAGGCAGGCTTCTGACCGAGTGTCTGTTTGTCGGAAGCCTGCTGGGCCCAGGGCCGGAAGACCCGGCATCGCAGGCGACAACGCCGACGGCACAGCGCTCGGGATCGCGGTTGGCTCAAAGTAGATTTCGACATCTGAGCGGGCGTCCTTCCAGTATTTGTCGTGTACGAAACCAATGGTCGTCACGATAAGCGGTGCACCCTGCCTGATCATCAGGCCAAACGAGACCGGCATCGCATTCCCGGTCTCGGTGACCCAGCTCATCCACTCGTCGATGTAGAACGCGTCGAAGATCTCACACAGGAGCCGGCAGTACTTGCAGTCCCTGAATGGCAGGCCAGTCTGTGGGTTGATCTGCCGGCTCCTCAACAACTCCTTGGTCGACAGCTTCTCCAGGCCCAGTGCGAGAACACTCCCGCTGTGCGCATTTTTGGCGGGTCGCGAGTTCTTCTGGGCACCGGTTGGCGTCCAGATGAAGGTGTTCTCGTGGCCCTCGGGCTGGAGGTTATTGCAGAGGAGGCATACCCCATTCTTCCCGCTGTTGTACTGTCGTTTGGCGTAGCGGCCTAGCCAGAGTGCGGTATCGGCCGCGACGCCCGCGCCCTTGGCCAGGTCCCCGAGGGCTTCGAAAAGTTTTGGCATCACTGAGGACATCAGGGAGAGGGAAAAGGGGGGTATTTTGGTGTTCGCAATGCTCGGTGCAGAATTGAGCCCCGGGGTGGAAAACAGCCTTCCTCGGCTTTATTAGCCATCGTCGAGCCCCCGTATCGGGACGCCAAGCCTCAGCCGCAATGCAAGATTCCAGAACAAGACAAGTGCTGCCTGTGTGCAACGCAGCTGAAGGGTGCTGTGGCTGCTTCGTGCACTCTGATCAGAGCGAGGCTTCTGCAAAGCTGACTGACTATTGCATGTCACGCGAGGTGTGCAGATTGGAGCTTTCTAACCTATGGGGCGAGCCCAGTAGGGACTTATGTCTCGGAGGCAGCTGCATTGGGTATGCATGGCGTCGCAGTCCAGGACGCTATATTTAAGATGAGTTGCTGGCGTCGCTTCAATTCGTCAGGTCCAGCTCTCATACCTGACAGCGCAGAGGCGACTGTGGTCATGGAAGTCAGGATTGAACTAGCGCTGAGGAGAATTAACGACTGTACTAGACTGCATATGGGAACTCGCCGTGAAGCCATGTGTTCCCAGTGGCTGCTGAATTCAGCCGCATGGCATGATGAGCCCGTGTTCCCATCATGAAAGAATCTGGTAATTCAAAGGCTGTTAATTTGCAAAATGTCAGCGTATGTGACTGAGAGACCATTGCTATTCCGGGTTTCCCAGTGGAGCCAAAATTCTTCTGTTCATACGGTGATGCATTCCCAATTATAAATCTGCACGCTTTCAAGTAAGGACACAGCACAAGATCTATCCAGATACTCGACAGGTATTTCGGAATCCAGACGTCAGGGCGAAGGCCTGGATGAGACATGAGCAAGGAAAGGATATCAGATGCAGCAGGGGGTTAATTGTAATGGATATGGATATCGAAAGATTTCGTGGCTGCATCAATCAACTCTGGATAGCTCAGGCAAGTTTGAATTCCTCTCCGCTTGTAATGAGTTAGCGGCTAACCCCAATACAGTTGGAAGAGCGATGGACTGTAATTGTTGTAATAGTTTATCCACAGGTCGCGTGTTCAAGTCACGCTCCGGAGACTTTTTTTTTTTTTTCACTGTCACTTGACGCTTACATACACTGCCCTACGGCCGGCCCTACGGCAGTTACGGCACTCGGGCATCGCCCAGGACACGGTGCTCGGCGCAACCGGGTCCGCCGGGTCGGAAAACACCAGGCACCGCTCGCATAAGGCGGCTCGGGATGGCAAGATAGGACCACACGGTCAGCACGCTTTTAGCTAGACAAGGACACACGATATATCCGACGTTGCCCGCCCCACATCCGGAGGGGGGTTCCGGGCTGGCTCTGCTACGCAGGCCGCCCCCGGCGTTAAACAGAAAAAAAAATTGAATAAGAATTTCCTGATATTCTTAGAGCTGACGATTGTTCCCGAGCCCAGTCACTCACACATTCGGATGACTCGCCTATTCATTCTTAAGGAGACTTGCGAGGGCCGAATATGGTGCAGGCGAAAGCAAACTAGATTCTCAACTATGCCGCTCATTAGCCGGCGCCGAGTACTTTGTTAAAGTCGCTGCTCGTGCCGATTGGCACTGTACAGACGCTCAAACTGTAATCTGCTAAAACCTTGCTACAAGCAGTCACATCCAGCCCAATGACATCTCGACATCTATAAAGTGCAAATGCACGAGTTCAGTGATTTAACCAAACGCCGGTATACTATCGTGTACAGAAACGCGCCCGAGACCCTTTTCACTGACATCTCCCGGGAGACGATGCTCCACCGACGACACCGCAGAGACCTGCGTGCCCCAGGCCTCAACCCCACGCTGCAGCCTCCTCGACGCCATGGTCACAGCCACGTCGAACGCGTTCTGCGTGCTCACGGGGCTCGCGACGTTCTTCCCCACGATATCAAACGCAGTCCCGTGAGCCGGCGTGGCGATCACCACGGGCAGCCCGCCCTGGACGGTGACGCCGCCGTCGAAGCCGAGCAGCTTCATGGCGATCTGGCCCTGGTCGTGGTACATGGTGACGATGCCGTCGTACTGGCACCGCTTCAGGAAGATGGTGTCGCAGGGGAAGGGGCCGTCGACCTCTATCCCTTGCTCCCTCGCGGCCTCGACCGCGGGCCTTATGTGGTCGATCTCGTGGCGCCCGAAGTTGCCGCACTCGCCGTTGTGGGGGTTTAGGGCGCAGACTGCGAGGCGAGGGGCCTCGGTGCCGGATTCCCAGCTGTGATGACCATTAGTTTGTGACTATTCTTCGTTTGCTTTTGCATTCCCATCGTGGCATTGCGACTCACCGCAGCCTGTGAAGAAGCTCGATGGCTTTCAACGTCGCCTCCTTCGTGACCAGGCCGGCCACCTTCTCGATGCCGACGTGGCTGGTGACGCGCGCCGTCCAGAGGTCCCCGCATATGTTGATCTCGCTCGTGGTCCCGGCGAACGACAGCTGCTTTGCGAACCAGCGCAGCTCGTCTTCCTCGTGCATCCCCGCCGCCTTGAGCGAGGACTTGTTCAGAGGGGCGAACACGATGGCGTCCACCTCGCCGTTCCGACCTAGCTCTACGGCGCGCCTGAGCTGGTGTATTGTCCTTTGGCCGGCTGCCTTGCTGGTCTGTCGAGTGGGTATGGTGCCGAAGGACGAGGCGCTCATGTCGTCGAGAAGTTGTACTCCATCCGGACCTGCTGAGGGAGATATTGGCACCTCAACACCACCGGCAGCCTTTATCGCGTCTTCGACCTCGGACTGATCGGCCAGCAGAAAAATGTCGGCATTTTGGGTGTTTTTGGTATTGCTGAGAAGTTTTGCAATGATCTCTGGCCCTATTCCTGCTGGGTCTCCGAGGGTTACGGCCACCCGGGGTCTCCTGTTTTGTAGCTGGGAAGGGACAGCCATGATGAAAGCTTATTGTCGAAGGCACCGTCCAAAGAACTGTCTGTGCAGAGAGCTACGTCTTTTTCCAAGGGCAGGCTCGCTAAGGACTTCTTATTTCTCGGTTCTGCAAACGTGCTCCGCATGACTTCGGGCCGTGATCCAAAACCTTTTGGACTTTCGCCGATCCAAAACGTGTCTCGGTATTTTACCGGTGCGTCCCGGCCGGTGCAACGCCGTGGAATTGCCGGCGTGGAACGGTGCCAATCGGATGCTCCCTCCTCCTCCCGCTAAACCCCCGCCCCTCTCTCCGCCCACTTGCACGCTTTCCCCACGGGGGAACCTGGACGGCATCAGTGGAGTATCAAGCCACGGCCCAGCTACGATAACCTGCGGCGAATGGGCGTCGGTGGATCGCCGAGCAGGCGAGAGCCTAAATCAGGGTGATGGTGGAGAATAAGACAAGATATTTCGAGTACAAGTAGTTGATCACGACAACGAACTGTTGATCAAGGTTTGACGGGAAACGCCCTGTTGCCTCAATACTGAATTCTTGTTATTCTGGCGAACTCACCATCATGTCGACTTCAACACAAATCGCCGTCCACAAGGACACGACTGAAACGGTTGAGTGGGCCGACAGCAGTAAGCACCAGCTTGACCAGCAAGAGGCACAGCGCCTGGGACTTGAATTCGATCCGAACTCGCCTGAAAACAAGAAGCTGGTCCGCAAGCTCGACTGGCGGCTCGTGGTGAGTATGCGGGGACTTGTTATGAGAAGCTCAAGCACGGGAGGCTGACCTTGGGACCGTCCGCGGTGCCTAGCCCAGTTGCTGGGCCCTCTACCTACTGTCCAACGTCGACCGCGCCAACATAGGCAACGCGAAGGCAGGTGGGCTCGAGGAGGACTTTCATCTGACATCCACACAATACTCCATCATCGTCCTCGTCTTCTTCACCTCCTACATCGTCTGTGAGGTCCCCTCCAACATGATCCTCGGGCGGGTGAGGCCCAGCATCTACCTCCCGACCCTCGCCATCCTCTGGGGCATGGCCGCGGCCTGCCAGGGGGCGTGCCAGAACTGGCACCAGATTGTCGGCCTGCGGTTCCTGATCGGCTTCTTCGAGTCTGGGTTTGCCCCCGGGTGCGCCTTCTACCTGTCCTCGTGGTACAGGAAGTATGAGCTCGCGTCGCGGTATGCGTGGCTGTATACCTCTGTTGCCGTCGCCGGGGCCGTCTCTGGGCTGCTGGCCGGGGTGATCACGGAGTACATGGACGGCGCGGGCGGAATAGCGGGTTGGAGGTGGCTATTTGTGAGCACCCTCGCTGCTATCAAAAACCGGAAATCCAAAGGCTTTCGGGTTGCTGACATGACCATTTCTCGCACAGATCATTGAGGGCGTGGCTTCCTGTGTGATTGGCGTGATTGTGATGTTCGTCATGCCGGACTATCCGACCTCCATCAACAGCAAGTTCCTCACCAAGGAAGAGCGCATCCTGGCGTGCAACCGACTTGCGGTCGACGGCATGGGTCTCGCACAGGGCGCCCAGAAGAGGGTTGGCGAGTGGACGGCTCTGAAGATGACAGTCAAGGACTGGCGAACGTGGTGCCTCTGCTTCCTTTTCGTCATGGGAACAGGCAGCCAGACCATCCAGTACTTCATCCCTTCGCTGGTGGAGACGTTTGGCTGGGAAGGTCACTACGCTCAATGTGCGCACTCCGTGTCTTTACTCTAATATGATCACATGCTGACTGATACTAGACATGACTATCCCCGGATATGCCTTCGCAGTGGTCTGCATCCTGGCTGGCTGTTTCACAGCGGACTGGCTCAAGACGATATGGCCAGTGCTAACAGTCATGTCGGGATCAGGTTTCGTATTCTTCGTCGCCACCACAGCTGCGACAAATGAGATGGTCCGATATGTGCTGGCCATCTTCGCGTTCGGGACCATCTACGGCTGCTCGCCGCTTACCAAAACATGGATCTCCCATGTGCTTTCACATCCTTCAGAGAAGCGAGCCGTCGCGATTGCATTGATCAATGCACTTGGTAATGGTTCCTCCATCTACGGCTCGTTTCTGTGGCCGGACAAGGACTCGCCCAGGTTCACTCCTGGTTTCGCGTAAGTGACGGCCTCCCATGCCGGAGCCAGTGAGCACAGAGGACTGACCCTTCCACAGGACGACGACAGCGTGGATGGGGGCCCTGGCGGTCGGGACGGTCATCTCAGCTCGGCTGTTCAAGAAATATCCTTCTCAGGCCCAAGACCACAGCGTGGTCATGGCCAACCAGTTGCGAGCTGAGAGGGAGGAGCAACAGAAAACTTCGGCGCAGGTCTAGACAATAGTCACGGCTATACATTACAAATCCATTGTCTCTCTTTAATGTCAAAATTGACGATATGAGCCTTTGCCCTGTACCTCATAGCCCTGGAACTGGGAGAGATCCGTGCCCGGAGGGGAGTACTGGTTGCTGTAGTCAAGAAGGTCATAGCCCATGCCCGTCGCCCAGAGCCCATCGTTTTGAAAGCCCCACCCGGCAAAGAGATCCGGCGAGTCGGCCGAAACGACCGAGGACCCATCGAAGCTCGCCTGAGCGCGAGCTTCTCCCGGCATCGAGGCAGAATTCATCCTCCGGGCCTGTGCAGACGAGGTTCCAAGAACGGCACTGCCCTGCGCGTCGGGCCCACCCAAACTCTGCTGTCGCCTGGCCTGCGTCTTTCGCATCTGTCTCAGCATGCGCTCGAAGCCATCTGCCATACTGTATACCATGTGGTTCTTGCCTGCCGTGCATGACCTGAGGAGCTTGATGATGTTCTTAATCAGAGGTTCTGTGCTCGCTGTTGGGTCCACGGTGATCCCGATGGCCTGCCATCGATGTGCCAATTTGGTGAGGAAGGCGACCGCAAAGGCGATCATCGAATGCATGTACAGGGGCATGCCAACTATTCCGTATTGGTAGCTCGGCTCGTCGAGGAAATGCTGCAGGATCGCGTGCCCCGTGTCGACCGCCCTGAGAGCCAAGGGTCGAAGAGGCACGGGGAGCTCCGACAGCCTGTCCAAAGGCCTGCCCCGGAGGACCAGAGAGTTGAGGACAAGGTTGCTGAAGAGGAAGTGGAGAGTGACGTCCCTCGAGCTAGAACCGTTGTGAACCCGGGATGACGCGCTGCCTTCGTCTTGATCGAGGGCTTGCGAGACCATGAGCCATTTGTCTTTCCAGGCTCGAACTTCTTCTGTGAACCGGAGGTGGTTGAGCACGTTGTCATCAGACCCTGCCATGATCCGTTTTGGCTCGAGGCCAAAATGATCGAACGCCCTGCTCAGGATTGCGAGGCCAGTGACCTGCGCCAGCAGTGCCGTGTCCGAGCTTGTGCAATCCGCTGAGCTGAGGAGCAACTCGTAGTCTTTGATGGGTCGCAGGGCCGACTTCATCGGGGGTCGGCCGTGGGCTATTCCTGACTGGTGGTCGAGCACATAGAGTAGGTACCAAAGGCGGGCTTTCTCCAGGCACTCTTTGCGTGCTTCTGCAGTCATGCTGTGGCTGTTTTGGTCGTCGTTGAAGGCTTCGTAGAAAGCATGGTGCAGGTTCAGCTCGGTCGCCATCCTGATGCTCAGGCCTGACAGCTTCCAGCTGAGATCTGGCTGCCACAGTGCGGCGATGCAGAGGCCGCGGATGTCATCGAGTGTTAGGAACCGATCGAACATGACAGAAGAGACCAGCCCCATGAAGCGGGAATGGCACATTTCGTGGATTGATTCCTTTCCCGGGACGTGCAGCGACGTGACAAGCATCAAGGATGTGAAGAGCACGGTGGATGAGCTGCGTATGGACTCGAGGGTCGCTTGAGGAGAGATACTCGCGGAGAACAGATGGCGAGACTGCAGCCTCCTAAACAAGGCGAGCATCTCCTCGGCCTCCTCGAAAGAGATGACCTTCTCCGAGACCAGATCAGAATCCATCCGGCGCATGCCTCCCTTCTTCCGCAGCTTGCTGGACCGCAGCTGACTCCGGAGTCCGTTGAGCCTGGTGACCTCGATCAGGCTCTTCATCGGGTCCGGGGAGACGTTGCGCTCGCGCGTCTCCTTGTCCGCGCCTGGCTCTTCCGAATGCTGCCGCGTCTCCTGTGCAGGCTGGTGGGCTTCGACCACCGTGGGCTGAGAGTACATGTCGATGTGGGGCATCCCGAGCTTCTCGAGAATATCCTCGACGGCCCTTGACAGCTTGACTATCGTCATCTGTGTCTGTCTGCACGTGGAGCATCAGCGATTGACCGTTGGCATGACTGGAATGGCAACTAGGACCTGGAGTCCTCACTCACAGGGTATTCCCGCATTCATAACTGTCTGCTAGCTTGCTCAATTTCGAGGCCTCATCCTCCATCGTGTCGCCGGCCGTCCATGACTTCTTCTGCCGCAGACAGACGATGTCCAGCCGGAGGCATCGCGTGCAACGACCAGAGGCGCGGCCCTCCTCAGCCGTGACGCACTTCACCTTGACCTTGCGACAGTTCGCGCACGCCTTACTCTGGCGCACCGTGTTGAACGGTGCATCCTCGTCTCCACTCAGTGCGGACCCAGTTGTCTTCTGTCGCTTCCGGGGGTGGTCGGACTGCTCGGGCGAGGACGCTCGGTCTGCGAGCCGTGAATGGTTCATTGTCCGCCGATTTCCCGTGCGCTGGATAACTGACTTAAGCCTTGACCCTCGAAGCCTACGACCTGACTCCACTGATATCGTCTGTGTTGTCGGTAAGTTACTCGGTGTGCTGCTTGATGGTCGTTGGTCGTCGGTGTTTTGCCGATCCATGGTGCCCAGCCCCGAGCTTGGCCCTCGACGTTGGAGATGGATGGATGCGGGGGCGCCGGGTTGAAGTGAGGTATCAGGTGGCGAGGAGTAGAGAAATCCTAGCAAGGGGGTGGGAAATTGTGAACCTAAAAACCTACAGGTTTAGAAATGACTCACGAAGCTAATATTTATACTTGAAATACTGAAGACATGCCACTATTATAATATACAATTAAGTCTGGATATTAGAGGCTGTACTGATATAAAACCACTGCTTTTATGCATTAAACAGAACAAGATACCATCTTGAGGGTCATTATAGAAGACCTTCCGGACTCCTCGCCACTTCTGATAGGTAAATCCCAGACCTTCTCCGGACTCGCCTAGTCGAATTGATCAGCCCATTGACCATTCCCTAAGCCATGCCTCTGCCTCTTCCCCTCCCTCCACGGCGTGAACTCTGTCCCCGTCCGCGAGAGGATCCAAAGGCATCAGTTGCGGGTGACTGCTCACGGCCTCCCCGTCGATACAGCTCGGCCAGGCCAACCGAGTCGGAATCCTCGGAGGGCCGAAGCCCTCTTGGTGCGGCCGCAAAAAGCTCAACCTCTGAAGCGTCCACTCCGATCCCGTCATAGATCGCGGGACCGCCACCATCCCACGGGACGGAATAGATGCGAGGCGACGCGGCCAGGCGAGTGGTTGTGCGCTCGAGAAGCCTTCCGACAGGCACGCCCAGGTCGTCCGGGTACTTTTCCTCGAGGGCGTCAGGGTCCAGCCCGCGCTCCGCACACATTCTCTTCAGGGAAGCCAGGTAATGCGGGTTAGCGCCGGCTTCCGCCTCCACCATCAGCTCGTGGTAGGGCTCGATAGTACCGGCGAGTCCGTCTCAGGCCTCCTGGTAGTCCGCCACGACGAGCGCCCGGGCGACTGCGGCTGTCGCTGCCGGCTTGCGCCGCGCCAGCTCCACGTACGTCTCGGCGCAGGCCCGCAGGCCCGCAGGGGGGAACCATATCTGGCGGCGGGAGGTCGGCGTCGGGGGTCTCGTCTGTGATGCGCGACAGGTCGTTGGTCATGATGAAGCGGGCGGTGATCGCGCTGGTGTACCGGCCGACGTCAGGCTGGAGGGAACACCACTTGGCGAACATGGTGTTGTGGTAGATGCCGCGGACGACGCAGTAGGCCTCGGCCGTCGAGAGGTGTGAAGGGTGCCGCAGCCGCGCGTACATGTCGACGTTGCCGTAGTACGCGGCCATGAGGATTAGTACGTCTTTGCTGCCGCTGGGGAGGTCTCTGGGTAAGGGGTTCCACAGGAGCTCTGTCATCTCCTCGGTCGTTTGCCAGTCAGAGCCCTGTGTGTTGTAGACCGTAGATGTGTGCTCATCGAGGTTCCAATCTTCGGTAATGTTGAAATAGCATGGCGCAAGCTCCTGATCAACCAGAAAGTAATTAGGGTCGAGTTGTGTCTTGTCGCTGTTAAACCTTGACAGTGGGCGCAGAGACCGGAAGTCGCGCTTCAGTTCCAAGGTGGAAACGACTGCTGTATCTCCGTTGAGACCATAGCTTGCAGCCTTCGGGCAGTCCAGGTCCACACTCCTCAGGCAGTCTTCCATCACCTGCCAACGCACAGGGTGGCGGACGATCTGGTCGAAAATGTCTTGGCTTGCATTGCTGCAGCGGCCCTCGCCACCTCCGCGGCGTCGGCTTCTCATGACGCTGTCTTGAGCCTCCTCAGCGACAGCAACTTCAGGGAGGAGATCAAGCTCTGAGTACAGGCCCTTGTAGCCAGCGACGGCGCAGGCACGGCCGACCTGATAGCGCATCTGTGGGCAGCGCCTTGCGAGCTGCCGGTACGAGTCCCCAGATGCGACGTCGGGGTACCAGATGCAGTAAGGGAACTCCTCGGCCGCTGGAATATCCGGTATGTTGTTGCTCATAATGGCGCGGGCGTGTAGTGTCCGGGCGAACACAGGGTCATGCTCGGCTGACCCAGGCAATAACTCAGCTGCGAAGCCGTCGTGATGCCGGATGCCGCGCAGCACGCAGAGTCCCGTTACATGGGCCATGCGGCTGGGTTCGGTGGCTGGCAGATTCTCGCCGCGTAGAGCGGCTTTGCAGATGTCATCGCTGTAGATCTTGTCGATATCGCCGTTGAATATGGACGTCCAATCTGGGAAGCACACATCAGCCATCTGTCCCTGGGGGGGGGGGGATGTTTCGAGTAATTTATCATCGCACCATCTTTGGCGGGATCATCGACTAGCCAGCCTCCCTCGCTTGCAGTGTCCCAGGATTAAGATGTCATCCGCACTAGTACTGCGTTGTGTTGGCCTCAGCAGACGCTCTGATGGTTTCGGTAACTATCAAAAAGACGGCATGGGATACCTAGAGAGTTTTCTCTAACCGAAATTGGCTGCTAGTGAGCCTCTGATGAATAGAATTCCAAGGAGCAGATTGGCTGCCAAAACTCGAGAGAATATTGGGGTTGGTGAACAGGAACAAGTTACCTGGGCTATTTATGTTGCGGGTGCAGATGCTGACAGGAGACCAGTGCTTCCATCGCCTGCCCCAATTGGCCTCATTGGCCTCATTTGGAGCCAATTGGCCTCAACCGGCCTGAATCCTGCGTGCAGTACAGTTAGACTCGTACAACACGCTTCTTACTACTGTAGACCAAAGCATCTCGTATAATGCTGATGGCACTATCCGCAGAAAATGCAACACAAGAATGCGCAAACCTGGCAACCATCTTCAATATTCCCGCAGCGGTTAAGTGCTGTTTATGTAGTGCTTAGATCTTACATAGTAGCAGAGTTTGACACACTAACTATCGGACGAAAGAAGGCAAATGATATCGCGTTACGAATTATCTGCGGATTCCTCCTGTAACAAATCCAACAAAGTTTTGCTACTCACAAGTGCCACCGTAAGCACTTTCAATATTGTTATGTGAATCAACTCTTTCGGCCTAGAACCATTTTAAGATCCAGGGCACCCGCTGGTCTCGTTCCATTACTTTTTCGACCAAGCTTCGGTCATGAAACTTTCGATGGACTTAGGTTGAACGTCCGGGAACTTGTCATTGAGTCGCCCGTCCTTTGGCAGAAGCATCTTGCCCTGCGAAACGGACAGCCCGATCCACGCACTCATCGCAGCAGGATCGATGCCATTGTACGAAGCAGCGTCGTCAAACATGGGCGTTGATTTACCCTTTTCAAGATCGGCCACCGAGTCGTAGGTGACATGGAACTTTTCACCTGTCTTGTGTCAGCCTCTCCAGCTTCGAGGTATTCAAGACCCCCGTGTCACTTACCAGTGATCTTCTCAGCCAAAGCCACAAGTTCATCAAGACATGTGTCAGCGCCGCTGTTGATGCTCCACTCCTGCCACTCCGGGTCGTCTATCAGACGATCAAGGAACCGAGCAAGGTCCTTGGAGTATAGCATGCTGAACCGCTCATTGCCAGTTCCGGGAATAGCCACGGACCGCGCGGGCACGTTGAGGGCCCAGTTGAAAGGCCTCAGATGGCTCGGGATGTTCGGGAGGCCAAAGTAGTCCATGAACATACCGTTGGCCACGCGGGTATATGTTAATCCTGACTTGGCGAGGGCTTCGGCAGCACGCAGCACGGGGCCACTGAAGTCATCTGGGGGAGTTTCCCTTGCATTCGTAACGTCAGTTCAGTTCCTCGACTTCAATCGACCCAACAGTTTTTGACTCACCCTACGGGTGTGTACCCTCCAAACTCGCTCGGGATGAATCGCCGTGTTACCTGCAACTTCTCTGCTGCCGCAATGAGTTTAAGCTGCGCTTGTTCCGAGGGCCCCTCGATTTTCAGGAGCCGAGATGATGGTGTCAACTTGGTAAGCTTCGAGTGTCTTTGCGGTTTCCTCAATATTATCATAATCGACAGCCACGAATTTGACTCCACTAGTCGTTGTCCCAGAGGGAACCTTTTGCAATAATCAGCACCAAGACATCACGTAGATGATTAATGTGTTTCCTACCTTTCGACAGCACAATTGGGTTCCTACCGGTCACAACCAATTGATCTACGACGGTCTTGCCTACATCACCAGTGCCACCCGCTACTGCGACGACAACCATATTGAAAAGTGTAGAATGATACGACGAAAAAGCAAATAGAGCCAAGGTGGAATGCTGACTTGGAGATGAATTGTGTGCAAGAACTGTTCACCGGATTTCAACAGTGTACCAAGGTATAAAGCTGGTGAGCTGTTGAATAAGATTTAATGGTGAGACTGCAGCCTTGTTATAATGAGCACTGACGAAGAGGATTTATAATCATTCAACGAGGGGGTCTCAAGTTGTGTGAGAGCTTGGCCGAGGGCAACGAGACGCGGTGGTTTCGGCGGTTGAGGGCGCCGGTTGCTCGGTGGCCGAGTACTGCGATGCGAAGTCACTTGTACTTTTATCCATGAATGAATGATACCCTTGCTTGTGCGGCAATTCCTTAGAAGTGAGTCTCTTTCTTATACCTTCGTCTTCTTTTGGCACAGCATTCTCATCATTCCCGAGAATTGCCTGAGTTGCTCATATACCTGCATGTCATGAGAGACGTCGTAGCTAAGTTTCGCCGGTACACTAGCACCCTCTTATTTAAAGTGGATCAAGACGCTTCTCCAAGTGCATAACAACACCGAGTATGAAACCAGAGTGTCTAATCTTTCGTGCTACATCACAGATTCGGCTATTGCAAAGCCTTCTTCATAACAGATATTGACGACTGAAGAACGATTTCCTCTTTCTCCCTCAAGACATAACCTATTTTGAAACAGCTTGAATAATGGAGTCTTGTCGTCGTGCTTGGTATGTGTAAACATGGAGAGCCTTGAGACCCGCCTGATCAAGCAAGGCGTGCCACTCCGTGAGGGTTCGCTCCCGCGACCCGAGTGAAGCCATCATGGTAAGGTCCACCGTGGCGGCCTCCCAAGGCACCCCAGAGTCGGGCAGGACCATGTCATCGATCAAGATCTGTGACTCAGGTCCTGACGCCGCAGCCAGGTGCTTGAGGATCTCAACGCATTTGTCATCAGGCCAGTCGTGGATGATTTGGCGCAGGTAATAAAAGCGTGCACCCTTGATAGGCTGCTCCGTGAAGAAGTCATGTGGCAGCTTCTCGATGCCGTCGGGGACCACCACACCGGGCGGGAGATGCTCGAGCGTCTGGGGCAGATCTTGCAGTACGAGCTTCCCCTTTAGGTGTGGGAAAGCTCCCAACAGGGTTGCAGACTGGTGCCCGAACCCGCCGCCAACGTCGACAAATACGTGCTTGCCTCCAAAGTCGCCGACCTCCTTTTCGAACGGGAAGACCGCGAACCATGGGACGCCGACAGCACCCTGTACAGTCATGGCCTGCTGCAGGGGGCCAAACCGCTCAGGCTGGGTCGGCAGCCACATGAAGGCGGGCAGGTCCGTGGGGAATGCCTTTTGAAAGGCTGTGTGGGCGGCATCGCTGACGTCCTGGTAATTGGTCTCCGCGAGGAAAGAGGGCAGCGCCTGGAAAACGGGGCCGCAGTTGTCAAAGAAGTGGTACACGCCTCCGCGGTAGCCGGGATGCGCCAGCGTGAGGGTGACCTCGCTGGCCGTGAAGGCGTCCGGGCCCGACTCCCGGATCATGCCTACGGATGCTAGATATCGTAAAATTCGGCCTTCATGGTGAGATGGGCGCGCGGAATCAGTACACCAAGCCGGCAAAGTATTTTTAGGTGAGGCATACAGATTACTTACCGAGTAACAAGGGCGATGCTTTCTTCTTCGCGGCCAACTCTGCGGCTGTCATTGGGCTCCTGGCCTCTGCCAGGGTCTGGAAGATCTCGAGGTCCTGGGCGATGCGGGCCGCGGTAATCTCAAGGTGCTAAGCTACGCGTTAGTCGCCTTAGCCGAAAAATACCGTGCCGACTTGGGGCTTCCTACCATCCCAGAGAACCGCGAGAGCGTGTCGTGCGGTGTCTCCAGCCTCAACTGGAGACTGCGCAAGAAGTCAAGGACCTTGTGCCGTCCGGCAGGATCTGCCTGTATGGCGAGCCCTTCGACCTGTGCAACGAGAGAGTCCATAATGTCGCGTAATTGTTACCAAGGTCGTAATTCTCCAGTGTAATGGGAGATAAAAAAGACACAGATGGTTTTCACGATACGTTTGACGGCAAATTGATATCGGTATCTTGGAACGGGGTCGAGAACAAGAAGAAGGCCGAAGGCGCAATACTATAAATGAGAAGTTACGGCTGAATCAAGACCCAACTACCGGAGCCAAGTTGATATTCTTCAGCCTCTGAGGACACTCCCTCTTATATAGCGAAGAGGATTTGGCCCCTGGCTTTGAACATGAATACCAGTTTTCCCTTCAAGTCTGGCTGCCAACGAAGTAGACACAAAAGTGGTGAGGCTGCTGTAGATGTTGGTATGTCAAGGGTGTCAAGGCCCAATTACATTCCGTTTTCATGCGGCCCTGCTGCATTGAATCTCCAACGACAACCAACAGGTCCGCCTCTGGCCACTAACATTCGCCGAAGGACAATTAAACTCCAATGAGAACCCTCCCGTAAGCAATTAACGCGGAGCCAAGAGTTTTAGCCATTCCTGCCAAATCCTTCAGAGAATCCTATTGGTACCCCAGCGTGTAATGCCAGTGAGCGAGCTGCAGGTGCAATTGGGACACCACATAAACGACAGTGTAATGGTGAGGACCAAATCGTAAACTAGAGCCTTGTACACAAGTCCGTTACCGAAGTTCCGACGCAGGAGCCTGCAGCTGTCTGCGCAATGGCGTGCATGCCGTTATACCTTGACGCATTGGACGTTCTTGAAGTGGCCGCATAAGCCCTGGTCGAACCCCTTCTTGATGTGCTTAAGATTCGTACCGATCCCATTGTTCCAAGTCAGATGCGCAACGTTGTCCTGAAACCCCATGGTTAGCACGAATGTACTTGATTATTCCAGTCGCAAGTGGCGGCGAGGGACCGCGCGCCCGAATGCGGTGCCTTGAAGGTGGAGGGTGATAATTACCTTGTCCAATTCGCAACGAGGCCTCGATTTGGCGGACCACCCTCGAGGAACAGCATCGTAGACAGAGCGACCGCACCTGTCAGGGTCGATGGCGATGTTTCTCTCATCGAAGATATGGTCGTTGGGGATCGTCACGGAGCATTTCAGGAGTGCCCAGCTGTGCCCGCACTCGCATGATGCCAGCGAGGCGGTCTCTGGTCGAACTTGCATATTAGCATTTGCTGGATTCTTTCTGTATAGACATTTATATCCCGCCGCCAGGGCAGTTCGAAGGAACGCTTAGTGCTGGCTGAACAGTGTGTGCCAAATGAAACAAGGAGACTGACTGGAGAGCCAATGGTCGGGATGGGTATCGAGGAAGACGAATTTGGGACCGAGAAGACCAGGGGATCTTGACTGGGAATCATGACTGGGTAATGGACTTGGAGGTCCTTCTTGATCTTACCAAAGTTCCATGTCGGGTGATCATCGACCGGGTATTTCAAGAGTTCACAGTCTGGTACCTTCATCTCCTCCAGCATGACAGAGTTTGAGGTAGCATTCATTGCAGCCGAATGGTCATCGGCAACCACAAGATCAGCGTCAGATGGTTCATAATTGCCAACAGATCTCGCATTACCATGCGCCTTGATAGAAAGGTGGTCAGTCTTTAAGGTATATCAGGCATGTCTCTCTCATTGGGCTCTAGATTACTCACCGATAACCCGCACCACATGAACTGGAATAGAAGCCCAGACTTCATGATATCGAATCTGATTTTTTACAAAGTCCAATAATTATTAGATCGAGGTTTGTTTGTAGGGATTGGATGAAAGGGGTTTCCTCTGAGTCTTGTTGGAAATCATGTGGTGGTAAAACGGCAGATCTGAGATGATTGTACTTCTGAAAATTGGTCGGATATAAATAACCCCTTCAAACAATTCAGGGCCATACAATACGATTTCACTGGATGATGGAGCAATGATGGAATAAACGCAGACCTTTTCTTTCGCACCTGTGAGACGGGGGCGTTCTCGTCCAAGTCATATTTGACATCGTCATGTGCCCATCATGGATCTGAAATGTCCGAACAGAGATTGCGCTCGATCTTCCGACTTCATCGTCAAGCTCCTGTGAGATCGACCCACGATGTCCCTTCCGCCTGAGCGCAAGGCCCAGAAGGAGTAATGACGATGGGACATATACGCATGAGAACGGAGGAATTACAGATCAACAATGTTATCGTAGATATGCGAAGTAAATGGGCCAAAGCCTGCGATTGAGCCAACTTGTCCGGGAGCCGTTTGCTGATGGCCTTGCACGTGCCCATGGCGGAGGATGTATGAAGCTAGTCGTCACTAGGGTCTCAGTATCTTGAAACGCCTCCATTGGAGTAAACAAGGGAACATTGTGCACTGTGGTTCAGCCTACCCATATGCTGTACTTGGTACGTGAAAGCCCGCGTAGGAGTGGGGATGTGGCAACATGTATTCGATTTTCATGACATCTTCTTATTTGCATGGTGGGAGGCCGGATATATCTGCCATTGAGCTCTAAACCCCTCACTCCACCCTGTCAGCACCCTTAAGGTTTTCTGATAGAAAACGGGTATCCGCACAGAAGAAAACGGATGGTACACAGATACATGCAACCCCTAGTGCACCAAATCATAACTGTCAATTTGCACGCCTAAGGCTAATTCATATAACTGAACTTCCTCGCGGCATGGCTCAACCACTACGACTGATATGGTAACTTACATGGCTAGCCGTAACCTGATCTCGCTGCACTTCATATGACTCGCGTCGGGCATGATCTGAGCGACGGGTCCTGATAACGTTAGACGGGCGCTAATAGACTCGGACCATTTCCCCACGATTGATGACAATGTACTAGCTTGAAGTGAGGTCGGGCACCCTCGTTGGCCTATCTAACCCACGCGACGACGATGCACCGTTGGCTAGCGCGCTCAGGCCGCGCCAAAATGCAGATGTTAGCCAGTCCTTGAATCACTTCGCAGTTTGATAGACGGCCGTTCTGCGGCGATCCTTCTTTTCTCCTCCCTAATATGTATTTGAAAATGACACCTATCGTTAGATTTCAACGTCATCATTGCCATTACCACACTCGTTAGTTGATCATCATCTGTCTTCCAAGTGCGGTGTAAACTACCTTCAGGATAGGCCAAAGCACGTAGATTCACTGGCCTGTGCTCAAATGGTGGACTCAACAAGTCATGGACAACTCTCCGTCTCCCGCTACATGGCAGTCGAGAACGAATCAAAGCACAACCAGAGGTGGCCCAGTGCGCACCGAGACTAGGAAGTGCGATCACTGGTTGGTAACGAGATCGTGAAGCAAGCCTCTCTGGGTGGAAGATAGGCAGCAGAGTCTTGTGATTCTGATCCGATGGGTCCAATGAATGTGAACCCGGCCATTGGGGAAAGTAGTATTAAATGGTCAAGTGACTCACTTCAAAAAGGTGTTCATGAGAGCGTAAACCACCTGATATCTTTGATGGCAGGCACTCAAAAAAAGGGCGCTGACACTCCCTTCTTTACTACAGTCTTCACCAGGAACTCAACAGAGTTGCTCAAGGCTTGGCTTTGAGGAAGACATCAATATGCTCGACAACTCAACCGCTGCCATAGCAGAGCATGAGATTCTAGCTGCCCGTCAAGATCCAGTTGGGGCTATCGCTATCATTGGTTTGATAATCGGTATTATCGGTCTTCTCGAAAGCTCGCTCTTCACCTACTCGGCTGTAGTGGGCTTAGGAAAGCCAGACGGCTGGGTGCCGCCGCCAAAGTCATGGGGCAAGCCGTGGCCATTCTCCATCGCAACGGGACTGGACGGCCCGAAACCAAACGAGACTGACCCTCTTAGCGGCGCAGGCGGACCTTTCCCGGACGTGCACTTATTGTGAGTTACACCGTTGCAACACGGGCACTGAACCTCCTATATCGACTTCAGCAAGGTTTCGGTACTATGTTTGCCAAAGTGAAGACATTGACTAACATCGTGGCCGGCAGCAATGACATTGGCGAATACCTGGGAGCCCCCAAAGACAGGAACTTATACATCGGGCACAACAGGGCGATTCCCTTGGATATTTTCCCGGTCAATGTCCACAAGCACGAGGGTCAATACGCGTCATTTGCTATATTGGCGGGGAAGGGTAATGGTCGGGATCCCTTGTGCATCGTGGACTTTGGACTTGGCCTCCCGAATGTGAGTAGCTGACCCGAAATCTTCCCCTTTACCACTTCTTGACAGACATCGACTGGCATTTCTGCTCAAGAATTTATGCGAATTTTGCACAAACAAACCACTGCAGACGCCTGACCTCGAATTGTTGCAGGGACTGGATAAAACGGAGTCAAGAGCCTTCGGTGCCTATACTGCACGCTCCTGTGGAGCCTCCTGGGTTGGTCTTCCACTTCATTTCACAAAGTTACCACAGGACTTAACTCGAGTTACAGTACCATAGCGGTGTATACCGCAAAAACGCCAACGGTACAGTCCCTTGCTTCTGGCTCGGCGGGTATGGCGTGCAAGGCATCCAGGTGCACCTGCCGTCACACACTTTTGGACAGACCAGCATCCCCTTCGAGGATATCAACAAGACCAAGGAGACCGCCCATGACTGGTTCTGCAACCGCCCTGCCGTCCTCAGCCTCTGGGAGGAGCTACCGCCCCGCCACAAAGTCCCTGGCCTCCTCGTCAAGGATCTGCAAAAGCGGGGCGGGAGGACGCTCAAAGACACCGAGGATTTACACAGGAACAAGAAGCAGTTGCAGCCCGGACGTCGCTCGGCCTCCTCACCGGGCGGCTTCCCCTCCCCGCACGAGAACACCGTCACCATCGCCCACGAGCTACCCGGCCTCTCCGCCTCCGAGCTTTGTCAGGATGCGCTGTCGATGGGGCCTGACTTTGTCAACATCCCCCAGGGCAAGTTCTGCCGCATGTCGGACAAGACCCTGTGGCCAACGTGTGACCACCGCTCCCAAGTCGGGCCGACAGATGATTGCTTTGATGTAGACTCGAGGCAGCTAGTAATAGGGGGCAAAGTGACGCGCAGCAAGCCATACTCTAAGGAGATTCACTATCCTCTCGAGTGAGCTTCACACTGCATGTATGCCACCCTTCTCGGTAATCTTTACCATAGGAAGTATAGGAGGTCGGGGGTCGCAATTTCGGTAATCATAACCAGACTGAGTCTGACTATCAAACTCTCAGATAATTCTATCAATATTCTTCTGTTTAGTAGATTCGCCACAATCCCAGGCCAACCTAGAAACATTTACATATAGACAACAAGTATCAAACCAGATAGATTCAATTTGCATGATTTTCCGCCAATGCTGAGCGAAGGAACTGTTTGTGATGACTTTCTAAAGCGTGCTTTTAATGGCGTCCAAATATTCCGAGGTGAAGTTTATGCAAATCAGGTCTACCATGGAGTCTCAAATTACTAAGTGGCTCCCTAAGGCTGTATACCTACCTGGGAGCCGGCCAAGCAATGCTTGATATGCTCTTACACCCACCATTGTCCAGTTGCCCAACCAATCCCCCTATGCCGATTCCCAAATTCCTACGTTCAACAGACTCCGTCAACCAAATTCCCACAGCCATTCTCCCAGTATGACTTGACATGCATAGGTCTGACAACGTCGCCCAGGGAGCGCTGTTCGCAGGATCGATCCGTGCTCATTCAATCTTTCAACCGAGTGAAGAGCGTCGACTTACACCCACCCACAAGGAAAGATTCGCACCTCCAAAAACAAAGGATACACCGGTACATGACCACCTCGCCCACACGCAACGCCCATACCCAACACTCATACCCAACACCCATACCCAGCACCTACACTTAACACCCACACCCACACCCATACGCCCATCACCCATACGCCCCTCACCCGTGGATATTCGCCAATAGGCAAGGCCGGACTCGTTGAAAGCCAGGCCCTGTTCGTGGATATTCGCCAGCGTCTGCAACTGGACCACGGTGTCGTTCCCGCCCTGGCCAGTGCGCATGGAAATGAGCGAACAAAAAGCCCCTCGTCCTGCCTCCCTGGGGTGAGGCAACCATACAAAGGACGGCGAGAACGTGCCCAATATGGCTGTGGCGGTCACTGGGGGGTCAGTCATCAGGGGGTTGCTCAACGAGAGGTCACGTGCCCACGTACGTCTTTAAAGAGGGCGCGGCCCCTTCTGCACTCAGAACTTAGCCATATGCCCACTTTGAATACAAACAATCGCATATTTGCCAGACCCAGTCTTTCCTGCCACAATGGCGACGTGAAGAGAGTGTATACTTAGGATCGATTTAGTGTCTGTCTCCGTATGCTAAACTCGACCAGCTAGCCGGCAAACGCCGCAAAACATACACATATCACCCCAAGACAATATCCGCCCTCCCAGTCAGCGGTAGTCCGGCGGAAACTTGCGCTCAGCGTGCTGAGGGTACGTCCAGAAGATCAATGCCGTTAGTATCGGGTTCATAAACCGACGCCAGATTGGTATTCGTGGGACATAGTGTCTGGTTCGGTCGTACTCGCTTATGAGGACGATGTTGCCGACAATGTTGAGGAGTCTGAAAAGCATGTTTATGCCAATCAAGACCAGGGTAGCTATTGTTGACGCCGAAGGCTTATTTCCAAGGTCCTTGGAAATTGAGTAGACGGGAGCAATCTGTTTGACAAGTCAGCTTGACCAGGCTCGTCCTTTGATGTTTTGCCCCAACAAGACCTGCAAGGAGAAACAAGAACAGAACTCAAGACTCACCCATAGCCCTATTATGGCCACTTCCAGAAACAGTGCGACATTATACGTTCTGACCTTGTTGCCCCGGAACATGATCAGGACGATGCAGAACCACATGAGCAGGAAGCCGACAATGGTTGGCGCCAGCACTAGCTTGTCCCTCCTAAAGTAGTGCCAGCACAGACCTGAGCCTACTATGCCGAGGAAGAACTGGATCCAGCCCAGTAGGAAGAATGCGAGTAGCACGAGGGCATACCGGTCGTAGCACCTCTTGTGGAACTGCGGGTGGCCGGTGGAGCTGTCAGTTGTAATGGGCCACCCGCACCACCGACAGGCCCAGCAGTCGGTAAAATTGCCCAGGGTTGTCTTTCTGCCGATCCTAACCGTGCCGTCGCGACTCTGAATGGTACACTTGACACATCGCGACGAGAGCGGGTAGCCAGCATCCAAGGGTGTGGTGAGGAGCCGGGCGACGTCTCGGGGGCAGTATGTGAGGCAGACCTTGCAGTGGCGGATGAGGATGGCGCGGAAGGTATCAGGGCCCCATATGCTCCGAACCAGGCGCGGGGTGGCAAAGTTGTACCAGTACTTGCAAGTACGGCGCAAACGTTCGATGTCTCCAAAGCCCAGGTGCTGCAGGATGACGATCTGTATCTCTGCGGGGAGGGTCATGAAATTCCTAGGCTCCTCAGGCGTCACCGGACGGGTGACGGAAAGGTTGGAAGCATCTGTGCTTTTCCGGATGGTGCTCCATCTTCGGAACTTCTCGAGCCCCGGGGTGGACGGGGCGGATTCCAGGTCCCACTCGCTTCGTGCTGGCGACAGAGGCTCCGTGATGAAGGTGATAGTCCTGCGGATGCCATTTGACAGCCCGGTAGCCACGCGAGCGGGAGATATGCGATGAAAGGGTCCGATATCTTGGTCATCTTGTTGCTGTTGAAGGTTTGCTCCGTTGGGGTCCATGTTGAGGCTAGCCAAGACCAAGAGGGTGGATAGCTTCACTTAACGGAGCGGCAGATCGGGCTGTGACATCCATGGACTGCCCAGAGGGTGACTTGGGAGTGCAAGCAACAAGAGTTTGGTGTCGCGTATGTGACCACCCAGGTAGGAAGGAAGGAGGCCGTCACAGGTGGTGGTATGGTCTTGAGCTTCAGTGTCACGATGCAGGACGGGACGTTGCTAGATTCGAGAAGGCCTGTCAGGTCTTAATCGTGGCCAAACAGGCTCCCACGGAGACCGTGGAAAGTGGCCTGAACAGAGGCAACGCGAGGCCGCACGTGCTCTTGGCCACCATTTGAGAAGTGCCTTGCGTCCAGCTCGGCCAAGACGGGACCCTCGAGGCTTGAGGGTCGAGTCTTGGGTGGCCAAGGTTCGAGGGTTCCTGGCCCTGAGCGGCGGTTGTCGCGATGATGCCTGCTGCCCCGCGGAGGGATTTCCCGTGTGGTGGGGTAGGTCCAGATGCTTGTCCGAGGTCAAACCTTGCCACGGTCAGGCCTGTGAGGGACAGGGACGGGAACAAGGGGCAATGAAACAGTGCTTGGTAAAAGCTGCAACTTGCAGCCGAAACTGACGGCTGGAATACTTGTAGGATTTTGGGATGTTGATGTCTGGATGTTGGTTGATACCTGCGAGGTGGTGTTGATGTTGGTACTACTGCAGCCTAGACTTGGACCACATTAGGCTCTGGGTGGGGTCAAGGCAGACAGGCTGACAGGTGATTTTAGAGCAGAACCACGATGAGGTAAGATTGGTGAAATGTGGCATGGAGGGGAGCAGGAACGGGGAACAGCAGCAGGAGCAGAAACAAACAGAGGCAGGCGAGAGCGGGGCATCCTTGCCTCACCTAACAGACAGCCAACGACCTACCTGCAGGAAGGAGGACCCCTTGTTCCTGCTTACTGTGCATATGCAACAGGTACCTATGTATCCATGCACCCGCAAGGCTCGACTTCAGCTCGACTTTAACCTCATCCGGACGTGAAATCCCGTCAAGCAAATTGCAGTGAAGCAAATGTAGATACATACCATGAGCCAAGTTCATTAAATCTCTCAACCGGGCGATATTTTTACGTGTCGTGCGATCCAACGTTTCGACGGCACTTCGCGTGCTACCACCTGCGACTCCGCCAAGCTGTCTCGAGTCTCGCCGTAAGCAATCCCGCCCTCCCGGTACCACAGCGGACCTCCAGCCAAGCTCCGACAACCGGCCACCAAGCTCGAGGAAAGCTTCATGTTTCTCTGGGCAAGAGGCCCTGTTGCCGTGTAAATTACCAAAAAAAAAAAAAAAAAAAAGTCAATTGCATGCTCAGGGTCTGCTTCCAAGACTCATGAAACAGACACATGGGTGAGAGAACGCTTGACTTTGTTTTCGACTCGTCCTTTCCCCCAGTCGTCGGATAAAATGAACGTACATGCAGTGACGTGCATCACACGGTGTGCCCCAGTGGCTCGGCCACCTATCACCCTGGCAGGATGCACAGAAAACCGACCGGGACCCCCAATGCCCACCTAAACTACCAAAACCCTTCACATTAGAATTCAAATTGCTCAACAACAAAAGGGTATGTGCTTGGTTTCAATTATCATGAGATGTTGAGAATCAGCGTCTGATTCCAATTGTATTCAATATCTAAATAGAACTTGAGGTTGTGGTGGGTAAATGAATGGAAGTACTGCAAGGCATTAATCCTGGTGCTGAGGTACGGTCGGTTTATTTTGCATCCTGCCAGTCACCACACATGCACCTTCTGAAAAGCTGAGATGATCCTCACACGGTTGACCCTAATTAACTAACCATATGCTGTTCATACCCCAGCCCAGCCAGCCATCCAGAGCCAAAGCCGATGCTTCATAGGCTCGCGCCCGAGAGCAGGCAGAACGTGTTTCCATCCCAAGGTCGAATCTAGATAGATACATGCATGCCCTTGGCCTTCGACCTGCCGAGCGTCTACACACATGCAAGATCCCTACCCCTGGGGCTGGTCTGCCGCACTGTTATATCCTCCGGCCTGCCCAATATCAAGTACTGAATGTTCGTTACTTGCAGCGGAGGGCAGCACATCCCTCACTTCTAGCCTGCACGCTGCAAAGCTTGTCCCGTCCTGACCAGAATTCTATTTTGATAGATGCCAAGTCGTTTTGGGACATTCTTTTCCGACACCTTGTGCCAAACTTCGACTCGCACTTCATGTTCACCACTTCAGACCATCAATGCACCATCGACGAAGCTCGCTAAGACCAACGACGGCTGAAGGCCTCGGCACTTCACAATACTGAGAGCCACTGCACAAGTGGTCCATAAGAACCCCAGGTCAGTCCTGTCGAATAAGGTGCCCTGAGGTGGCCATGGACAGTACTGAAGATATGAGGTGAGATGCATCAATCGAAATAGCTCATGGCCAAATTTACAGGGCAAGCCTATACAAGGCGTTACTCTCACATGGACCAACAAAGGTGAGGAGAACAAATCTGTTTATTAATTGTACCTAACTAGCTCGATGAATCCACCATGCCTGATCGTGAGGCACCTGGGCCCTGATCCAACTCACCGGCTAACTCCTTGGTCTCACAGGCGCCGCACACATATCCACACGCCGCCCGGCACTGGTCACGGCACAAACCCCCGCGGCAGTAACTCCCACACCCGGAGAGGCACGCAACGGAGCATCCGCTACGGCACGCAGTAGAACACGACGAGCCCTCGCGCTTGGCGGCTCCAATGCCCAGGCCGGCCTTGGCCCCGGGTTCCTCACCGTCGCCGGAGGTCGCTACCCCAAAGCAGAATTTGGACGGAGTCGGCGGGCTGGCGGCGTCAGCCCCGGCCTCCTTTTCGCCGCCGGACGTCGGGCCCCAGGAGCAATCATTTGGCAGCGTCCGCGGGCCCGCAAAGCACACGATGCACCATATGTCGTCCCCAGGCTCCGGGTGCGCGCAGCGCTTGTATGGGACGCCGTACTTGGCAAAGTAGAGCTTCTCGGCGTTGTGGCTTGCTTCTTCGAGGGTGGTCTCGTCGAGGTTGTCGTCGTGGTGAATGAAGCGGCCGTTGGTCATGTGCCGGGAGTAGGTGCGGTACCTCCTGGGTGAGAGCTGATGGGTGTGCCTGGAATCTTTGTCAGTGATCATTTCTCGTACACAGGCAAGTCATGCCTTTTCGAGGTTCGATCAGGGGACTCGCCAGACAAGATCAATAGCCAGCGTAGGAGCCAAGCCCACGCCTGGGTTCTCTGCGATGAGTGTGAAGAACTCCTTGTAGCTTCCGATCGCTGAGTCCAGGAAGTTGTTTATCTTCTCCGGGTGCCGCCACTGAGCTCTATGCACCTTCTCTGCGAACCTGAGCTGTCGCTGGACTGCCGCCACCATGTCGAAATCGTAGGCAGAGGAGAGGTTCTCGAGTGTTGGTGTCTGTGTCGTCTCGGATGGATCCCATGATCCCAGGATTTCGGAAATCCCGTCGTAGTCTAATTCGAGCTTGCGCTCCTGGGTAGAAGGTGGGTGTCAGAAACTAATAATGAGACCTATCAGGGGCGGTATCTTACCAGCTCGTGCCAATCAAAGCTCTTTCCCGCCATCTCGCCTCGCCGCGCCTTGTCTTGAAACCGTGCGTAGTCCTTAGTATTCAAAATGTACGAGTGCCAGATCATGAGAATGTCAAGTGGGGGAATGGGGATGGTCTTGTCGGAAACATCAACGTTCTGAGACCACTCGACAAACTTGACAGCGGCTGCCCGGCAGAACTCGTCCCAGGCTTTGCCAGCTTGTTTCCCATACGCCTCACCCTGGATATCAATGGCGTTCTTCAGACAAATGATCGCGTCGATGAGCTTGAGATGTGTGAGCAGCTCGGGTATGTCTGGAAGACGAAGGGCTGTCTCCATGGACTGTGGTTGCGTTTGAGAGGAAATGATCATGTCGTCATGGACTTGGATGCCATTTACGGGCGTCAGAGATTCCGTAGAGGTCATTATTCCAATCGTGTCTTAGTTAAGAGGTAGGGACTTCTTGATAAAGGTGTAAATCTGATAAAGTCGACGTTGTGATCTTTGTAGACTTTGTTCGATGTGTAGAAACTGTTTCTGGATTCCATCTCCTCGCTGCCAGGGAAATTGGTTTAAATAGGAATTGAGCCGGGAGGTTATTCATACTGAAGCCCTGAAAGGCCAGTCATCCCCTGAGGCAGTCACATCTAGCAAGGAACAGAGCCTGCCTCGTGACTTCCCGCCCTCCCTTTCCAGATCGGAGACTTGCAAGTTGCAAGAGCTTGACCGAGAGCCCAGTCCGTACGTCACAGAACACGAGTGACGAAAGCACTGAGGCCAAGCGCGGTCAGCGTTTCTTTGCAAAATACGTCTTGGGATTCACGGAGTCATCAATGCAGCGCTCAAGAACTATAACGTCTCGCTACGACTGCACCCAACACTCGCAGCGTTTGTTTCGGACACTATGCCCTCTTGTTGGAATGAGCTAAGATCTTCGATGAGAGATCGAGTTGGCAGAACGGCATTCGCGCTCAGCCACGCCGACAGTCTGCGAGACCTGGACTGATGATCGATGCTTGGAGCTGGGGTCTAATGGCTTACCAATGGTACAAAAGATGAAAATATCGTGGTTCAGCCATCAAAAGCCCGGGTTACCAGTCGGATGGATGCAAATTCCCTTCTCTCAGGTCTCCAAATGATCGAGTATGAATGGAAGTAATGCACACTTGATAATAGCAATGCGGTGGAGTATGTTCTCAAACATTTTAATATGTCATGGTGCTCATATGTACAGTAATCACGTTAAGTCTTGTATCTACACTGAAGCGAAGTCCACGGCCCCGTCCCAACTCAATGGCCCATCACCACGCCGTCGACAGGGAACCCGGCCATCTAGCAGTCGACAGTCTTGCCGTCGATGGCGGTCCAGTCCTGGGTGATCTCCCAGACGCCCGTGTCCAACTTGTTCTCGGTCGACTGCCACTCGTGGTACCTCCATGCGGTGACGGAGCAGTGGCACCTTGGGTCCGTGGCGCCGCACGAGTCGCAACCCGTGAACGAGTTCGTGAAGTCCGAGCCGTACAGGGCCTCGTTGGCGGCGCTGAAGTCGGAGATGGTGGCCTTGATCTCGTTGCAGGCCGTGTTGAACTTGGCCTGGTCGTCGACGCAGCTGGCCACGGCGGAGCGGAACTTGATGGAGTAGCGGGTGCTGTGTGGAAAAAAGTCAGCGTTCATGTTCCCTCTGCTGTTTGTTTCTACACGAGAGACATCGGATACCCGGCATGTTGTGCCTGAAATTGCGAGGGTGGGATCGAGTCATGACTTGCATAGCTCCTTCGGATGTCGTCCCAGATCATCGGAACGTGGGGTCGTGGATCCATCAGGGTACTGAAGATCAGGGGAGAACGGGGAAGTAAGAAAACACATACCAGCCCAAAGCAACGCCGGAGAGCGACAGGAGGGAGAGTGCGGTGGTGAGGAACTGCATGTTTGCGGTTGGACTGTTGGTGTGAGAGAGTGGTGAGGAGTGATTGTCGCTGGGATTGAGTGACGGAGGTTTGAATCAGGAGACCGCAGATCTTTGTTTGAATAAGTAATGGTCCGAAAAGAATGACAGTGCTTGATGCAAAAGTGAATAGGAGAGTCGTGTTCGAGTTTTGAACTGATGAACCCTTTTCCAAAGTTAGATGGGACAGCCTGGCGATCTATATACTCTCGCCAACCCTGCCGTGTAGGCTTATCGTTTCCCACAAGTCTGGATCTCCGATGGATCTCAGCCGCAGCCTTACTACGACATCACGCGCAGGAACGAGTAAGGCGAATTGTTCAGGGGCACAACCCAGGCTGGGCAGCCCCACGGCAGCCCACCGACCAAGATCCCAGGAAGGGCTTCTCGGGCTGTTTTAGGGACGCGACTGCGAGTTCTCGTTGGCTCATGGGCAAATTCGTTTCAGGTTCACCCACGTGGGTACGGGTGTTCGTCCGGTATTGTTCACGACGTCGTATTACGGGCACTATAAAAAGCCAAGGCGAAGGATTGCACAAGGGCGCGCATGACGTGCAAATATGATATATTGGGCGGCTTAGCTACCCATACAAGCATTCGTCCAAGGGCATGATAAGAATGTTAACTGTTTAATGCCCTCCGCCACCAAGCCCGCGCCGATTATCCGGACGGATGCCGACTGCCCTCGTCACACATGCCTTAGGTAGGCAGCGTGGGGAGTTAAGCCAACTTCCCGTCCTTCAAGAATCTTCGGAAGCAACGCGCCGTGCACCCTTGTGCCACCGACGCTGTTCCAAAGATCCAACGCAAAGCCGAGTTCGGGTTCCTCGCGACACGGTTATGGTCAAGTGGTTACTTGCTTCACCTCGGCATCCACCGTGATCCCGTATCGCCTGAGCCTCTGGAGCGAGAAGTCTTGTGACCAGTGCATGCGGCGAGGGTCGGGGTGCACCCTCCCAAAGTACCAGTCCTTGTCGCGCTGATCAAGCACGGTAGAATCACTGTAAGTGACTCCGCGAAGCCGTAGGTGCTCCAGGTACCAAGGGTATCGTGCTTTGTTACCACGTCTGCTCCTTTGCCACATCCATGCTAGAGTCTCGCGTATGTCACTGTAAAGGACGAACCAGGTCCCCAACCTGAAAGTGATGGTAAGGCGGCGGATGCCAGGGATGGCCGTCTTCTTGAACCTCTGCCACGCCCTCGAGGTGAGGGTGCCCTGCCACTCGATCGAGCAATTCTGCCATATTGCCTCAACGACTTCAGACCTCCAGTGACGGTCTTTCAAGACACACGCGAGGCTGCGCATGCCGGTCGTAATTGGACCAGGAAGCTTGATGTCGGGCTCCTCAACGCAGGCCAGACCGAAGATCATTGTTCGGATCTCGGGTGGAAGAGTGAAGAGCCGGAAGACGGGTTGGTGGACCAGGTTTGTGTTAGGGGCTGCTTGTTGGTCGCGAGTCGCGTCTGACGCGCCGTTGCCCTGGCTCTCGTGTGGCTCATGCGCTTCGGTTGCCTCAGGCTTTGTTTCCTCGAGCTTTGTTGCCTCCTCCAACTCATCGTCCGCGGTGGATGCCATGCTGCCTACGCCGTTGGTGACGGGCTGATTGTGTGGCAGGCGCGGTTGAGATGGTTGATGTACCAAGTATTACGCTCGGGTGAAGGTGCTGGGTGAAGGAGCCTGAAAGGTTGCATATTTTCTTTTTGCATTCTGATAGCTGCAACCACTAATGCTTCCAGGCATGACCTAAGACTAGGGACCTCCAGGAAGCCCCCTAGGGACTCACTTGGAATAAACGTTAGCCAGACGGCACCGCAATATGAATCGGCATTCTTTGTTCTTGGTAATGCGATTATTTTTCACCGGTGACTGGCATCGACGATACATGGCAGTCCCGCAAAGAATTTCTCATTGAATGCACTCATGCTTCAGCGACGTAATAGTCATTGAGGCCTGGGAAATACACCATACGACATATCCCCACAACTTTTCCCATCCAGCCAATGATTGAGGTCACTGTAAAATTTTCATATACTAAGAATTTAGGATAGCCACGACAACTTGTGGCAATTTCCTGTGCTTCGGCCCGTTCGTTCATACACTACAATTCTCTAGAGTTGGTAGCATAGCAGCCTTGTGTCTAACAAGGCCTGTAGTAGTCTACATGGCCGTATGATCTTCCCTTAGGATTTACCTACCCTGTCTTGCACCCAAATTGGCTATGGAAGATCCGAAGAGCCAGGTGTAATTCATTGAGCCTCTAAGAGTGATCTTAATGCTAATGACGACTCAAAACTCCAGTCTCAGAACAGTGTTTTCATTTGACAGGGAAGCCTACTAGGCAGGTACCATTGATCCGGGTCCATTTCAAGGAGAAAGTTCAGCACGGATGAAGGAGAAACGTATAGGTGGGTGTGTCATGCTCAAGTGATAGATCATCAGGCGCTCGAAAATAGCTTCAGAACCCTATAACGAGCCTCACGGCAGTGTCTCATTATTGCATTAGTTAACAAACCCAATATCACTCTCATTGTACACGCGAAACATATGTGTTGACCCGGACAAAGGTAATTAACTCGCAGCACCGTATTCGGCTTAGATGCCTGGGAGATAAAGCGTTGTCTCACTCTCATTCGGTCACGGTATGGGCCGGTTTTTGAGGAGTGAAGGCATAAGCCCCAATCATCTTTTGATTGACTCTCAAGGTTCAAGGTCTAGATACAGCCCCGGAGGAGTGTTGCCATCTGGCAAAGTATGTACATCCAATCAAGCGATTCTCAAAAGGCTCCCACATGCCGGTCGATCCACCCCTTCAAAAAAAATTTACCGCGGAGGCGAGACCACAGATTTACTCGAGGTCGAAGGCAGCGGCGCCAGTGTACTTCTGCTGGCTGGAGGCGCCGGTCTGCTCGGTCACGAGCTCGCTGGCGGGGATGGTGTGCTTGCCGCTCTGGTTGGAGGAGGGGGTCACGGGCTGGGTAACGGTCAGGACGAGGCCGCCGTCGGCCTTGGCGACGGTGAAGGTGCGCGCGGACTCCTCGCAGGTGCCGTCGGTGATCTCGGGCAGGGAGCCGTCGCTGACGACCTGGGCGCCGCACTTGACCGGGGTGGTCTCGCCGTTGCCGGCCTGGAGGACGCCGAACTCATAGCTGAGGGAACATGTGTGTCAGTACCGAGGCTGGTATGATGTGGCGGTTAGGTGATGGCGGGGAGATTAACTTACACGCACTGAGCGCTGTGGGGGATGCACGAAGCGCTGAAGTCGGAGACCTTGAAGACGGCCTCGGCGCTAGCCACGGAGGCAGCGGCGACAGCGAGGATGGCGGCGGAGAACTGCATCTTGAAGGTTGATGAGGTTTGAGGGGTTGGTGGGAAGAGTTGGTGGTGTTGTTGAGTTGTTGTGTGAAGAGTGAGGTGTGAGATGCTGATGCTGAACCAAACTCGGAATGAAAGGCGGAAGTTGTGGTGATATTTATGTCTATCATGTTACGCTACAGATGCTTTGTAGTCCTTCTTTCCTCCATTGGAATACGAGCATGACAACATCGAAGAAGGGAAATGATAGGCATTGGTGGATCCGGCTGAGGACGTTGTCACGTTGCTGGCCATCATCGTCCGGGGGCTCCGACTTGTTTGTGCTAGGGCCAATCGTCATGCTTGTTCCCAACCTTAATCGCCCCCTGGATTGGTTTCCCATCACTGTACCTTAGTAGCTGTCCATCACCTGAAAGCTGCGTGCTTTTGACCGTCTGGACGTATTATACGAGCTTGACGCCCTGCTGGTCTCCTGTGCTAGGAACAGTTGTTTTCCCACCGGCACTTCACTGTGTCTATTTACTTGCCGGTGAAATCAACCCGTTGACATACCGTGTCAAGAACATACATCAATGCTGAAAGTGCACATTGTGGCTACTTGTGAGATCATTGCTGTTGGATAATGCCAACAGTTGCTCACGTATGATACCGAGGCATACATCGTCATTGTTACAGGGCCTCTCTCGCATAGAACAGTTGGCCTGGGCTGACATCACAATGCTCCGTTGGCCCAAGAGCGTACCGGCCCACAGGGTTCAGGGGCGGCCCGTTTTTGCGGGGAACCTGACCTACCGCCCTACTCGGAGATCTACCGCCAGCTCGCGCCAGCTAAACATGCAATGCTGGCATATGCCGCACTGCCGCATGAAATGGGGTTGTTGGGACGAGATCGAGGCCACGGACGAAAAAAGTGTGTGGGGTCAGGGGGAATGCTCGTGTTGGCGCGGGGAAGTGCGCTTGCTTCTCTCTCAGTGGACGGCGCGTTTGAAAGGAGCCCAGCGAACCAAGTTGCTTGGGTAGAGCATGTTCGGGAGTCGGTCGGGGGACTCAGCCTTCTCGCATGAACGGTGTTCTCCACAATATTACTCGGCTCCTATTCGTATATTCCGCGCTGTTCCTCAACGAGTTTCTCTATACAGTAGATCCGGTAACCAGCGCACAGCTAAGTTCCCAGTCAATGTAGTGTTGGTAGTATCTACGTGGCTTCAACTATTTGCCGCCGAACTACACTGTGTCCATGAAGAGACAGATTGTGATCTTCCGTCATTCCCGGCAACTCGGCATGAGGCAATCGGAACCGCCTTTTTTTAGGTACACAATTATTAACACGCTGGCTTGAGCCTGTCTTCGTTGTGGAGCTGGCTGGTCACGACTTGAGGGGTTCTAGAAAGTCGGGGAGTATTCTATGGGGTCCGAGTCTAAATTTACATGAGCACACCAGCACCCCTGAAGTCTAGAGTACTGGGTCCTCAGGGTACTTGTAGTAAGTATATTTCCTCGCTCTTTCTATCGTGTGTGTCACAATGTGGTGCGCTGTCTCCGGCTCGGGAAAGAGGCGGGAAAGCCACGGTTCAGTCCTCCTTTTAGCTAGCATCGAACCCTTATTCCCCATGAAAAGGTCATTTCTTCGTCTTCAGTCCAACAACTACATAGGTGTGCATTCAGAAAGTATTGGAAACACAATTCCCACAGCACTCATCCCAGTGTGCATCAATAAAACAGCGTTGGGTTGTTGAATCATGAGGCCTGAACCGCATTCCTGGCACAGAGTTCAGCCGGTGCTGCACACAAGTGCAATAAGACAGCAGCACAGGAGCAATAGAGTGACAGATTCATGGCGTGTCACTTGAGCCTTCTGGCAGAGTATGGAGACAGCCTACAAAGTCCCTCGAGAACACATCAACCTTGTCCCATAGCACAGCTGCTCTATGGGGAGTATACCCAGTGGAGCATCGTAGCAAACTCCTGGCCACCATCTCACCGCCTCACCCAGCGCTGCTGGCCCTGGAGCATAAAACTAACCCCTGACTGGTGGCATCGTTCGTCCCAGCTCTCGAGAACGTGCCAGTCATATTCACCGACTAAGTGGCCGGACGACACGATGTCAGCGTCAGAGCGTCCAAAACATGCTCACGTATAGCTTCACACATTGATACGGAGTGGGCTGCCTCGTAATACCATGAAGTAAATTGAACTAACTCTTGGCCACACTGATGACATTTCTATTTGTAGTGGGCGATGTCAATTGAAAACTCTGAAAGAAAACCGATCTAATCCTCCGCCATCTAATGTACTTCCAGCTCGCTTGAAGTGGTGCTTTAGTTAGTAGTCCTGTGTTCCCAAGACTGGGACTCCTAGCTCCCATCAACACGTAACCGATCCCCATTCAAACCCAAGTCCATGGAACCCCTCACAACGTATGTGTAGTCTGATCGCACTTATATGCGGAATTCTAAGGGCTGGCCGACTGCTCCCCCTCGCTTTGCTGCTTTGTCTGGTCTGTGCTCTGGGCCTCGAAATCCATCATCTCATTGTCATGGTCGAACTCAAAGTCCTTGAACTTCCTGGATGGCAGATTAATCGCAAACATGTGGTCCAGCTCCTCGAAAGTGCGGCCCTTGGTCTCTGGAAGGCAAAGGAAGCAGAATAGCGCACAGAGTCCGCCAATACCTGCAAAAATAAACCCGATCTTGCCGCCGAGGTTCGCCTGATCCTTGTTGATGAGGAATGGAACGCCAACAGCCAGGGCGATGGCGCAGATCTGGTAGAAGGCGGAGGAGAGGCCGATGTTGAAGCCTCGCAGCCGGGCCGAGGACACCTCGGACATAAGGACGAAGCCGTAGGGGCCGATGGTGATGTCGTAGATGAGGTTGCACGTAACAATCAGCGCGCTTTGTCCCCATGACGATGGAGCTGTTCCAGTTGCTGGTCGAGGGATGAGGTCCAAGACGCCGATCCCGCCCTGTAGGAGCGCGAGGACGATGCAGCCCCAGAGGTATGCGTCGCGGCGGCCGAGGAACTGCAGGAACCACCACGCGGCGCACGAGCCGACGAAGCCGATGGCGTTGACGCCGACGTTCATGCTGAAGGCGTCGCCGGCGCTGAGGCCCGAGAGCTCGAAGAAGTAGACGGCAAAGTCGTGGAACACGACGGCGCCGACGAGGGCCTGGATCGCGTAGGTCATGAGGCAGATGACGAGCCGCCGCAGGTCCGCGCCCCGGAAGCACTCGCGCATCTGGGGCTCGGCGCCCTGCTTGGCCTCGTTCTCGACGCGGAGCGTCTCGCGGACGAAGCTCAGCTTGAGGGCCGGGTCGACGTCGGCGGTCGCGAGGCGCCGGAGGGAGTGCTCGGCCGCATCGTACTCGCCGCGCTTGCACAGCCAGTACGGGGGGTCCGGGCAGAAGGGCCCGAGGGTGAAGAGGAGCATCAGCACGGGCAGGGGCCACTGGCTGGCGATGGGGAACTTGTAGGCCCACTGCGAGGTTATGTTGTTGGCGACCTTGAGGATTCCCGAGCCCATCAGCTGGCCCGCGACTAGGAGCATGTTGATGGCCGAGGCGGCGAAGCCGCGCAGGACGACGGGGCATACCTCGCCCACGTAGGCGGTGGCACAGACAGTGAAGAAAGATATGACGCAGCCATTGAGGAGAATGCCGGCGACGAGCTGTGCTGGGCTGCTGGCGAAGAACTGGACGAAGACGAAGCCGATGGACAAAGATGAGCTGAGGGCGATGACCTTCCGCAGGCCGAGGCGGTCGTAGGCCATTCCGGCGCAGAAGGCACCGATGATTGAGCCGACCTTGTTGGCATAGTTGAAGGCGCCCAGCCAGTGTGCCTCGATAATGTAGTCGCCTTGGTACTCGACACCGAAGTGCTGCTTGAAGGGTTTAATGCCCACGAGGGCGCCGATAACCTGCCCGTCCAGGCCCTGGCAGAGCGTTGCAAAGTTGACGACCAGTGCCCACAAGACAGCCGGGTAGTAGAATCTGATAGCGCCGCAGAAGGTCAGACGATGCTCCGTTTCCGTATGACGTGCGGCCTTCTCGGCCTCGCTGTCGCAAAGTAGGTTGAGTTTGGATGCTGTCCTGGATGTTGCATTGGACGTTGCATAGGATGTTATATTTGACGTCGTGTTGGATGCCGTGTTAGAGGTCGTGTTGGAGGTGGTATTGGAAGTTGTATTGGACGTGGTGTCGAGTGTTGTGTTCCTGAGGTCGGCAACACAGACAGACGAGGGGGCTGTGCTGGGAGGTAGAGAGGCAGCAGCAGCCTCCAGCACCTGTGGAGGAGACACAAGGTCCGACATCATGCAATGTCGTGGCTGATTGCGTCGGGATATAATATGGGGATATTGGTGATAACCTGGCGTCTTCAATACTGAGATGAGGACTTGAGGTTGTGGATGTTGGGAATAGGTTTTTGCATCACAAGAACAGGAATGGAAGACAGCAGTACCTGATGAGCTGACCCCATATAGGTGTACAGAAGCCGGCAATCAATTTCGTCCATTATTGTGCTGTCCGTCAAGGTTGCCGTGTAGCGGAAATATTGTGCTCTACCGCGTATATTTTCCAAAATCGCATCTCGCACACACTAACAAAGCGCCTACTAGTACTACTGTTCAGCACCGTCGCCCCTAGTCGCGGCCCCAACGCCTCTAGGGAAGCACTTCTCGACAATAGCCACAATTTATTCCACTCGAATGGAACAAATGCTAGAAATTCATGGTTCTGGTCTCTGCTAGCGCCAATCTGACACGGGCGCGTTCCTAGATATTCCATCTAATTATTGCCGTCTTCCCTTTTACTCGCCCTAGTCTCTGCCGTTCTAATGCAACACTTTCGAGAGCATGGCACGACCAAAACCTCGTGCGCAAATACTGCGCACCCAAAATAGATATATTAATCGAGAGTGGGGAGCCAGCACGACCTGCTGCATCGATTGAGAGATGAGATCTTGTGGCTGTCCCACCCGAGAAAAGCTCAAATGCAAGGAGACACAAAGCTGCGGTACACCCGGCCACTTAGTGACACACTAACACCCGTTCGCCTCGCTACGCACACAAATTCAAATTCGGAAAATTTGAATTATGATTGGATGTTTCTCAAAATACAGACATGATCGCGGTACGAAATTCCCGAGAGCGATCCGTGTACAGATTCGTAGGCGTGCAAATCTTGTGACAGGTCGAACATGCCCCTCCCCCCATCTCCTGCCGACCCCAGAAAACGGCTGTTGCGTGACCACAAACCTTGGAGTATTACGAGCTCTAGGACGTGATCAAATGATGATGATATTTCCGGTGGCCATATTGTGGGGATCACTTGATGGCGATGTTGACTTGTTGCTGATTTGGGCCACCCCGATCCGAGTATATGTGTGTTGAAGTTCAGGAACCCGTAGCAAGGCTAGAGCAAGCGTATATCGGGCTCTTTTTGAGATGGGTCCTTGTTTATCGGCGACAGAAAGGACATGCACGCAGAAAAGCGGCTCCGTCTCTCTGCCCCTCCAGGCGGCGGTTTCGGTATGACCATCAACCCACAACTCCCCAGTATTAGGTCGGCCATTCGCTGATGCTATTTTGACAGAGCTGTTCTTCCGTGCATATTCACGGACGTTGAACATCTCGACAGGTCCTTGCATGTGCAGCTCAGTAGACATCCTGACAACCCCGCCAAATGGATTCCGAGGGTTGAGCAGAACTGGTGCAGGGTACGTGGTAACCTTAGCTAGCCACTTGTATTCCGTTGCCCGACTGGATTCGAGTCCTTCCGGTCCATTCGGACGATATCACCCCATCAACAGCCGCCCAAGACCAAGACGGCTCCCTATACTCGTTGCTTTGCATGGGGTTCCCTGCATCTGAACAGGCCAGGGTGATGCTTCCACAAGAGATCCTGGCGGAAAGTTGGCTTCCACAGACCCGCCCAGGTACTCGGCACCCTGTAGATGTAGAATGCCTCTGCGCGATTGCCGCCAGCGCCGGGAGCTTGTCGTGAGGGTTTGTAAGGTTCCGCGTCGTGTACAGCTCCAATATGCGCTCCCAGGATCTCGCGGACAGGTTCTCATCCTGGCCCACGGAGAATAAGTAACGCGACGTGTTGATCATAAACCGGACGTTCTCGGGGCTGGGGGCCGTCCGTCCCCGCCATTGCTCGCCCCGCGGTTTTGCATGCCCTTGACTCGCCCGAGTACACCCAGATGATTTCTCTCTTGCACTTCCACAGCAGGCCGAATGAGGTGCAGAATAGGACGCGGCTGGACATGACATTTTCCTGCAGGGTCCACGCGCGGCTGTTTATGGGCTCTGACTTGAAGCCTGGGGTGTCGTTCCGCCACGTAGCACGCGCCCAGAGCGCCACCTCCCTGGGGCCCGACGACGCCCAGCCGCTGACGAAGGGGAGGTCGCAGTGACTCCCGCGGAACAAGCCACCTGAGGCGTTCTGTACGGCTGCGGCTGAGATGGTAACAAATGCGTTCCTGTAGACGTTGTCCATCTTGGCGACTTCGATGTTCCAGTCGTTGATCGCCTCGGCGTCCTGGCCTTGGAAAATGCAAAGGGCGTCGACCCAAAGGTACCGCAGGCCGATTTCTCTGGTTACCCTCACTGCGTCCTGTAATGTTTGAGGGAGCTGGGATAGATGGAATCTAGTTTTTAAGTCCTCGAGGGTATCAGCCGTGAGGACGAAATGGTTTGAGCGACCCCAGCAGTAACTCAAGGCTGCGTATCTTCCCACAGACCCCTCGTCCGGCACAACAACTCGGGGATATGTCACCTCGTCATCGCTGAGTTCAAGCACTCGGGTGGGTAGAGGCACTTCCAGTGTACCGCCGCAAATGTGAGAGCCGGTGCATATCTCCAATTGGTTTCTGACCCACCCGAAGGACCTTTTCAGTACCGGCTCTGGGCTCTCGGATCCTGAAGTTGATGTCCGAGGTGCTAGTAAAGGAATAGCTATGATATAGTGTTAAATAAACTTCATTAAGAGCATTTTTGCGAGACGTACTATCTTCCAATGTTTCATCATGATCTCGGATGACTGTTATATCGAGCTTCGCCGTCACAGGATTGTCGGAGTAGCCGTACAACGCAGCAATGATGCAGTCTTGTTTATCGATGCGAAGCCCATCGTAATGCTCGAGGCACACGTATGTACTCGAAACGTCTTTGGCATCAACCATGCAGTACTTCAAGTTAAGAGAGCAAGTCAGCAGCCCGCAGAACGTACACCCGATCTTACAGCCGGCAACGATGTCAGCAATGGGGCGGGGTTCGTATGACAGGTCAGGGCTGTCAAAGTCGATGCAGAAATATGCCTGACAAAGTCCGTAGGTGAGATATTCGTCGTCCTCCATCTTGGAGTGGCTGCTTCTAAATGATCACATGAAGCTGCGTGCTGATCAGTTTGTAGCTGCGATTTGCGGGAAAGAAAGTATGGGGTGGGACGCAAGTGGGCCAAGATCGAAGCAATGCAGTGTGGCGCAATCGTCGTGCATGCACGAGAGGCATCACACCAATCACGTTTAACGAGCCCAGCACGGCGCAACTCAGCTTCGGCTCCGATCTAGTGGGCAAGGGACGCCGAGCCCTAAGAACTTTCGGAAATAAAGTGCTCAAGAAACAGCCATGCATCACGAACAATCTCGCACCTCAGACACAGAACATGAAGTTATTTCTCTTGGTCTGCATATACCCATCGCAAGCAATGCTTAACAGATACCCGTAACTCCAAGTGGCCTACGCTCGCCACGGGGCGTTACCGCTGTCGTGACAATGATATGTAGAAAAGGCTGGCTCTAACTCTTGTGAAGGCCTTCCAGTATTAAGAATCCTCTTACTTTCAACTCCTATTCACATCATCCTCGTGGAAAACAAGAACCCTGACCTCAATACTATGTCTTGGCTCCCTGTCGGCCATCTCAGCGTCAGTAAAAGCAGCGTGCGGAACCCTCCGAGCACGCCCGTCAGTCTTCCAGTCGTAGCATTTGATCAACATGACCTGCTCTGGGGTCTGTTCGTTTTTGAAGTACCAGCGGTGGTTCTTGTTGGGCAGGATCGTACACGGCTCTCCCACCCAGCCAGGATGGAACAACTTGACGGGCAGGATATCCTCATCCGGCACCGAGTGAGAGTCGCAGACAGCCAACGGGTCCTTGTGGATGGTCTTGATCGGGCGCCACACGTTGATGATCTGGAAGCGAGACTCCAGCAGGCGATCGGCGTCCTCGCCCAGGTGGCGCGTGACTTGTTGCCTCGCCGCCCACTCTGACTGGTCGATGTGCGCCCGCTTCACCGGCCGGCGTTCATCGTCAGAGCTCGCGGCCGTTGGATTTGGTCGGCGGATTGTATGGTCAAAGACAAAAAGTCTCGAAGCCCCGGTACTAGTAGCCCGTCAGCTTAGTGGCTACCATACGAAGAATTTGCCTGCATGTGTCATGACCTACACTTCACGGACTAGCTGCTCCACTTCAGGATAGTACTCCTCCTTGATGCGGTCGTCATTGTCGAATTCCTTCACGCGACTCACATGATCGCAGAGTTGGAATCCGTGACTGTCAAGTGTGTATTGATCCTCGCTTCCGGTGATGTCGGTGACAAGAGTGTCCAGGTCAATAGAAGGCTGGTTGAACGTGCTCCTTTTTCCTGCGATGCTTGGAGCATGTTCTGTTCCGTCGCCAGGGTCTTTGTAATAGTTGATCGTTGTTTGAACATGCCGTGGCTTGATGCTTGATGTCGGCGGCAGCACTTGGATCTTTTCTAGCAGCATTGCGATATCTTCTTCACTGATGAGTAATGTCCTGTGGGTACTGATAGCAGTTCTCTGGCGGTTAGTCCAGGCTCTCTTGCGGTAAAGATATGGCCTTCTGTTAGTGTTGGGTCGGCAACCAAGGCGCAAAACGGCAACAAGCCGGACAGGCCTGCTCAAATGTCTTAGTTAGGAAGGATGCCGCTTTAAAACCACACGTATAGTATCATGCGTAAGCATGTCCATTCAGCATCTGCGTCCGGAACTCAGTCTAACGGCTTATTTAGTTGAATTCATTTCGCTAAGCTAGTAGAAAATAACTTAGGATAAGCCAAGGCAAGAGGTTCATCAAGTCCGGCGGCTGCTGTCTTGACCTACCCCTGGGGAAAAGCGACCAGAGTCCGTGGAAGACCCGCACGGGGCGGGATGCAACCTAGGCCATGACTATAGCAATCTCACCTGTCGATCACCTTACCCCTTTTGTCAATTTAAATCAATTTCACAGAATGAGTTTAAGAATATCATGTCCGACTATTTGTGCCTTACTTTCTTTCGGATGCGATGATAGACTTACGTGCATGAGTATTCTGCCCGCGAGGTGCCTGAATCGTTCAAACTCGGCATCTTTCCGCTTTCGTCCAGCTCCCGACAGGCCAAAGCAGGGTTGTGGTGACTTCAACGCAGCTAACAACCAGGCAACCTGAGCCCCAGGACTGTGCAAGCCAACAGGACTAGTGTGCGATTGTTTCAACGCTACGACAATGGCTGTCATCGAAATCGCTTCACCGATTGGACTGGCTTGGGTATTACCCTCTGCCGTGGCTGTCTTGACACTGGCATGGGTAAGTTACCAAGATCCACGGCCTACGCTGCCAAACTGGCCATGTTCTAAATTATTATGAATAGTGTTTACTGTATACAGCCTATCATATTATATACAATGTGTTTTTCCATCCATTGGCGGGTTTCCCAGGGCCACTATTGGCTCGATCATCTCTGGTGAGTCCAAATGTTCATCTGTGCTCCCTGGAGAACTGTGTGAGCCTAACATGTCCAAATAGATATGGAGAATATGGCATTCTATGAGCGGTAAATTCCATTTGGTAATTCAGGAACAGCACCGCAGACTTGGTAGGTTTGCACTCCCTTTCTGGACAAGTGTAGACGATTAATTCGCGAGAAAGGTCCGGTCGTCAGAATCTCCCCGAATGAACTGTCGTTCGCGTCGGTACAGTCATGGAGAGATATTTATGGCCATGCGACGGGAGGAAGGCAGATAATGACGAAGAGTGAATTTTACGACATGTATGGATCCGGCTTCGATTCTCTCTGCATTGGCAGCGAGAGAGACCCCAGAAAGCACTCCCAGATGAAGAAGTCACTGTCAGCCGCGTTCTCGACTAAAGCCCTGGCGCAGCAAGAAAGCATCGTAATGCGGTGTGTGGATGGCTTTGTGCGGCGTCTCGGCGCCGATGGCGCGTCTGAAAAGGGACTCAATATGACCAAATGGTTCGAGATGATCGCATTTGACATCCTCGGGGAAATGGCTTTTGGAGAAACTTTTCACTGTGTCGAGAATGGTAAGCAAGCTCAAGCACGAAAGCTAAAATCAGAAGCTGATTTGGGCTTCACAAGGGAAACCGCATTTCTGGTCCGAAATGGTTGTCGAACATCTCTTCTTCGTCACGGTGTTGGATAATCTGCGGCGCTACCCGCTGATTGCTGCTCTTGGACGCAAATGTCTGCCTCGACTGACAGTCTCCGTGCGTGACCGCCATTCAGGGTACAGCCGAGCGAAAGTGGCAAGGCAAGTGAACTTGGTGGGCACACTTCCTGTGAACTTTGCTAACGTTGCGGCAGGCGATTGAATGCCAGTTCAGGACGTGAGGACTTTTTGACAAACATTACGGAACAGGTCAAGACTGGCGAAGTCAGCCAAGAAGAAATGACAGCCCATGCATCCACACTGGTGTAGGTGTCTGATGTGTTTGTGTCTACTGAAGAGCCTTGCTGACATGAGTGCAACAGCATTGCCGGTGGAGAGACCGTCTCGACATTCTTAGCCGCAGTCACATACTTTCTGCTGAAGAATCCTGCAGCATACCATAGAATGCAGCAGGAAATTCGCGATCGATACCAGGACAGGACCAAGATTACAGCCATGTCTGCACAACAGCTTCCATACTTACAAGCGGTGATCTCAGAAGGGCTGAGGATATACCCACCTGGGTCACAAGGGTTCCCGAGGACCTGCCCTGGTGCCACGATCGATGGACACTGGGTGCCAAAGGGAGTGAGTAGTGCCTCTGCTGTTCTCAAGCGTGGATGCTGATTGACACAATGTGAAAGGCCGAGGTTTATACAAGCGCGTGGACCGTCACTCATGACGAGAATAACTTTCATGACCCATACGCATTCAAGCCGGAACGATGGTTAGATCCGGCCCGCAAAGATAACCTCGAAGCCAGCCAGCCATTTTCTCTGGGCCTTAGAGGTTGTCTTGGCAAAAAGTGAGTAGATTTCTTTGGAAGCGATCTTTTGCAGTGTGACTTTCGAAAGCTAATTGACCAACCTCACTGGGTGCAGTTTTGCTCTGGTTGAGATCAATCTGATCATGGCTAAAATGCATTTCGCCTACGACTTGGAGCTTCGGGATACGGATTTGGACTGGCTCCAGCAGAGCCACATGCATGTAATGTGGAGGAAACCCGCGATGTATGTGAGATTTCATCCAGCTGGGAAGTAGTCTGTAGAAAACATACATCTGCATTGATAGCGGGCATGGATTTCTTAGAAGATGGGCGAAATGATACAATTGCCCCGGTACTTTGGTTGGGAATATCCAATGTTGCTCTTCCGTCCCTGTCAACAATCTGTTATTTGCAGGTCGTTGCCAACCCTGGCGCTACCTTCAGTGAGGCCCTGCTCCTGAAACCGGGTCTTTGGGTACTATACTCTAGTGGGTGCCCGGCCCCGGCGGGAGAGCGGAAGCTCCCGAAACGGAAATTCTCCGAACTGAACCCACCCTGGGGCACCTGGCCCGAGGGCCTAGAATATGTGCCTGGCATCAGACAGTCACTGCACACGGCAATGGTGGAACTACACATACAGTCATCGCACTAATCTGGTCCCAACTCCAACCAAGTAATAGACTTACTTGGATGCCATCCTCGCTGCTCCTTACCTAACAATCACTGCACCCGAAACAGTGCGCTTATTGTGACCATGAATTCTTCAGCTGCATTGCCAGAGAAGATTGCCAAAGAGGATGCTGATCTTCGAGTGGTATCCCTCCAGGGTCTTCTGGACGAGGACGAAACCGCAAAAGAAAACTTGTTGAAAGCCTGCACCGACCTAGGCTTTTTCTATCTCGATTGCCGAGATGTCTACTCAGGGCGCGTGGTGCAAGACGTCCAGAATATGTACGAGCTGGCCACGAGCTTTTACGACCTTCCGCAGGAAGCCAAAAATAAGTGGTTTGTAGACAGAGACCACGATGAAGATCTTGTTATGGGGTAAGCTCATGTTTACGGAGATTTTGCCCCACCGGCACACTATATCATTGGCTTACTCGCTATTTGTTTGCTAGATACAAGCCAGCGGGTCATGGGAATGGCCCCGTCGAAGGAGTGAAAGACGGGTTCGAGGGACTTATGGTAAGGATACATGCGTGAACATTCCTCAGACTATGGCTGATGGACTACAGCTCATGGAACATCCCATTGCCAAAATCAACGACCCTGCCTCGTTTCCTGGGCCTGAAGCCATTTCGTCCCGACTTGCTCCCCTGAAGCAGGCCAACGTAACATTCCGTGATATCAGCACCCTCCTACTCACTCGTCTATCGGAGGCCTTGGGATTGGCAGACAATCTGGCGTACCAACAGCACCACCGCAAAGGCGCGGTGTGCCCGACCGCTCTGGGTCTTCTCAAGTACACCATCGCCGACATGGAACCGGACAAAGTGGGCCAGATCGCCCACACTGATGCAGGCAGCCTCTCCATCGTCTTCACCGAAGTAGCAGGTCTCCAAGTCTTGAAGCCCAATGAGGAACAGTGGTACTACATAGCACCCAAGCCCGGCCACGCGGTAGTGAATGTCGGTGATGCTCTGCGCTTCATCTCCGGGGGTGTCCTAGAGTCGAGCTTGCACCGCATCATTCCCCACAAGGACGAGAAGGAGAGACACAAGTACTCGATCGTGTATCTCCTGCGGCCCGAGATGGATGCAGAGTTCGTTGACGCTGAGGGTGTAACATGGAAAGGTTTGGAGTGGACCAACAAGAAGCATGCGGTGTTCCGTGCTTCGGCAGAAGAGCAAGCTCAGGGGACTTATCTGACCGGTAGAGATGGGTATGTGGGACACTGGAATCCGGAACAGGATCCGGAGGGTCAGACCATCACTGTCGGGTAATAATAGTTCAGGTTAAAGGAAATAACGGATAATGCCAGCATCCTAGACAGTAAACTTGATCGAACATTGCCTGGTTGGAATGTAAACATATTTCCAGTATGATATACAATATTGTGCCTCTTAACGTGGTCAAAGCTCATACTCCTGCTTCCTTACTTCGTGTAAAAGGCAAATCTCTCTCATTCAAGTGCTACACTACTCTCCTGTTTGAATATCTCAGGACCCTCAATCCGACCTTGGCCGCACAATGACTTTCATAACTGGTTTCTGCCAGAGAGTGTGCATCTCGGATTGAGCATGCCAGTCAAGGCTCTGATCAACCAGTTCCAAGTCATACTTGTAGTGTATCTTGGCCAAAATAGTGCGCATTTCCATCCAACCGAGGCTGTGTAATTGTGCAGGTGTCAGTCAAACTGTCCAGTAATTGAAGCTTGGACCTTGCGTACCTTTGTCCCATACAAATCCTACTGCCAAGGGAGAACGGCTGACTAGCATCCAGGACATCGTTGTTCTCCTTATCCATCCATCTCTTGGGGTCAAATACCCATGGATCGTGGAAGTTCTCGGCAGACATTGACGCTGCGAGGGGGTTTGTCGAGACAACGGTCTGCGCTCAAAGGGTCAGCATGCAAAAAAAGAAAAAGAAGGAAAAAACAAAAGATCCAAGCATGAGGTAAAGTATGCACAGGGGACAGTGGAAGCCATCACACTTACGCCTCCAGGAACGAAGTGCCCGTCGACTATGCCGCCTTCTCGGGGCACAACACGCGGTAGTGGGAATGGCAGGGGTGGATACATCCGCATTCCTTCAAGTATTACAGCCTTCAAGTATTCCAGTGTCGCCGTTGAAGCGTCGTTGATCTCTCCGTACGATTTGAATGAGGTACGAATTTCTTTCTGCAAAGTATGCAGGATGTTGGGATTCCTCTGGAGGTAATATGTGATGCACGACAGAGCCGTGGCTGTGGTCTCGCTCCCAGCAATTCTACATGAAGCACGTTAGCCGAGTGAGCATCTCTCGCAAGTGTGCAGTGGTCATACACAAAGTCTGACGAGTGGGCTGCTATCTGCGCGTCTGAGAGGTTGTCTGTCTGCCGGTGTTCCAGAATCTTTGTAAGGAAGTCTTTGCGATCTGTCGTTTGGTTGATGCGCCTTCAGGTACTGTCAGCTCACAAATTATTTGACTGGAGAATGCCTACTTACTTCTGAACAAGGTCCATGGTGTTTGCTTCATGCCGCCGCGTGTCTTCGATCAGCTTTTTGAGAAGCCCAGGAAACACGGTCGTGAAGACTTTTCCTATCAGAGGAAACCTCTTGAAGCAGTCTGCGAAAGCGCCCATTCGGAGACTCTTCACCACAATCGCAACCCAAGGATGCTCAGTTCCTGGTTATTGAAATGTCAATGTGGTCCCCCAAATTCTGCTCCTCAAACCCTCTCACTTACCAGACTTGATGCCATCGAACGACTGTCCGAAGGCTAAATTGCCGATGACTATATTCAAGTTGAAGAATCAGTAAAGTGAACGATCTCAATCACGATTCGGGTTAATCTGCATGCTTCGGACGCCCACTTTGTTTAGTCCTAGATCTTCGACATATTCCACCCGACCACCGGAAAGATAGGAAACGAGAAGACCAGCTCCTAAAAACTTACTGTCAAAAGTTGCGAGGTTGAACCACCTCACTATGTCGATTCCAGACTTGTCTTTCCCCTCTTCACCTATTCTCTCTACCAACCGGTCAATGACTTCAGAGATCAGATACTCCTGCTCTCGAAGTGAGCGGTCCGAGAAGGCGTCGCGGAGGTATCTCCGCATGTTGGCGTGTTCATCAGGGTCGCGCACGCTGACAATAGAATGCGCTTCAGCTGCGAAGTTGCCACCGTCATAGAAGTCGCTCTTTATGAAAGTCGAATGGCCCTTCTTCTTTTCGTAAATATCTCTCCATGATTGAGCAGTGTTGAATGAGAGCTCGTTAGGAGCAACCCTCACGACCGGGCCTATGCACCGTTAAGCTCAACCCCTGTACGCAGGCCTGACTCAGTGCGTCTCTAAGACTTACCGTACTTCTCGTGAAGCTTCAATATCTCATATGGCTGACGACCGCCTAAGAAGCGTTTGCAGTGGGAGAACTGACGTTTTGTCATTCATTGTCAGCATCATTCATTATTATCAGTCTGGTAAAGGGGCCAAAATCCATCTTACGTCGCTTAGACCAGCCAAGAATGGCCCCGGGAAGTGGGACAGGGGATGTCTCCATGCGTTGACTAATCTCACAACAGTGTAAGACACGGTAATCTAGAAGTCTAGTCGTCAGTTGACACGAAATCTTGCTTCGTCATCTTTGGGAGACGCACAAATGCCAGGCCCCAGATAAGGACTTGGCCCAGTGGCTGACTGGAGACATTCATGATGAAGTCTGGCCCCGGAGCAGCGATCGAAGTGTTGGATGGAGCTGGTGGATACTGGAAACCCGGATTCACGTTTGTTTGATCTTGCAGCAGTCTCCTGTCGCGTATATCGACAAGGTTTTCGTGAACTTTAGAGAGCATAGGAGACGGGGGAAAGCGGCCAGGGTGATGCCCCACCCGAAAAGGGCAACACTCCGGAACCATGCTTGGCGGCGGCCAGTAAGCTTCGGGGCGGAGTCCGCCTACGCGCCCCCAATCGCAAGGATTGGTATGGCATGGCCACGCCGTGGCGCCGGCTTGTGTATACATGAATTGAAAAATTCCCAGATACATTGTGTGACGGACCGCGGAACTCCGCGAGATCTCTTTGGAGTCGTACAGATAAAGACCCACTTGGATATCATAACCAGCTAGTTGACTGCATCCTGTGCACCTGTACATTGATCACGACTGACTAGCACTGAGGAGCAAACTGACAGCCACCATGACGACACTCAAAATCGAAGAGAGCGACATACCGCAGATGGATGGGAAGACTGCAATTATTACAGGTATGATCCACGCATCCAATGAATTCGCGCCGGGATGGCCCTGACTTTGCCACGGTAGGAGGTTCATCTGGTATTGGGCTCGCCACCGCAAAGATAATAGCTTCGAGAGGCGGGCAGGTCATCATTCTGGATCTCTGTGAGCCCCAAGAGCCCTTACCAGAGGGGGCCCGCTATCTTAAATGTGACATCAGCAAGTGGTCGGAGCTTAGTGCTGTCTTCTCAAACGCTGGCCCTGTTCATATTGCAATCGCAAATGCGGGTCAGGGCGAGGATGGGTCATATTTGAATGATTCCTATGATGAAGACGGCAACCTCCTCGAGCCTTCGTACAATGTCATTGATACCAACTATCGAGGAACCCTGAACTTCATCAAGCTCGCGCTGAACAGCATGAAGAAAAACAGCATTGAGGGAAGCATCGTCATCACGTCGAGCGCCACTGCATATTCTGCAGAGCAATCACTGCCAGTTTACAGCGGCACAAAAGCAGCGGTAAGTGATATAGTCTGCTCTTTAATGTGAAAGATGGTTCGAAGGCTCATATTCACAGTTGATCAACTACATGCGTGCGATGCGCTCGTCTCTCCGCGGTACGGGCATCACCATCAACGCCGTTGCTCCAGCTGCCACCATCACAGGTCTGCTACCAGCAGACTTGGCTGCCCCTATCATGGCAGCCGGCCTGCCTGTGAGCACAGCGCACTTTGTAGGCCTGGCGGTGGTCTACTCGGCTGTGGCGTCAGAGCCACATAAAGTAGAGGCGTACGGGAAGGACACGGACGAATGGAAGCAGACCGGCGGTCGGTGGAACGGGAGGACTATTCTGACCCTGGGTCAGAGATACACCGAGTTGGAGGGTCCAATCTCTGACTGTCGTTACAATTGGTTCGGTCAAGATAATCTGCGAGAAACGAAGTTACAGCAAGCAGCCACTGACTTCAGAGTCCTGGATTGAGACAGAAGTGTGGGAAGGGGCCATTAGATGCAGTACAGTGGAAGGGGTGGAGAGTCTGCACAGATTTGTTGTCGCCGCTGACAAGCAGACAATACTACTACCTGTATACTTGTCCCTGATCAACTGGAACCAGGTACTAAGCTCTGAATATTTCATGAGATGACAAATGCCAGGTGACCTCATAGTGGGGGAACAGAGCAAGTGTTTAGAAGAATCCGTATCTGGCAGGTCCAGCCATTTCTCCAGACAATAGAGCGTGAAGCCCGCTCCTATTCCTGGCCCCACCATTTACCTCCGACGCGATTCCATGAATTCAACCGAAAAACTAAGAGAAAGACATATCACAGCCTTACCATTTACGGGATCGGGATTGGCTTGGTGGGACCCAGAGCGCAGATGGCGCATTTGAAGTATGTGTTCTGGCTCCGGCGACTCGGTGGATTACTGCTTTGGAACAGGCTTTCGGTTGTCCGCCTCGCACTTTTGCCTCTTCAGTAATCGCACCCGACGGCCACGCGACCCGAAACTGCCCCTGCTGTGGCAAATGTTTCAATGCAGGCACAGGTTCTTATCGGTGTCAGTGGGGCCGGTGCATTTTCCTAAATCTGCTCAAGATATATCAAGCACCCTTACGGGAGAAATGGAACATCGGACCACAAACCTTCATCGACCCCTTTTTTTCTGCCAAACTTTGCTTAAATGATTTCCCTACAGAGTCCCACGTCGGTGGTGCCAATCCCAGTCGGCGCGACGTCGCCAGACACGTGGGCGAGACTCGAGAAGGCCGAAACTCAAATTCGCCGCCCCAGAGCAGCGGTACCTTCGGTACCTGCAGCCCTCTTTGCGCCCAAGATCCACCCCAGAGTCGCCGAGGTCACAGCGCAAGTAGATGCTTTCTTCCTGAAGCACTGGCCATTCGAGAGTGACAAGGCAAGGAAGAAGTTCGTCGCCGCAGGGTTTTCCGCCGTCACCTGCCTCTATTTCCCAGATGCGTTGGACGAGAGGATAGCGTTTGCTTGTCGGCTGCTTGCCTTGCTATTTTTGGTTGATGGTGAGTGCCTTGTCCATTGATCGCGCACACATTGAATAGCTACAATTGATCTGATACATCTACAAAAGACCTCCTCGAGGACATGTCACTCGAGGATGGATCAGCTTACAACGAAAGGTTGATCCTCCTCTCCAGGGGAACTACTGCACCCGATCGCAGCATACCAGTGGAGTGGATTACCTACGATTTGTGGAATGAAATGCGCATTTGCGACAAGGCGCTCGCAGACGAAATACTGGAGCCCGTCTTCACTTTCATGCGGGCACAGACCGACAAATCTCGCCTCGACATCAAGGAACTTGGGGAGTACTTCAAATATAGAGAAAGAGATGTTGGAAAAGCGTAAGTAATCTCAGCTATACAGAGCAATCAAAGGCTAGGCGCTCACAAAGTTCTAGACTTTTATCGGCTCTGATGCGGTTCAGCATGAACTTGCACGTCACCCCCGAGGAGTTGCAAAGTATCAAGGATATCGAGATGAACTGCTCCAAACATATTTCGGTCGTCAACGACATCTATAGCTGGGAAAAAGAGTTGAAAGCCTCCCAGACCGGCCACAAAGAAGGCTCAGCACTATGCTCATCTGTTTCGGTGCTATCTGCTGAAGCAAACCTAGAGTACTCGGCCTCCAAGCGTGTTCTGTGGGCCATGTGCCGAGAGTGGGAGTTCGTTCATGACGAGCTCGTCGCAAAGAGACTGTCGTCGACCGAGGGGTGCAGCACTAGTCTGAGTGCTTTCATGAAGGGTTTGGAATATCAGATGAGTGGTAATGAGGCATGGAGTGAGACTACCCCAAGGTATCATTCAGTCTAGCTGCGGATCGGCCTCTACACACTCTTGTACATTTTTACTATTGGCGGCCCTCACATTGGATATAGACTCAGGTTCTCAGCTTAGATTTGTGTTTTTGGTCGGGATTGATAATGATCTAATCACGAGATGCTTCACGAGATGTCTCTGCTGGCAATATTCTTTGCATCATGCGGTGTTTGCATAAGTGAAGGACCTCTTGGCCTGTTGTGTGCGGGCCGAACTGTAACTCGGAATGGGCCGAGGACTTCAGCTTTGGACGTAATTTCATGCCACGTCTGCTTATTTGTCCTCTCTACCACGACCCTGGTATTCTGAGATGCTGCAGTATGATCACCCTCCGAGGGCTGGCATTGAAGAGGTAGGAAGAAAGTACATGAAATATAATCGCCTCGTGATTGCCAGCGTGAAGTAGATGCCACATGCAGCAAGTTGTCCTTTTGGTTTTTTTGTCTCTCGCTGTACCGATGTCAAATCCAAACATTTCAACCAGGATTTCGGCTGCGTCAATTGTCCCAATTGGTCCGGCTCAATCCACACTGTAGATTCAAAATCGAGCCCCGGTCGACATCCCTCGGGAGGATTCGAAGGATTCAACAACGCTTTCCCCAAAAAGGGAAACAATCACTGGCTTGGCGTGCATGGCGTATGCCGAATCCTTCTGTCATAAGTGGAACAGATCCCTCATAAATTGACGTCTCCTCTCTCCATCGTACCCAAAGAGGTAAGCAATCTGGTCGAGGATGTGTCATACCTGATACAACAACATTGCGTATGCACGTACTTGGCTGTGTTAGTCTATCAATACTGAACCTTATTACATTGATGACTTGAGAAATTTATCTATCTGGTCAACATCCAAGGCCAGTCATGATGAAGCAGACAGTGGAGCTGCCTTTTATCGTAACAACAAGCGGGGCAAAACCAGACGCGAAGACGCAGTCGTTCATCAGAAGCCATGTTATGAAGGGCAAGAACAAGGGCAAAGCTTACCACATCAGACGTGGAGGTAGCAGGACGTCGGCGCGCGCAGGGGTAGCGGTCGACGCAGAGTCACCCCTACAGGGCCCAACCATTTGGGAGTACCGACCGTTGGGTTTCATCCCGAAAAGAGTGGGCTCAGAGCTGGCATTCATCCCTTTTGCGGACGAGATTGACTCGTCATTGGCTGCTCCCGTCGTTAAATGTATACATGATGGACCCCTACTTCCCTAGACGTCAGCCCTATCTTGCTCCCTGGTCATCTGTCTTGAATCAGCTAACGCCTTACAAGTCATATCGGTATCCAAAGCGCCTTTATTCCCATTGGAAAGCTGCATAGACTTCTCAGAGGCCCCGAGAGCTTCGTGGGTTGAAACCCTGTGCACTGATGCGGCCTACCTCAATGCTACAGTCTTTTCGGTACAGGTCTACTACGACCTGTTGGCTGGCCGAGACCTGGAGCCTGTCTCCCCATTAACACCGACATACACCTCTTATTCCAAGACAGTCCGATTGCTCAGGGAGAGACTTGGGGATAAAGACGAACAGTTGAAGCTATCTGACAACACAGTGATGGTGGTCTTGATTCTGGCTTGCCATGCTCACCGGCTCGGTCAGTATGGTATAGCGAGAAATCACATGGTCGGCCTTAGGAAGATTGTCGACATGAGGGGAGGCATTACAGCACTGAAGACCAGGGCGAAACTCCTGATAGAGATTTTCAGGTGAGCAATTCAGAGGTTTCGACTGATGTTCAATTGTCTCCTCTTGTAGCATGCGACTACCGCTGACGCTTAAGAAGGTGTGATTTAGGAATGGCTCTTCACACGGGATTCAACCCAATCTTTTTCAGCGATCCATGTGTCGAGGAATTTATTCCCTACCCGACGCGTTTTTCTTCTTCCATACCGCCCGAGTTTCGATTCAATGAAGCGCAACTAGTCAACAGTCATGATCTTGGCATAACCGATGTCGAACTTGGAAAGGTTTGGGACACCATGCAAGCATTCTGCTCGCTCATCAACTACGCAGCAAAATCGGAGCGAAAGATGCCACAACAATTGTTTCTCGATACCATGGCTTCAGGGATGTACCGCCTGATCAGCATGAAATTCCCAATAGACAGCCTGGACGAAGCGGTGCGCCTGGGTCTGTCGGCCTTCTGCTCGCATATCTTCTTGCAGTGGTCGAATGCTCGGCTGCCGCATCGTCATCTGCCGACCATGTACAAGGAGTGCTTGGCCGAGCATCTCCGTTCCGGCATGGGCCCATCAGGACTTATGCCGTGGTTCGTAATGGTCGGCGCCATGGCGGTATTCCCAAAGGGAGACACTTGGCTAGAGCCTTGGCTGCGGTGGGCGACCGGCATGTCTGACTCTGGTTCGTGGGGTGAGGTCCGAGCGAGGTTAAGGACACTTTTGTGGATCGACTTTGTCCACGACAGATACGGGGCGGACATTTACAATTCTGTTCACCGGCCCAGCACGTTCGACAGAGGGGACAACTACACCGCCCAAGGTTATCTGCAGGTAGAATTATCTCTCAGCTGAGGAGACCCTGTCAATCGGGGCAAACCACTCGGAAGTTCAGCCCAGTTTGGGCGTGCAGCAAGGGGTCCTGCGTTCGTGAGCTAAAACTCCTGGCTTGAAACGTGTGATCCATGAAGGCACTAGTCAATATCGATCCAGTCAATTGGATACTTTAGTCGCCTCAGGGTCTAGACCGTTGCACGACAAGCGAGCATGATAATGCGAACCCTATAGTTGGGCTTTTGTATATGCCAGCGAGACGGTGTGATTTAAGGTTTCGCACCATCAATAGAGTTCGAGGGCTGGAGTTCTGGGTTACATGCAAGCGACGCCGCCAGTTCCAGCCAAAACCGTGTCAGCAGACGAGGCGACGTGCAGCACGTTGGGCTGAAGAATCCACTCCTCGAAAGTATATAGTATAGGCGACCCTGATGGAATGTGCCTCTCACCACGTTGTAATGACAAACTCTAATCAGCCTGCTTCGGATTTTGTTGATCATGTTCGCGACCCTTCGCGCTGAAGACCGGGATGGGGAAGTCATTTGCATCTCGAGCACGACTCAGTTACCACAATCCGGCCAAAACCAAAATCACTTTGCATGCGATAGGTGCAGAGTCAAGAAGGTAGATAGCTACAAGCCCTCAATAAAGAAAAGGAGCACATTGTTAACATTTCTCGTCTAGTTGAAATGCACAGGACATAGATTTGGGTGTCATCGCTGCCGTGATCGCAATCTTTCCTGCACGTACTCCACTACCTCGCAGTCAAGACAGCGTAAAGCGGAGAGAGTGTCGAAAGCACAGAAGCCCACGTCAAATCACGCGTCCACGCCATCAGGCGCGGAAGAGTTCTTGGCTATCCAGAATCCACCGCCGGGAGATGCATCAAGAAGGTCACCTTCACGTCAGTCCCCAAGGCCAGCCGGGCCAGGAGGACGCGAACATGACCATCCATTCGCGCCAGCACACGCGGCGACGGACAGAGAGCCGCAGCTCTCCTCTTTGTCGGCTCAACTTCCCAAAGTCTCCAGCCCAGCCCCCGGCGCCCGGCGGACAGAGCAAGATTTAGCGAAAAGCCCCGAGTTCCACGACCTGCACTTGCCCGATTATATCGAGTCAAGCCTGCAGGATTTCGATATCGACGAACTACTCCAGGCTGATATATCGCCTGATGGAATCGAGAGCGATGCATATGCAATGGACAGCACTTTTGCATCTAGCACGTCTCCAGAAGATGCGGCAGCCTCACATGAAGAGGCATATATTGCGAGAAGCAATACATTATCAGGTTAGCGAGTCTCGTTTTCTTGAGCAGCACCGCTTCATCGACTTCTGTGCGGGGGTGCTATTGCCTGAAAATTTACGAGCAGTTCAGTGCTGATATGAACCTAGATGATATGGATTGGAACTCGTGCCAGCGCTCCAAAAGGAGGCTTGAGCCAGCTGAGGAGTACGAGACACAGGCATCAAGAAGAAGACCATCATCTAAGACTTCATCCCAGGACTTGGGTTCTACGGCGCCTTCCTCGCCTCGTCCAGTGATAACTGGCGGTAATTCGGGGTTTTCAACCCCGCCGATTATCCGTCAAGCACGACCAAGTCCGGCCGCTCGGACAGGGACACATCCCAAGAATGCGTCGCCCTGTCGGTGTGTTGGTGTCACTCTCTCGCTACTGGAAAAGATACAAGGCCACAGGAAGTCCACCAGCCTACTTCTGGGAGAAGAAGCCCTACATTCACTAAAGGGGTCCATATCACAATGTCAAGCACTGGCAAGCTGTCGCTCCTGCCCCAGCCCTTCGAGGGTCATGGCCTTCTCGGTGCTGCTGGTCGAGAAGATGACAGGGATGCTGGAGGACATGGCCTCCATGTGGGAGGAGACCACAATGGCCGCACCCGCCGAAGGGGGCGCGGCGGCACAGCAGCAGTTAGACGCGGACGGGCGCGCGTGCGGCAGCGGATGGGCGCCGATCCACCTTGGCCAATATCGCATAGACACCGCCCAAGAGTGGTATGAGGTGTTTGGGTTCCTAGTGCTCCTGCAGGTGCGACGCCTAAGCAGCTTCTTGGACAGGCTAAGGCGCAATGCGGGAAGACAGGGCTTGGAGTCGCACCGGAGCGCGTTGGCGTCCGTGGCGCTCAGGATACAGGAGCTGCAGGAGGCGCTAGGTGGGATGGCATGCGGGCTTGATAGATGAAAGTCAACTCGGATGAACTTCCCACGATCCGTGGGCGTGAAACAAACCCTCGATTGGTCCCAAGGAATCATGCTCAGGCGAGGTGTCAGGCACAACTACAATACTTGAACTCTGCGGCCCAGCCCTAGGGGCCAAGATCTCTGTGTTGCACCCGGGATGGCGGGTGGCCGGATAGACACGTGTGAACCAGCAGAAAGATGCTTCCAGGCCCATGCCCAAAGAGAGCAAAGGTTGCAGCGCTAATCAATATCAAAATAGTACCTCAACTATAAATTAGCCTCGGCAATGCCCCGCAAGGGCGTGCCAATACAGTAGATTACCACCCAGGCGGCATAGCGCCCGTCGCCCCCTAGGGCTTTGCTCGGACAGCGCGCGTCCTCTGACCGGGCCGCCTGAGGAGGGGACCCTCCTGTTTTCCTTCACCCCCACCCCCCGACCCTGGCAAGGGGACTGACTGACTCTTGCCCGAGGCGGGCTAGCCCGCCCTCCGAGCCCGGGACCCATGACCGAATGCGAGGATTTAAGCTTTGCGGCTTTCGTTTCAACTTTGTAAACGAGATTTCCAGCCGCGAATAACGAAGAAAATGGTGCAGGCTGCATGTGCCCTAAAGTAATCATATAATGCGCCGCCTTTGGTTGCTTGACACTCTTTCCATGCCGCTGTTATCGTAAGAGTTCTATTCCCCGGCAACTCTATATTGGTCTTATCACTGCCCAACCTCTGCGGCTTAATGCAGCCCGTGGGCTGGACGCCCAATGAACGGTCGCGTGAAACATATATCAAACCTTCCCCTCTATCGGCTCTCCTAACTGTGCACACTGTAAGATGGGAAGATCTGTCGTCCAGCCTCACGATCGTCGTTTGAACTCGACTGTCGCACCTGGGTGTGGCAAATACTGCGTTTCGGCCCGCAGGCTCTCTGGTCGGCTCTGGCCCGCGGAAAATCGGAGATCGTAATTTCGCAAGATGTGTGCCATGATTGCCTTGATCTCTTGGGCAGCAAAGAAGCGCCCCGGACATGCGTGCCGCCCGTACCCAAAGCTATCTTATTTCAGCCTGGAATAGGGTAGTAGTTGGGCCGGGAGGGGGGGCTTTACCTGAGGGAGGCCGGGTTGGATGCGACGTACTGCGCACGTCCGTCCATCTCTGGCCGCTCTTCTCTCTTCCTGGAGAACCGGAATGGGTCGAATACCCCTGGGTCGGGGTACAGGGACTCATCCATCGTTATGGCCTGCGTCGGAATGCCGATTGTCGTATGCGCTGGGATAGTGAAACCAGAGGACAATTTGAGCGGCTTGTGAATCACTCGTTCAAAAGTGACTGCAACCGACAGAAATCAAAGTCAGCAACCTTATTTCTTTTCACTCAGCAATTCAAGTTGCACTCACTCAGTAAGAGGGGGTTGAACCTCTGGCTCTCCTTCATGAAGCTGTCCAACTTGGCCATTTTCATAAACCCGGACTTGTCAATCAGGCCATCATGGCCAATGACATTGTTCACCTCCTCCCGCAATGGCTCGATGAACTCTGGGTGCTCGCACAGGTCGTAGAGCAGCTGCGCAGGTGCTGCCGCACTAGTGTGTATCGCGGCAAAACTGACTTTCAACAGGATGCCAGCCAAGAACTTTAAGTCCCGTTCCTCGTCCTTGGCCTGCTCGGCCATCCAGTAGAGCAGGTCCATGGCCTTTTCCCCCGTCCGCCGGCGGCTCTCCAGCATCGGGATGGCAGCGGCCTCTGCCGCCGCGTAGTGGTCTGCAATCTTCCGGATTTCGGGGATGAAACGTGCCACCAATGGCTTGATGAATTCCGGATATTTTTTGATTTTCTGGGCGCCGATGAACCCGTCAATCGCAAAGTCAATCGACGACTTGACCCACTCCTTGTTGTGGGACAAGGTCGTCCCGCCAAACATGCAGCTCGAGACCCTCGCCACAATCTGGGTCAGGATAGCTACCACCGGCACAGGAGTCCAATCTGCACGTCACGAACTTAGCATGGGGCTGCAGGCCGCTGCAGAGTATAACTGACCTTCACAGGCGGGAAATAAGTCGGCGAAAGAGTCGACGATCTCCTGTTGGACACCCGGCATAACGTCGGCTTCGCAAGGTCAGAATTGTAACCTCGGGCTATAATTAGGCAGGGTAGATTCCCCATCCATCTGGACACACACCTAGGTGATGGTTCAGCTGCGCCTTGACAACACGAGGATGCAAGGTCGATCGGCTACCCATGGTAGTATATTTGCCCTCGAACATCTAAATTCATCAGCACCAACAAGTAATAATTGCCTGACAGGGCTGACGCAGACTTACCTCAATGAACGTAGCAACGAAGTCCACCTCTTCGACTGGGGCTGTTTTTAACTCCTCGAGATACTTGACCGGTATCATCAGCCGCTCTCCAAGCGGGCTTGGGACGTAAAAGAAACCACCGTCGGACTATGGTTGGTCAGCTCTTTGCACGTGCGGGAGATGGGACCACATTCCTGCCACGTACTTTTCTGTAGCCCTCCTCAAGCATTTCCTTCGCATTTTCGCGGAAGCGCTCGCGATTTGCCCGGATAGTCTGCTTTTCATTGCCGCCCACCACCATAATCCCAGGGGCCAGTTTCTGAGTTCCGCCCGGCTTGAAACTGGATATCAGTAATATAAAGCCAATTAGAAGAGCCACATAGATCGTAGCACGACTCGGATACTCCACGGCGTGAAGCAGAGCCCTGTCTGGTGCAAAAGAAGTGCCATTTTCGGCCATATTCCAGGACCACATCTCTGCAGATCGATTGAGTGAGGGCCCACTTGAGAGGAAAGAGAGAGACGGCCAAACTGCACAATCAAAGTGTTCAAGGAATATGTCACCGGCAGCTAAGTCGCAACAATTATGCAAAGCACGCCGCCGAAATCGTCGTTGGCCCGGAGAGTTCGAATGTGAAGGTGCCGGTAACAACAGACGGCGCTCAAAGCATACGCCGCCGATTGGTTCGGTCTGGCCTCAAGTCCGTATTAGGAAGTTCGCCGACTCTCGGGTCTGCCGGTTTGGGCGAATAGCTGCTCGTCGAAACAGTTGTTAGGAGACATTTCAGACTTATTTCAGAACCTTATTGTTCTCTGTTAATGCAGCTTGCCCACTCGTACTTGAGACTCATTTCTTTGGCATCCAGGCAGGTCGACATAATCAATCATTCCAGTGCTTACAAGCAACAACATCGCGAATAATTTTCGGGAATATCTCCTGAATCCCTTACCCTGGAACCCCTGCGTATCTAAGATTCATTCGAACACGTCCTGGAACCAAGCTCAAGATGGGATCCCAACCAATGGAATTGAGCAAGCTTCCGGAGAATCATGATCCCATGCAGCCTTACAAGGTCGAGAAGTTCGACGATGGCCTGAACTACGACACTCTTCAAGTCCATGCCGGCCACAGGCCCGACAAAGAGACACATGCAAGAGCAGTCCCAATTTACAACAGTGTGGTATGCAGCAATCAAGTTCCAGGTGCTCATTCGGGGTGATGTAACTGACAATTGTGTCTTCAAGTCGTTCATTTTCACAGACAGTGCTCATGCCAAACGAGTATGTGCCACTGAGGAGGCTGGGTACTTTTACAGCAGAGTTTCAAACGTATGTCGAAGGCTCTGGAAACGCTCTCATTCAAGCCGAGCAATTATAGCTGACAACTCGTCTACCAGCCAACGGTTGCAGTGTTTGAGAAGCGAGCTGCTGCCCTGGAGGGTGGTACTGCGGCCGTGGGCACGTGTTCAGGACAAGCTGCCATATTCAACACCATCATCTGCCTCGCCGGAGCCGGTGACAATGTGGTGGCGTCGATCAACCTATACGGCGGCACCTACAGCCTTTTCAAGACCCTGCTCCCTCGCCTGGGAATTGAGGTGAGGTGGGCCAAGCTGGAGACGAGGGAGGAGTATGCCAAGCACGTCGACGAGAAGACCAAGCTCTTTTTCGTCGAGAGTATCGGCAATCCTCGCTGCAGCATCCCCGACCTTCAAGGTCTGGCCGACGTTGCTCATGAGAACCACATTCCGTTCGTTGTAAGTGCAAGCCCCAGCCGTACTGCATGGCAGGCAGCGATATCGTTTTGTTGTTTATTCTAACTTTGAGGACAGGTTGACAACACATTCGGTGCATGTGGCACATGGTGCAGACCCAAGGACTTTGGCGCCGACATCATTTTGCATTCAGCCACCAAGTGGATGGGCGGTCACGGCACTACAGTCGGCGGCGTCATTATTGATTGCGGCACGTTTGACTGGGGCGCCGCCGGTGAGCGATTCCCTAGGATGATCCACAAGGACGGGCCGATGAGCTTTTCTTACTGGAAGGCCTTCGGCAACATCTCATTTGCCATGGCAATGAGAATCGACATCTTGATGGAAGTCGGATCGATACTGAGCCCGGCGTCGGCGCAGCAGCTGCTGATCGGGATGGAGACGCTGAGCTTGCGGTGTGAGCGACACGCCAGCAACACGATTGCGGTCGCTCGCTTCTTGGAGTCGCACCCCAGGATTGCGTGGGTCAACTATCCAGGTATGTGGATTCGCCGAAATATCAGTAACAAGGGCAGGCCGGGATAAAGTGTTGACAATTTCTTGTCTACAGGCCTCGAGAAGAACCAATACCACGAGAACGCAAATAAGTATCTCAAGAACGGTTACGGGGGCGTGCTCTCCTTTGGCCCCAAGGGTGGTGATGTGGCAAGCAAGATGCTGCTGAACTACGTCAAGGTCATTTCTCACCAGACAAAGTAAGCAGTTTGGAGATGATAGCCTTCGAATCAACATCAGTTTCTAACAAGGACTCGCAGCGTCGGAGATTCCAAGACACTGGCCACGCACCCTTGGAACTCGACGCATGTCATCATGTCCGAGAAAGACAGGCGAGAGGCCGGCATCACCCCAGTGAGCAATCACAACACCCCACTATGAGGGATTTGATGAGCTGACTGAATTGCGAAAAGGCCTTCATCCGGTTCTCGGTCGGCACTGAAGACGTGCGGGATATCATTGGGGATCTCGACCAAGCCCTGAACGCGCTCCCCGAAGATATCGTGAATGCACACGATGAGAAGCTGGAGGCCAAGTTCACAAACGGTGTCAACGGTGACACCACGATGGCTGACGCTGTGCCGATCACGAACGGCAAGGTAGATTACACTGATGCCGATGTGTCTTTGTCAAAGTCTAATGTTCCCCTCGGCCGGCAGACTGCCGTGGGAAATTGGTGAGCAGAGTCTAAGCCCGGAGATATAGGGGAATACAGAAAATCTGCGGCTGCTTAGAGCCTTGGGATCTACATCACCACATCATATACTTTTTGACTTATCCATCAATATCACTTGCGGAGTTGCGACTGGAGAGATAAACTCAAAATCGATAAGAGATTGTCACTACATTATGGCAACAGAATCAAGAGCATCCTCCAGCACATTCGCAAAGGCGACCCGGGGTTGAGTGTCTACTCTCGTGCGCAAACGAATTCATCTGGTATTTCTATAGTTTCTCTTCGGAGCGTGGTTTGTGTGCGCGCCGCCGCGCAAGCATTGCTCTTCATTACAACTATCTCTCCTCGACCACCAAGGTAGCTTCTGACTTGCTCAATTTATTGGTCTGAAAATCAAGACATGGAGGCCATGCCCTTCTCAGAGGTGCTATGGCGTGCGCTGTTCATCTTTACGGCGCGATCTTTCTCCCTATATCTCGCGGTGCATATAACGTCACCACGGCTGTATTCTATTCCAGCCACGGTCTCTTTCGCGGCGGGACACCTTGAACAACGAATTCAATGTTAGCCACCCTGGGCACTAGATGATATAACGGGCAGGGTTTTCCTGACTCACCAACCAACCCTACAGCCTATTGCAAGCCAGTAGAAGATATTTCGCATAGCCTCGAGGTTTTTTTCCACGGCTTTGAGTTCGTCCTCACGGAGGCTCAACATGATATTATTTTTGATCCACCTCCCAGGATCCCAATTGCTTTCGGCTAACGCATATATCATGAAGCTTTGAGGTAGGAATCCGGCCTTGTCGAAGTCAATGAGACAAATCTCACCGGAATCAGTGAAAATAAAGTTGCCCTCAAAAGAAATCACTGTAATAAAAGCATAGCTTCTCCTCCTTCAGGTGCACCGTCGGGGCAGCCTTATTTCTGCAAGTAGATACCTGGAATATTCGTGTCAGTAAACGCTAAAACGAGTTGCACTAATAGATAGGAGTTCTTTATAAAGTCATGTCTGGGTGTTTATTATATACCTGGTTCAGGTACTTCTCTAGTGCATTAATGGAGGAGTACGCGAGATAGGAAGTCTCATTTTTAAATAGTGGATGCTGGATGCAACCCCCACCAACGGGGCCTGGCCCTTGATCCTTGGGAGCGTTTATAGACATGAGCAGCCTCATGGCCCTCGCAATACTTCCTTCGTAGGTCTTCTTCGTGGTTTCATAACCGTGCTCTTCCACCAATTCTGCAAGCGTTTTTCCGTCTATGTACTCCATGATAATAAACATCTTTTGGTTGAGCTCCTCGCCGATGTTGAATTTGTGGTAGATCTCGGGGATGCGGATGCCTCGTGTCTGGTTTGGTGGCATTTTCTCGAAGGTTCCGAATGCATATTCGTGGTTCTGTACCTCTGCTGCAATTTGTTTCAGTGGCCCGAACTTGACGTAAGCGACAGAGTTCTGCTTAGGGTAACGGAAGCCCGTCACAGAATAGCCGTTCGGTTTGAATTTGGGTTCCTGCTTGAACACGGAAATGATATCGTTTATGACGTTTTTGTCTCCGCGTTTGATTCGGGCCAGCGTGCCTTCATCCTGCGTTGCAGCCATTTTGTTCCGGGCGCTGTGAAGGTTGGGTGAAAGTTGAGTGAAAGTCAGGAAACTTGTCAAGATCCAAAGGGTGGTGGTATTGGCGTCAAATAAATACTCACCAACAGCCCTCAAAAAAGCGGGACAGACCAATCAACTAATCCCTTGCCCAATGAGGCCAACATTAATCAAGCAAAAGTCCTAACACAATTGCCAGAACAACACTTATTACATTCCAGTCTATCGTATTATTACCATCTATTCGCCAAAAATAGAATACAGGTTTTTGCCTCCTGCGCTACCAAGAATGTAAAAGGATCCAATCAACACAGACATTTATACAGCCTAAACAGGCCGCAGAGGGCCCTAAAAACCACAAAACCCACAGAGACCACAGAGACCGCAGAGGGCCCAGACCAAGTAACCAAGCAGGAGAATGAAACCTGAGTTCTTAGATGATTTACTAACAATATGATGTAAATAGGTGGGCGGATTGAAAGAGCTATGTGGGCTGAATTGACAGTTGGTTGTGCCGACGTAACAGCTGGAGTGGGCCAAATGTGGCAGCAAGTGACCTGGTCTGCGGCGTCTTTCCAAATATAGGATCTTGCACCCCACTTAGAAACCCAAGTATAGATTGTTGCACTCCAAGGAATTTCATGAGGATCTTTAAAGTGGACTGCAGCCTAGGACAACACCATCTAAACCGCAGCAGGCCAAAGGGCGGCCATCTTGGCCATCTCAAAGTAGGGGGGAAACATCCAATCAAGCCGCTCTCAAGCTGTCTGTGCTCTACGACTAATCTTTGGGCCTCAATGGAGCCTATATACGCAGCGTAGTGACCAACCTCGAGAAACGGACTATACTTTTCTCACGACTTCATCACCATCCTGGCTGCTCATTGGAAAAGTCTAACCAAAGCATATAAGGCGTCTTGTATACCGCAGTTGGCTGATTCAAATGTGCTTTGTATCTCACACTTTTTTCATTAAAGTACTTACCACACTCAATCATCAACCACAAATCACCAAACGTCTTGATCTCTTCGCTCCAACTTATACCTGCCCACAATGTCCGACGATTCAATGTCCAAAGATTCAATGTCCGATGATTCAAATGCACCTTGGGGGATCAGAGAGATCCTCGCATGTTTCAACCCCGCGAACGCGAATGTCATAACTAGTCAACCCAGGCTTAAAGACCTTAAAGCCACTGTCCTCCGGGTAGTGGGGAAGGTCAGCATGAGTTCCTCAAGACTAATGGCACCAAGTCTCATGTTGTCTTTCATCTCGCGATCTTTCCTCAGGAGGATGCCAATCTCATTCGTCAATATAGCCAGTCTACTCACCAGGCAGCCCGAGTGTCGATGGAGTGGCATGGCGACGACGCTGAGGATACCGGCCACTTCGAGATCAACCCTTTGTCATACAATGAGTCTTCCAACTCAGCGCATGAAGAAGAATCTTATGGTCTGGGACTGGTGTCGGATTTTCATGGGCACATACCCAGGCCTTCCGGAGCAACATAGAAACAAAAGTGGTCTCGTTTTTAATCTGTACGCATATGCTTCGTAAGCAATATGCACTCAGTCCCTTCATACAGTGATAAACGCCTAAACACCCAGCGTTAAAAAAAAATACAATGCCGATAACAGTAGGTTTCGAACACAATTGTGGCTTGTGGCTATAGAAACAAAAACCTCCTCAAATTCAGGTTTGTGGAAACGTCTACTGGATCGATGGAACTTATGGACGGTTGTCGTGACTTCATGTAGGTTGGTTGCCGGCCCAGGCGAAACATGAATATGTCTCAGTCCTACGTATTGCTAAGCCTGCACTATTGACCTCGGTTACCACGGTCAATGCTGGTCGGAAATGCGTTGGATGCTTTTCCGATGGGCATGGCTCAGTCTCGAGTAATAATCCGCATATGACGACTTCAATATTCTGCCCGCTTCCATTCCCCTCACTCAAGCTGCTCTACTCCAGGTTCTCCTCACGCCCGTGGCCCGACCTATGAGTTGAACCACTGGGGATCGCCAAGAATGCGGAGATGATCGCCGGCAACGGAATTGGTGCTCACGAGTGATACAACGGGAAACAATAACCAGGACTTCGTCTGCCGGTTAACTCCACGCGTCATTCGGTCTTTGTGTCTTCTGCAAGAAGCCAGCAGTGATATTGCAACTGAAGATCACTGTTGATGTCGATGTTCTTGCATTGAGTCAACCCCGTCAATTTTGTTCGACTCTGCACAAGACGCGACAATGGAGAAGCCTATCGGCGAAAAGCAAAGCGACGGTATATCTGCCGAAGTAGGTACCTATGTAGCTGTCGAGCGCAGCCTCTGGTGAGGATTGGCTGACATTTTCCAGCCCGCAGAGACGACAGTGACCCACGAGGAGAATGTTCCACACGAAGACGTATACGATGTCTCGCAAAACAAGAGGCTCAACCGAATCCTCGACCTCAGGATCATCCCACTATGCTGTTGGCTATACCTCCTGAACTTCCTCGACAGAGGCAACATCGGCAACGCCCGCGTCCTCAACCAGGAGACGGGGGACGACATGCTCCACCAGACACGCATGACCTCGACGGACTACGCCATAACCCTGTCCGTGTTCTCTCTCGCCTATGCGCTGTTCGAGGTGCCGTCAAACTGGGTCATGAAGCACTACATCCGGCCGTCTGTGTGGTTGTCTCTGCTTCTCGGCTGCTGGGGCGTGGTGACGATAGGGTTCGCCGGGGTCAGGAACTACGCGACCGTCCTGTCGCTGCGCCTCCTCATCGGGGTCTTTGAAGCTGGTTTCTTCCCCGGGATCGTCTATCTCATCACCATATGGTACCGTCACAACGAACGAGCGCTGCGGATCGCGCTGGTCATTGCCTTCTGCAATCTTGCTGGGGCATTCGGCGGCGCCATCGCCTACGGCATTGGGCACGTCAACGGCGCTGCTGGGTTACAGGGGTTCCGGTGGCTGTTCATCATCGAAGGGCTCATCACGGTCGTGAGCGTGCTGCCGACCTTGCTCGTATTGCCAGATTATCCTGCGCGAGCCAAGTTCTTGACGGCCGACGACAAGCGGCTGGCGGAGGATCGGCTCAAAGAGAGGGGAGGTGGCTATAACAGGGAGCACGCTACGAGGAAAGAGATTCTAGCGACGTTTGTGAGCCCACGAATGTTGGCGCATTACTTTGCATATGTGAGTACATTTCTGGCGGTGCTCTAAAAAAAAGCAAGACGAGTCAGAGGCTGACCGCTCTGCCCGGTTTGAAGATTGCGAACGTGGTTCTCCAAGGATCCTTCACATTCTACTCCCCAACCATCGTCACAGGTCTCGGATACAAGGTAAAGAAGCAGCTTGTCCCCGCAGCCAACCGGTATATAGGCTCGCTTGCTTACATACGTGCTGTCCAGTCCATCCAAGCGCAGCTCATGACGGTTCCGCCCTGGTGCATCGGCTTCTGCGTTGCCATCAGCCTCTCCTACTCGGCGGACCGCTTCGATGCCCGGGGCTGGCATATCGTGGGGGCGTCAATTGTTGGAGGAGCCGGTTGGCTCACAGCTGGCCTGCTGCCGCACGACGCGTATACATCGCGATACGGCTGCCTCTGCCTGGCTGCCGTTGGGGCATTCCCGTGCGCGCCATCGATGACAAACTGGGTCACCTGCAACACACCCAGCCTGCTCACGTGAGTCCTCCACCACTTGGCCCGATCTTCCGTATCGCCGCTGAACATCTCACTCTAGGATTCCGTTTGCCATCGCTGTCCACAACTCGTGCGCTGGGATCGGCCAGATCATCGCACAGTGGATCTGGAAACCGGCCGAGGCGTCCCGGGGCTACCCCACCGGAAACTTCACCTGCGCGGCCTGCTGCTTCTTCGTCGCGGCTGTGGCGGCTGGTCTTCGATTCCTGTACGCTAAGATGAACAGAGATGGGGCTCGAGATGCCCGGGGTGAGAAGCGAGTGTGGTCCTACTGAATTAGGGGTGTGACTTTGAATACAGAGCAAGAGAGACGATGCAGAGTGACAGATAATTAGATTCAATTCGCTCAGTGGAACGAGTGTGTGGATTATAGTCAGGTAGCTTCACCCACTGTCCTGAAGGCTGAGAATCACCAACTGCGTCGCGGGTGGAATCTAGTCGGTTAGATGGGCCATTGTCAGTTTGTAGGATTCCTAGGGTCGGCATACACGTGAACTAAGAGTCATATAGTCTTTTTCTAGGTCATACAAAGCAGGTGCTGGCCTATTTGCAGACCAAGTGATAGCATGTCACGATATTTCGTCGAACTTCGGGATTATATAAGTTCTACATGGCTGGGTTGACCACCCTGTTCATCGTCTTTGAGGGCCAGATAGTACACGCGATCCCAACCGGATCTTAGAATGAGGATGTGTGTATTACGGGTGGTATTGTCGCTTGAATTTGCCTTGACTCGGGCTAATCATGGCGGTGAAAGACTCGATCACTCAGGCCTGTTCCCGCGCCCATGGACGGGGTGGCGACAGCAAACATGTGGCTGTGCGACCAAAAGTCCATGGCTGGTATCCCCCATATATACGACTAGTGCTGTAGCTGGAGCAGCAGGGAGAAATCGTTTCAGAGCCTTGGACATGATCCCGGCTCGAAGGATATCGCAGGCAAGATGGGCTTTGGCTTATCCTCCATGTCTTGCCCCATCTAGGTCGGGCGCGCTAGCATGAACATATCACTAAAAGGTGAGATACAAGAGAATTATTCACGAAAGAAAAGATTTCCGGGCCAAAATGATGGTGTAGGGACACGAGAGACTGACGGAGGCCCCCGGAGAGGCCGGGAATACGCAGTTGACGTCCGAGACAGCCATGAGAAACGTCTGACACACCTAACCACGGGTATCTGACCATGGCACTCGTTTGTCCGACGCACAACAGAGACTAGCCTCCAGCCAAGCTTGCTGGCTGCCGGGCCGGGCCATATGTTAAAGCCACTGCGGAACAGTGGACTGTTTCGACACGCTTGTAGACCAGGGCCAATACATGTTCCACGAGCACAGGCAGCAGAGAGACCCCATGCCTGTGCAAGGCTATAGTGCTTGACCACGGGCGGTGTAGGCAGGTTGCATCCGGCCCAGAACGAGAGAATGCTGTCAGCTGACACGCGAGTCCTTTCATCAAGTCGTCTGGGGGGGGGGCTATTGCTCCCATTGGTAACACGACTCGGTGAGCATCAGGATGCCGTCACTGTCAATGTGCTTCGTGCTGTGCTGTTGATGCACCCTCTCATCAAGCACATGGGGCTCCAAATGAGGCTTTGTTAGTATGCACATGACCGCGCGAACTGTGCTCCGCCCGAGAAATAGAAGGCTCTGATGTACTGTACGCCCTCAAAGCCGAATTCTCCCGGGGTGCCGGCGTCCAGAATGGGTGCAGACAGGCTGTGAACTGTCGTGTTACAGCCCTCTCGGGTGGCTGCAACTCTTGACAGCGTCAGGAATCACCTCGTGCGTTGTGCCTAACAATTCCAATTCTCCGCACCGGGAGTTTGGTTCGCAGTTGGAAAGTCACATCGCCCCCGCGTGTCAAAAGTCGTCAGTGCTGCTGCCCGCAGAGTCGCAGAACGCGGGAAATTTGACGGGATGGATGGGTGGGCTTGGCAATTTAGGTCGTCAGAGAGAGCCCTTGCCTGCCTTTCGCCTCGTCCACGTCTCCCGGCATTGATCTTCCGCCCGCTCCGCGATTGTCCTGGGAGCTGCGATTTCCGGCCTAGTGACGTGCTGTCGAGCAGCGGCGATCAGGCTCGAATGCCTACGGCGGCCAGACGATGCTCTGCGATGCGCTGCGAAGCGATTCGATGAGGCTTGAGTTGTTCGCTGTCCCTGAGTCTTGTTGGTGCCCTCGCCAGCAGCGGTAGTGTTTGCAAGAGAAGTCGGTGATCATGACCGCGGTGAGTAGCCCCGGATGAAGTCATCGTCCCAGGTTGCCCCTGTTACCGGATTGGGGTGTTTTGTGTTGACGTTGAGCCGAGCCGGGCAAGAGTCCCCGGCTGGGGCATTTCTATTTGGCTGCCCTGAAAGTGTTGAAACTGACTCGGACGTCTGGGATGTTACATCGACCGCTGTTCAGGAACCAAAGAGCAGAAGACAAGTCTGTCTGCAGCAGACGGGCCGTCTCTAGGAAGGAAATGGACATCTGGACGATGAGGCGACAGGAAGCAGGCACAGCATGTAATGGGCCTACTAATGCAGTCTATTCTACCTGTATGCGGGGGCAGAGTGGGTGGGTGGGCGCCCCAGCCGCGGTGACAGTGACAGCCAGCAGCAAGTGAGGAGACAACCCGGCGGGATGTCACCCGATTTAAAACGCCGCGATCCGAGTCGACGGCGCAAAGATGGGGCAGCTGCAGCACTACGTCATGCGGCCCAGGTCACTCCATCCGGTGCCTCCCGTCAGACTCCGTCAGCGGCCAGCATCATCTGGCCCACGGGAGCTGATTTGACTGTGTGTGAACTGGGATAAACCGGTGAGGCACACGGCCAGAGGCGACCGTCCACACACTGAAAATGGGGTTCACCCAGAGAGATGGCCACAGCATATGACGTTTGCAGCAGGACAGGTGTCACGTCCCCGTTGATAGGCTGGCAATGCGAACACCAGCAACCTGTGTGACCGTGACAGTGCCTGACTCCGGAACGATCCAGAAACAGCTGTGAAATGCCTCACTTGAGCAGTCTGCGCCTCGGTTACCTTGCTGCAGTCCATCTGTTTTGCTGTGCAGGACAGAGTAGTATGTAGAAAGAGAGAGAATGATTCCATATCCCCCGCTGTGCTATAATGTTGCGTTCGTCCCTGCAGGCCGAAGCCTGACCATTTTCCCTTTTTTACCTGCTACAGTTATTAATAAAGATCCAACAACAACGATCTCCGAATCCTTCCCCTTTTTCCCAACACCCTCCCAGAAGATATCCCGCGGACTAAAATACCAACTGGTTGCCGGGACCCCTTACAGCAAACCAGCACAACATCATTCTGTCACGTCTTGCACCTGCGCCGTGCTGCCACCCATTGGACCCATCGGCGGCCTGCCACCTCGCCCACACGCCACACTACCGCTGCAAGATCCGGTAGTGCTCGCAGGCTAGTCCGGATCCTGCCTGTTTTCTGCCCCTCCAGCCATCCAAGTGCCTCTCCAACATCCCCAACGGGCACTTCTGGCCCCCGTCCTGACGGTCCAAACATCAGGCCAGGTCTGGGCCCCCAGGCCTCCCGGCCATCGCCACCCAAGCGCTGCCGATCTGATTGCGACCCCCGACCGGATACGACTTCCGCTACTACAAGTACTTGGATTTCGTTCCAGGGGGCTGGGATCATTGACGGGTTTCACCGCTAATTCTGTCCTTCTCCAAGCCAACGTCACCCTCCTATAAGCGTTACCCCATATTATCCGAGGCAGCGCGTTGCTTCCCACCCTGTTTTCCCGCCTTTCTCCATCTGTGTTTTTTTCCCCCCAGAAAGGAACATTGGCGCTCCAAGACAACCACACCAACCATTACTACTCCAAAACATATACTCCAGAAGAGAGTGGACGAAGGCAGCTCACTATCAGTCTCAAATTCTGATCATTTCTAGCCTGTGGTAGCCCATCTCGACACCATGTGGGCGTATGATGACGGACGAGGCCATCGAGCGAGGGATATACCCAGTTCGCGGCCCGCGAATTACTACGATGATGCCTATGAGCGAGCACCACCGCGCTCCTCACGCCATGCCTACCCAGAACCCCAGCCAAAGCACTCGTCGCACGATCGCCACCGCCGTAAGTCCGCACTAGTCGACCCGGAGGCGCCCAGGCCGCGGCGCAACACCCATGGGGGAGTCAACGTCGTCGCATCCGACGACGGATCTGGATACCCTTACGATTACGGAGCAAACGGGTCACGGGATGTTTATGGGTCTTCATACCCAGGGAGGAAATCCCGGCATGACGTGGAACAAAAGACGGGCGACAAGGACAGACGCTTCCGGGAGAAGCGGGGCACGTACGAGACGGACGAGGCGGAGAAGCTGAGGAGAGCAAAGAGCTACAGCCCCCGGAGGGCAGCGAGAGAGGCCGAGGCCCCACGGCGCGTCTCGCCCCAGGCCCCCAAGTCGACCTGGCCCGAGGACGAATATGCCGCGCAGGCCGAGGCTGCCCCTCACCGCCGGTCGTCCAAGAAGGGCAGCAAGGCACCGCAGTACTATGAGGACGACCCCTACGCGAGCTACTACGCGAGCCAGGCACCGCGCGCTAAGAAGGGCGACCGCGGAGGAAATGCCGGGTACGACTACGCACCGAGCGCGGAGGAGATGCCCCGCCCCCCGCTGGGCGAGCACGCCCCGTACAAGTCCTCGCCCCTGAACAACTCGTACGCCGAGGCGCCAGAAGAGAAGCCCAGCAAGCACCACCGCAAGCGGGACAAGGACTACTACGGCAACGGGTACGACGACTACGCCGCACCCAAGGCAGGCACCAGCTACGACCGCGGTGGCTACGGCGCAGCAGCAGCAGCAGCAGCACCTACTGCTGCTGCTCCTACTGCTGCGGACGAGGCGCCGCCCCCTCGCCGCTCCCGCCACGGCAAGCACCACGACGACAGGGCCGGCGCCGACGAGTACGGCTACCCGCCCCAGCCTCAGGCGCGCGGCCGCCACCGGCCCCAGCCCGCTGGCGACTACGGCGACACAGACCCGTACGACCGCGCACCGCCAGCAGCAGCGCGCCCCCGCCACCGCCAGTCGATGCCGCCGCAGTCGCGCTCGCAGTACCCCGAGGACCCATATGACGACCCCTACGGGCAGGCCGCGGCGCCGCGGCGCAGGGCCACGTCGGTGAACTACGGGAACCAGGACCGCTATGGTGGCGGGGGAGGATGGGGAGGAGGAGGAGGAGGAGGGCGGGACCAGTACTACGACGACGCGTACGGCCGGGGCGGCGGCGGCAGCCCGTCCGGGAGCAGCGGGTCCAAGAAGAACAACGGCAACCCCAAGAAGAGCAAGGCGTACGCGCAGAAGGCTGGCAATCTGTTCATGACGCACGCGGTGCCGGTCATCAAGAAGGAGGCCGTGCCCTTCCTGACCAAGGCCGCGCAGGCGTACTTTGAGCAGCAGAAGAGGTGATGACTTTTGGTTGTTATGAGTGAACGAACGACGCAGTGATGATATATATCTGGGGGTTTGGATGACGGGACGGGTCTAGAATGAAAGGGTTCAAGACTACCTAGAGATGTCAAGGTTCGGCTGTATGGGCTATAGGGACGGAGTTATTCAAAGGCGGAAGAGGTCGCCACCTCTTTTGGGTCATGCATGGGCTCAACATGAACTGGCAATATGACGATTTTTTCTGGGGACATGAGGTTATATGAATTGGAAATACGACGGTGTTTCTATGGGTGTACCGACTCATGGCTGGGAGCCAGACGGGATATATGGTGCGACATCAATCTTGCTCACTCGATATTGTGTCGGACAATACCAAAGTACTTGTAGCATAGTAAATCACAACCACTGTTCAAATCGCAAGGAATTCCTGAATCCATCGACCTGCCTGAAGCGGCCTTCGGTCTTGGCCAGTATCGTGTTGAACCATGCATTTGTCAACCTTTGCTTCATGACTGTTTCGATGGAGCACGGTCTTGCATGGTCTACCCACTGACTCGTTGACATACCAAACGGTGTCGAAAGGGATGCCAACATACTGCACAGGGTAGCTAGGCATATCAAAGTGATTTGACAGGCGCTTTCGATCCAAAATTAGAACCTGCCCTCAGTCTGTGTTGATTCCGCACATGACATGTCAAGTTTTCAGCTACTTAAGTAGGGTAGCTGACTCTTTGCAACAATCGACTCGACGTGCGTTTCACTGCATTGGGCGGCTGTATATCGTCCAACATGGTTTGAGGATCGATCCCTGGATTCAAGTAAATCCACTGTAGTAGCGGCTCAAGAGCCCACTTTCATAATCTCAACCTCCATCTACTGATAACGCCGCCGTCGACTCAACCTTGATGAGGCACCGGCAATATCAAGACGCAATTATTTCACAGTGACTGGAAGCTTCGCTTTCAGCTTTTGCATTTGAATGATTCGCCCATATGACATGGGCTTCGTGGCATTCAGAGTCATCAGGTTCCTCCAGCGCCCAAATACTCTCGTACTTCGCTCGCCGGCAGAGCTTCCCAGATATGTCCTGACTCTGAGGATAATGTACAATATTTACTTGGAATTGAAAGGCTTTCCCCACGTATGAAAGTGCCTCGTCCATAACACAATCTTCATTTTCATCCCCTCGAAGTTGTAGGCCGGCTTTGGAATGAGTGTTTCCCCCTGCTGTCGATTTTCAGTCATGTTACGGTCATGTAGTAACGACCCGACACATCCTGGTTGTCTCCCCGCTCAACCCTCATTTGTTACATGCTACTGTGGTACACTGTACTACTCTTGGTCAGCAACATCTCAAGATTTCTGGTGTGGCTTTTCCCAAGGGAGCCAGGAGTGCAACTCACCGATTTATGATCTCCCCCCTGGCAGCCCGTAGAAAGCCTCTAGCCCACGGGGGTGGGCATGGTCGAGTTGTATGCAACGCAAGTGCACATCTGCCAGCAGCTGGGGTTGTTGTGGGTGACGGCCCCGTCCATGGTGCAGCCCACCATCGAGTAGCAGCTGCCGTGGGTGCACTTGAGCATCCAGTCGGTGTTGGTGCTGCGGGCCGTGATGCCGCGGCCTACGGTGGGCACGGAGAGGGCGAGGCCGGAGAAGGCAAGGCCGCAGGTGATGGTAGTGATGATGGACTTTAGGGCTTTTGTGTTAGAGGGAGTCCGCTTAGGGTTGACTTCTTACTCACTGGAGCCTTCATCTTGGCAATGGTGTGGATTCCGATGATGATATCGAGAAAAGAAGGGCCGAGGGTTGTCTTGATTGTGTCAAGACGCTGCTATTGTCAAAGAGAGTGGTACGAGGTCCGGGGTCGTTGCCTGAGATTCAGATGGCTTTGGCCGTTATGGGGAAGACGGGGCCTCGGTAGAAATGAAGGAAGATGGAGCTGCTCTAGAGCACCGTCCGAATAGTTCAAGCAATCATATAGTTCTGGGACTCACTGGCAGATTGAAGCGACAGTGGGGTAAGAAGTTGTTGGGAGCATCCTGAGCTTCCTAGTTTGTACGGATGGTGGTAGAGGAGAGCAGACCGGTATCCTCGCACCGCCGGCGAACGACGCGTGCTGCTGCCGGTAAAATACTGCGCGCATCCTGCCAAAAGCGGGCGGTTATTAAAGGACCGTAGTGTCTGGATCATGGATATTGTAGTACGACTTGATTGCTCGATCTGTGCCCCCAGGACGCGCACCTGGTGTAACATTGAGGTGCAGCGCTAGGTGGTAACGGGCTTATCCGGTAGGTGGGAAGTGTCGGCCGATTTTCTTTTGACGGGTAATCCTGAGCGGCTTGGCGATCCCGGCGCGGTCTTTGACCCTCTGCTACTCTCGAGCGGTTAATTAGTAAGAGGGGGGTGCACACTGTCACCCCCAACATGTCTACTTGAAACTTTGCGCTATGCAATTACAGCGATATCACACCCGCAAAAGCGACATCACTAGAGAATGCCAGCACAATACATACCTAGCTGGTTGATATATGACGAGGTTAGGACCATGCACGCATGCATGTAATTGGAATTGAGCGATCCTTGCGCACCACTCATGTTCTGCCATGCCACAGTCTCCAACGGACCAAGTCCACGAACCAGGGTTGGCCTCTCTTCTTCAAGCAGCAGCCAGTTGGGGTTCTCTCGAGCGGTGCTTAATAGTGCCCATTAAGACTGCCACTAAAGGTGTTCGGTCCGGTGTTGGCTGTTGGGGTAGCCACGTGACCTACCCCTTTTTGGGCGCATGGGCCATAGCAGGGGTCCCCCAGAGGACACCTGTCTCAGGAAGTGCTCCAGGACTTCTACAATAGGGGGAAACTCATGTCGGATTCCAACCTTGTTTGGGCCTCCACACCACCACCACCGCGAGTGACTTTCATTCAACGCACACCATCCGTCGATCCTTTCTGCAATCGCTCATTAGTCCGCCGACGCTGCCAGCAACGGTACGACCTAGGCCCTTTTATTAACTGCTACCGCTTCCAAGGTATATCCAAACCAACCCACGTCCAGCAACGATGACGACCAAGACCAAGCAGGTCCGCTGCCAGTTCCTCTGCGAGAAGCGGCAGCTTGAGTTCAAGCATGATATCCCCTCGTCCCTGGTCGGGCCGGCCGCCCTCGGCAACCCTGCCATGCCCCAGATGTTCACCAACGTGATGCGGCCCATCGTCATGGAGCACGCCGAGGCCTCGCTCAAGGCCTGCGAGGACAAGTGCTCGTCCAAGGACTGCAAGCGGGATGCCACCACCGTCGTCGCCACGCCCATGTCGGTAAGTCTCGTCATGGTGGCTCTAGAAGAATCACGGGCCCCCGGTTGACGGTCCTTTTTGCAGTACCTTCACAAGACCGAGGACCCCTTCGTGATCATCATGACGGTCGCGTGCTGCGGCAATGAGGACTGCGACAAGACCCTCAAGCAGGAGGCCGCGGACCTCATGATGCAGATGACAGGTGGCCTCCCGGGCCAGGCCACGGCTAGCTTTGGCGTCGCGCCCATGGCGCGCAACTCCAAGTGCTACTGCGGATCGGCCCACAAGTACAAGAAGTGCTGCGGCAAGGAACAGGCTGCGGCTTAGAGAAGCATTCTTCACACTTTTGTGAGGCCAGCTTGAAGGCCGGCCTGCGACGCGGGGCGCGTGGCTTTGAGGACGTGCGCCCGGTGGCGTGGCCAAAGTTGCATGGACCCTGAATGATTAGGTCCAGAAAGGGTCAAGCAGCATCTAGTGTCCAAGATGTCCTGGGCCGGGCCGAATTCTTGGATCTGGGAAATCGACGGATGGACGAGCCTCACAGAAAGCTGCGGCTTGATGGGTCCATCTACCAGGCCGAACAAGAGAGATTGTGAGCAAGATATATGCGATGTTATGAGGGACAATCTGGTCGCCGAGCACAAAACTATCTTCTCCGGACCATTGCAGTGAGAATCTCTGCCTTGGAACTTTGGCACATTTTCTTGGGTTCACCATGGGGAAAGATCTCGGATCGAACACGCATAACTAATCATAATTGACTTCTGCAACACCACAATTGGCATTTGAGCCGGCTGACGCAACTCTCAGTTTTCACTGACCTACATGTGCTCCAAGCTATCGTCCCAACGAGTACCTTTTCATTCGTGAAATTTATCCTCCCGTCATGAACATGAAGTCTTTAGATATATGTTTCATAGGCTGGTATTTCAATCGACACCCATATAGCGTCTACTTGAGAGACGCATGGTCCACAGTCGCCTCGAGTCAACCGTTGCCGAATCTCATGTCTGGTAGCATGTAGGGATTTGCGAGGTTTGTGTTGTCTCAATCAATAAGGTCAGAAAGTCGAGCCTGGCCAGTCAGGTCCCACTCACGCCTTTCTCTTCAGAACAGCCCCCACTCGGACATTGGGCATCTCGGTATTTAGTCCAATAATATCAAAGTAAGAAATCACGCAGTTTAACTCCTGCTGAGGTCGACTCCCTCGAACTATGCTAGCCATTTGGGTACCGTTCGTCTTAGTAAAGGACATTAAACCCATAATACATGTTAAAGTAGCCCATAAGAGATCACGCGCACTGCTTTCTGACCAGGAGGCAGGTTGCATGGTGAACGCTTCGCCTTTCTCTGCCAAGAATCTCATGTAATTGCTCCATGCGAATGAGGCTTGAAAACTCATTCGTCCTCGCCATTATCCTGCTATTTTTGGAAAGATGCGTGACGGCTTAATGCCACCTCAAGAACTTTAACCGTGGAGACTGTGTTTCCTTGAGACCTCGAAGACTAAAGGACATAACGGCTGCGATTCATTAGCATCTCAGTCTCCCAATGGCTCTTTACGAGGCCATCCTTCAGGAGAAGAAAGTCACTCACAAAGCCAGGTTTTCCCTATCTGTAAGGTCCAACTGCCTTGCATCGACGACCTCTTCCGTCCAGTTGCCACTCTCGTCGACATGTTCGACCACTCCAGTCTCCCTGATCTCACCCTTCTGGGCGAGAGAATCGCGTCTCTTGTTCTCCTTGTTCAGGTAGTACCGCAGGTATAACACCAGGAGCATGGGGAACACGCATGCGACCCACAGAATAACCCACCATGTCTCGATATACCTAGGCTTGTACTTTCCCTGGAAAAGCTGGGGTGACAGGATGTTGCCTAATCCGTAACCGACATGGTACAGCGCGATCACTTAACAGGTGAGATTAGCAATATAGCTCATAGGTGAACCAATGGATGGCAGCATCTTGGCGGTGGAGGTCCAGCGCTGAAACAACTCACCTGTTGTTTTCTTTGTATGCCCAGCCGAGCAGTTGGCTGCCCAAATCATGACAACACTGTACGCAATCCCTCCTGGTGCTCGCATATATATCGCAGCCAGCAGGCCTGCGCGGTTGCTCCAAGGCAGAGCAATCAACAAGATACAAGACACGATTGGAAGGATGTATGCACCGGCAGACAGCCATGCTCTCGCATTCTTGGTCCTGGAGAGAATAAGGGCGGCCGTGCCGAGGGACACGAGTGCCGTCAGGCCGTTGATGCATCCTAGCAGTGTGGTGTTGAGCGTGCTGAACCCGAAGGACTTGATGATGAGTGAGTACTGATTTGTGAGCCCGTTGGCCATCTCCTGGGACCAAGCGTGGAGGAAAAAGAGCCATGTCTTGGGATCCTGAAGGGCTTCGATAAACTGGCCCTTCTTGAATCGCTTCTGCTCGATACCAGAGTGATTCGACGCAATGCGCAGGATGGACTGCGCGCGTTCTTCTTTGGTTAGGAAGTGGGCTGACGCTGGGTTGTCAGGAAAGAAGAACCACACGAGGACGCCATACAGCACTGTTAGGCCCCCGGTAATAACTGTGTTGGTGTTAATAGAAGCCTGTGAGTGATATGCATCAAGGGGTAGTGACGGACCCATAAACCACTTCCAAGGCGCGAAGGTGCCCGTCTTGATGAATAGGACACCATACGACAGGAGCCCCGATGTGATGGGACTTGAGTTGCCACATGCCCACATGATCTGCATCCAAACACCTTGCTCGTCGTAGGTGAAGAACATGGATAGAATGATCAAGAATGATGGAACGATACACGCTTCTGCGAGGCCTAGAAGAATGCGAACGACAAACAGCGAGGCAAAGCTGTTACATGGAATATGTAGCAACAAGATTCCGCCCCTGTTTGGTCAGAGTTTAGCCAATGTCAGCATTTATCCCAAAACTTTGGTAGAGTTCTGAACTTCCTGAGCGACTAACCAGACAATGAGGTTTGCCGCCAAGTACTTTGCCACGGGGAAACGTTGCAGTGCCATATTTTGCGGCACCTCTGCAAGCAAATAGCCAAGATAGAAGATTGAAGACAGCCAGTTGTACTGTTCCGTAGTCAAGTTCGCATCGTCAATAATACCGAGAATGGAAGAATTGCCGAGCTACAGAAATGGTTATTTTATCAGCTGTCGATGTTCTGCCACATCCCAAGACTGCTCGCATAGTCACTCACAGTCTGCTTGTCCACATACATCAAGTGATATCCAAGACAAATGAAGGGTATCACCCAGCGAATACATTTCTTTCGGATCCTCTCCGCCTCCTCGTGTGTGGGCGGCTCGACCTTGACTTGAGACAGAAGTTTGTAACTCTCGTCAGCGTACCGATCGAGCAGCTTGGGCGCTGCCACTTCTGATCCATCCTGGCTGGACGTGGTCTCCTCGACAGGCACCTTGGACGTCGCCATTGTGAAATGCTTGGCCGAGTTCAAGCTGACAGGAAAGAATAGAGAGGACCAAATGTGGTTTTACGGCTTGGCAGTCTTGGAAAGTCTTCCACGAAGGCCAACCTTGGAAGCTTACGGTTCTACCATATGCACACACCCACGCGATTGCGCTCAAGATTCCCTGCTTCCAGGCGGCATATTGGGTGGCATCATCGCTCGCGACGCCCCGCATGGATTGCGAAATGTCCCAGAATTACGCGCAGTGGATATGCAGTGCCGTTGCCAGGACTAAGTTATGCAGCGTGGGGTTCTATATCATAGCCATCCTTCCACCATATACATGTATCTCTTTGATGGATATTGCTAGATAACAATTGTGAATTCTGAGGGATGGGTTTGTGTGGGTGGTCTGATAGGCACTCGCCATCCCTATCTCGTCTGACGCCATCGAGGGTTTCTGATTCGACACCTCGTCGAAGGGCGCCGATCGCGGGACAGTAATCACATGTACGATGTGAGAGCTCAGATAGATATGTAGACTGATAATTACCACTTGCCCATGCTAGAGGCATTTTGAGGCTACAAACAAAACCAGTTTCAGGGACCCAACCATGTCGGATACATCCAAGCTTCAGGTTGCCATCGTTGGTGCTGGCATAGCCGGCCTTGGCGCCGCCGTCGCGCTCAAGAACCACCCGGGCGTTGATGTGCAGATCTACGAGCGGGCCAACGAGTTGAGGGAGATCGGGGCTTCGATTGCGCTTGGGCCAAATGGAATGAGGACGCTGGATAGACTTGGCGTGGACAATGCGCTGAGCCCCGATATTGCGTTCCGGAATAAGTCGAGGCATCCCATGATATACCGGTCAGTCCTGGTTGCTTGTTGTCTATAAGCTTATGCTGGGTCTGCATTCTAACGGTCTGCAAAAAGACATTACGAGACTGGCGAGGTTGTCTCTGTAGACAACCACAAGGGCGAGGTTGAACAGCGCCACTTGACCTCGCGCTTCTACAGAGCACACCTTCAACAAGCCCTCGCCAAGCACGTCGACCCGTCCAGGATACACCTGAACAAGCCCTTCGACTCGGTCACCTTCGACGAGAAGCTCAACAAGCAGGTCCTGACCTTCAGCGACGGCACCACCGCGACCGCGGACATCATCCTCGGGGCGGACGGCATCCACTCCAAGGTGCGCACCTTCTTCGTGCCGTCCTCCCGGACCGAGTGGACCGGCTGGGTCGCCTTCAGGTCCGTCTTCCCCATCTCCCACCTCGCCCACATCCCCGACGTGCCCGACGAGGCCGAGCACATCTGGGCGCCCGACAGGACCCTCTTCGTCTCCAGGCTCGGCAGGGACCTCTTCACCGTCGTGGCGTCCCACCAGGTCGACCCGGACGCCCCCGACGCGCCCTACCGGGACGCGTCGTGGGACTCCAATGGCGACGTCGCCGTCATCCGTGAGTTCTACAGAGACTGGCACCCGAGGTACCGCGCCATCGTGGACGCGACGCCGTGGACGGGCGTTTACCCCAACTCGGCAGCCCACGCCCTCGACACGTGGGTGCTGGGCGACGGCAGGGTGACCCTGGCGGGGGACGCGGCGCACGCCCACGGGGGCGCCTTCGCCGCGGGCGGGAGCCTGGCGCTGGATGACGCGTGGGCGTTTGCGGAGTCGATCCGGCACGTGTTCCCGGCGGAGGCGGGGAGGACGCCAGCGCGCCCTGCGGCGGAGGACACCGCAAGGGCGTTGCGGATCTACGAGCGGACCAGGAAGGCGCATACCGACCGGGTGATGTCGGTGGTTCACGAGCAGAACAAGAAGAAGGTCGAGAGGCTCGGCCAGGTGCAGACGGACGCGGAGCTGAGGGCGCGTTTGCAGCGTCGGTATGATCCGTCGTGGATACACGAGCATGACGTGCAGTTGTCTTTCTCTCAAGCCTTGGACTCACTGGCCAACTGAGGCGTTAGTGTACGGAGAACACTTCAGCCTAAGAAAAGTGATATCCTTGTCGGGAAGGCTTGAGGTCATGAATGTCAGTGGCATGGTCTTCTGGGAACCTAAGAATGATAATAGCAGCATGACTGTACGATACACAATGCTGTTCTAGATTGATCCACTCGATGTAACCAATATTATGGCCTCGATCATGTGGAGGTTGTAAGCTCCACAGCCTTGTACACAGTTAGATCATCAATCATTTGTAGATGATCGGCGTCATAAAGTTGTCCTGATCATGTACCTTTGTCGAATTTGCTGTGCCGAAATAGGGCCATCTACGCAGGGGAAGGCCAAGCTCCCGCTGGGCCTCGAGTCCCAAGGTTGACGACCAAGTGAATGCCGACCGGAGACGCTCAACATAGCAGCAATGTGAGACGGTCGGCCTCGAGTCCTCAAACTGCAACGCAATCACGTCGATGACGGGTCAGACGCCTACACGAAGGCCTTGATGGCATCCCAGAATCCCTGGGGATTCTCACACATGGGCAAGTGCCCGGCCTCGGGGACAATCTTCAGGTCGAGCCCTTGCTCGCCAACACCGGCCTTGAACCCTTCCATGGCCTTGACCAAGGCCCCCTTTCCATCTCCTTCTCCGACGACCAAGAGACCAGGAACGCGAGAACCTTTCATCTCCTCGCGCATGTTGTAATCCCACAGAGCCTGGCAGCCATACCTAAAGCCCTGGATGTCATTGTCGGCGACCATCTCGGTCATCCAGCTTGCCACGTTAGTCTTGGCAGTCATGGTGTTCGGGTGGAACCAGCGCTCGACTGTCGCGGCCGCCAACTTCTTGATGCCCGGGGTGCCGTCCTCGCCGACGGACTCTGCTACGGCGATGCGGTCCTTCCAGGCTTGCGTGTTGGCGTCGGAGCTGGCCACGTTGAAGTCGCATGCTACGAATTTAGAGAGCTTGCCCGGGTACTTCAGCGCGAACTTGAGGGTGGTGGCGCCACCCATGCTAACGCCAACTAAGGCGTGCAGCTTCTCGATTCGAAGGCCCGATAAGAGGGTGGCGAGATCATCTGAGAGGACATCGAGGGTCGACGGGACGGGCGGCTCTGGGACCGAATGGCGCCCTCGAAAGTCGTACCGCAGTATGCGGAGATCGGGACGAGCCTCTTTCAAGATGTCAATAAAATCATCCCACATGTGCAATGAGGTCAGCAGCGAGTTGCAAAAGGCGACTGTGGGGGCCTTGGGATCGGCATTTCCTTCGAGGCGATATGGAATGGTGAGGCCGTCCTTGGCGTTGACGTATGACTGCAGGACCGGCTTTCCATCGTGAGGAGTTGTCTTCGTCTTTGCATCTGATGATATGAAGGCCTTCTCGGCAGGAAGCGCGGCCAAAGAATTCAAATCCCTGGGGCCAGGGCCAAAGACGTAGAACAGAGAGTAGGTCCTCCTGTGCTTGTTGCCGATGACCTTTGCGAAGATATCCTCCCTCCACTTGGTGCTTGTCGCCGCCTTGTACTCGGGCCCTCCCAGCCCGTTCTCCTTGGCATACTCGTGCAGGATGAGAAACTTTAGTGGCGCGTTCTTGTCCAGGCTGGTTGCCGTCCTGAAGCGGCGGGTGCGCAGCCAGCCAGGCACCTTGGACAACATCGGGATGTGCTCCTCCTCGTACCACTTGTCCAGGGCCTGCTCAGCGCCTTCGAGGGCGGTGAGGGTGTTCTCGACAGCAACCAGGACCTGCCCCTCTGCCTCGGCGTCTGTGAGCTGCTCGATGGGTCGGAACTGGGAGGACTTCCGCTCGGACACCAGGTCGTAGAAGTAGCGGCTGACGTCGACCTGGCCTATGGTGTGTGCCTCTCGTGGGCTTCTGTTCTCGCGCAGGGATAGATATGTCGGCGTGTCGAGGTGGGACATGGAGGTGACGTCGTAGGCGGCGAGGAAGTGCGGCTCCTGGGAGTCTGTGGCGGCGTAGCGAAGGCCGTTGGTGAATATTTGGGGGAGACGAAGGCGGATGGGGCCGTGCTCGTTGTTATACCACTCGTGGAACTGGTCGAGGGACAGACCCGGCTTGGGCTGCATAGTAACATAGAGCATGCCTGGATTGGACCCCATCTTGGTATGTGTGTGGGCAGGGTGGAAAGGCGGACGGTTGGTTCAGTCGGACTTGAAGCTATCTGGATGGGACTTGGGCTCTCTGATGCCTGTCTTTGGAGGTTGAATTGGTGTCGCTGCTGGAGAAGGAGTAGATAGTAAGAGAAGGAGACGAGAAGGGAGGAGGTCCAGCAACAGCAAGCTAAGATTGGCACAGCCGACCTGGCGATTTCGGAAGTCGTCACGGGAAATCGATCATGGCTCCCCACTCTCCGTCCCAGAGACGGACGGGTCGCCCACCGGCGTGTGGAGGTGCCATGGAAGCTGGTTTGTGCCGCGGTGCTAGGCCTCTGGCACAAGGTTGGGATGGCCGGAACGGGGGACCAGACAGAAGCTCAAGCTCGGTGCTGAGCTGGAGTTGCGGGACACACCGGGCAACCGCGGGGTAATCACCCCCAACCTTGGAAGTTACCCACTCATGGCACAGTGCCCCGGCAAGAAATGGCGGAAGAAGGTGTACCCGGACCCGTTGAGAGACGCGCCTGCCTTGAGACCGAAGCATTGGAGCAACGGAACAAGACTGGTGGAGGGCAAAGCAATCTTCCAACACCACGCTATTCATGCTTTTATCTTATTCCGATCAGAATAGCAGCCTTTCCCATCTCCGACCTCGCTACACGAATCATCATTTGGGAAAAGCTTAAGCCTACCTAGTAGTAGACAGCCCATGCAGGCTGGCAGGCCAATGAACGTCCCAGAAGGTCGTGATTTCAGACAACACACCAGTTGATATGGCTCCTCTTTGGGGATTGCTAGGCTCCTCGCAGCCTTCAAGGCTCTTGCGGCTGAGATTCTGGCCTTGAGTGGCATATTGTCCTCAAGATGTGGCATTGGCATTGCCTTGGTGCATGTGGTAGGTTTGTTCGAGGGGAGCTTGCGGAACGTCCCCAATGACTGGATTGGTGTTGAGGAGGCTGCACCTATGGCGAGGCTACACATCTGCAACGAGCAAGAAGCTGTCTCGAAGACCACAAGAGCCGAGAACACTCTCAAGCAAAGGCAATGCTTGAGCAGCCACTTGCCTTTGGTCACCCACCGAGAGTGCATTGCCATGTCTTGTTGTCCCTTCAATGTTCCAATTGATGCAGCTGAGCAAGTGCTTTCTCATCTTTTCTCAACCAAGAGACCAAGGTCTAATGGTCTTTCGAGGCTGCAGCTGCCTGCTTGCGTTGCAGCTTGAGCACAAGGATGCTTGCTGGGCTTTCCTTATGCTGTCTGTTTGCTGTGACTCCGGGCCTGGGCACCGTCAAGACTGCCTTTGAGTCTTGTGTCTGCCTCTGCTCTTGCAGCCGGCCCAAAGAGCCTCCTAGATATGGTTTTCTCCTTTAAACATGTTGTCTTTCCCATCTTTTCCTCGCTCCCTTCAAATGTCTGCCTGTCCGAGGGCTACAGCTATCGATGCCTTCCCACACCAAACAAGACGACATCAACTTCCTATATGGTTCCCACGGCCGCAAGAAGAGGCGCCGGCCATCCTTCTGGGGCTGCAGACCTTGCAGACCAAGTTCACCATCCAGAAATCACCACTCTGGACAACGAACGTCTGCAAAGCCCAGTGAACCGTCCTCGAGCTCCGAGGCAGCACGCGAACGGAGCCCACCTCGACGAGCCAGACAGGCCCACGGCAACCCAACTCCACCTGGCCGAAGCCGTCTCGCGGCTGAGCACGATATCATGGACGGCGGAATGGACCGACCTGACTACTGGCCATTCCCCATCGGCCACCAAGACTACCACTCCCCACGACCACCGTCCTCGGCCCGGGCCCGCGCTCCGTGGCCCATCATGCAACCCTTTCGCACACTTGTCGCGTTTGTCAAGCGTTGTCCCTGGGCTGTTGTCTCGGACCTTGGCTCGCCTGGCCAATCCGCCTCTGATGAGATCTACTACCCGTCAGTGCCGCGCAGCCTGCTCCACGATACGGCCGTCTCCTTTGTCGTCAAGGACCACACTCGCCCAGACCTGCCAGAGTTCGTCATCTCCTGCCCGTTCGAGCATGTCGACCTCGTTCACCAGCTCCTCGCCCCAGATGGCTCGCGCCGCCAGCTCAGCGCCCGAGGAACGAGTGGCCAGCCACGAAACGGTTCTCAGCTGAGGAGCATGCTGCTGGACGGCACACCTAGCATCGAGCTGACCTTGCACTCGGACGCAGGTAGAGACGCGGGCGGCCCCAGCAGCCGGCAGAGACCGTCTGCGGGAAATGATGGCGGTGCAGACGCATCGAGGCCTGGCCCCGGCGGTGGCTGGAACACAGGAGGACGTGACAATAGCAACGTCAAGGATGGCGGAGGCCAACACACGTGAGTTTCGTGCGCGCATAGTGCTTCAAAGCCGCCTGCCTCGGCCATTGGCTCACAGCTCATCACTTAGGACAGGTCGCCAATGAACGGGCCGGCTGGTATCACGGAATCGCCAGTGAGCACCAACCCATTTGCTCCCCCGCCAGTGGACGAGCCAGATGTCGAGAATCCGAGGTCAAGGGAGGATATACCAACGCCGTTCTCCGCAGTCACGCCACTGCGAGCATTCATCACACCACCATGGTCTTCACCACTTCCGTCTAGTTCTGGACAAAAGAGCGGCGCGTCAATCTATGCCTCCTCGAGTCCTTTGCAGGCCACGGTCGAAACGGCTCCTCCAACCCCTTGCATAGACCCTGTGAAAGTTGATCAAGATGATCCAGCACCGGTCGCGCTTGAGGAGGGACGGGAGGAGGGAAACGCGGATCATACGGAGGGACGTAGAGACCAGGCTCAGGATAGCCCTGGTGGCATAGGAGAACCCCCGACATTGTTTTACCTGCAGCCCAGCCCTGGACAGATACGACGCGGAAAGCCGATGACTGGATGGCTGTGCGAGCCTGAGTGGGTTCGCCGCAGGCTCATGGACTTAACACGGGGGAACATGCAAGGAGATCAGTAGTGATGTGTAGGAAGGGGTCCCATTCTTCGTCAAATGAATTTGACTACACGAGACACCTAATCTTGTGGACAGCCGCGAGATGCCGCTTTTCATGTCTGCTTCCCTGTCGATATCTTGCTGTCCCTAAGCTATCCTTCTCTCAACCCAGCTAACAACTTTCAAGTCGTTCAAATAATGGTTTGCTTGGTCCACGGCAAGGCCCTTTTCTGGCCCAGCCCAACTTTGACTGGTCACCTCAGCTTGCCTTCCGCGAGGGCATCATCTGTAGACTGGCTGTGGTATCGTCTCCCGCTTTCCTCTTCGTCAATGCGGCAATAACCAAGCTTCTTCTACTCCCTGACGGACGCCTTAGCAGTATTGTGGCAACAGCCTTGATGCAGTTCTTGCGTTGAAGCTTCGATGGCTCAGTTTGCTCTGTTGTATGAGGACGGACAGGTCAGCACAAACGCTGTTCTTTCTTGTCACAGACCCTGTCATCACCCCGAGGGCGAGCTAGACTTACCTCACTGCTTCAGCTCCTCCTCGAACTCCTTTTTAAACTTGTCCCGCGCCTCCTCGGCCAGGCACAAGGTAGCGAACCGGACCAGCTTGACCCGGAGCTCCACATGCAGCTGCTTAGTCGTGGTGAGCAGCTTAGTGGAGGGCAGCCTGTTTTGGGTGCGCTCGCAGGCGGCCATGACCGGCTTCATGGCGTCGAGGCGCTCGTCAAGCTCGTACACCCGGTGGATGGCCCACGGTACCTTGGGGCCAAAGGTGACGCCGGGACGGTCCCGCGACTCCCATTTGGTCCCACGGGACATGCCCCCGTGCATCTTGATGACCCCCTCGAGCCCCTCGGCGTAGGCGGTCAGGTCATGCAGGTGGGCCACGCACCTCGTGAGGGCCTGGTGGAGGTCCCTGCCCAACCCCGTCGTCCGCTTGAAAAATTCCTCGACCTTCCGCAAGGTGGCGTTCATCTCGGCGATGCTGCCTCGCATGGTACGCGTCCGCTCGAGGGCCTCCTCCTTGTCGAGCCACAGCGCGGGGTCCCTCCAGAACTGCTCGTACGGGTCCTCGCCCTCTGCCCAATCGCGGGCCACGCTCTTGATCTTGCCGTCTGACTTGAGCTCCGCCACCCAATCGCCGCCGTCCTCGTCCCCGTCGAGCCGCGCCTGCTTGCGCTTCTTGTGGACGTCGTCCCACCCGTTCAAGCGGTCGATCTCCTTCTTGTAGGTCGCGTACGCCTCGAGGATCTTCTCGACGCTCAGGTCCAGGTTCCTCTGGACCTCCTGGCCTAGGGGCGTCAGCCAGCTCTCGCCCGCCTGGGGGGTCCCGTGGATGAACATCTTGTTCTTCACGGCTTCGAGCTCCTCGGGCTCGTTGTGTCCGGGGCCGAAGATGCGGTAGGCGAGCCGCAGCCGGGGCGAGGTGTCGGGGTAGACGACTGTTGGGTCGCGGTCGGTCTCTTTGTCTTTCTGGGGAGTCATCTCGGACAAATATGTGGATTGTCGATCGGGTGGGGGATTGAGAGGGCGAAGTGGGAAGGTGGTGTTGGTTGTGCAACTGCTTTCGAAGACGGCTGTAGCGCTGCTCGTCTTGGAGGGAAACTGTGAATCTGGATTTGTGTCATCAAAGGAGACCAGCGAATTGGTAGGATAGATGGGACGTTTTTAAACCCAGGACTTTCCAATGGTGCTTTATTTCGAGTCTTCGATTTCTATTTTGATTCAATGGGTCGAGGGGGGGATTGAATTGTCAAGTCTCATCCAGTCTTCCCATTGAGCTTTGTCGGTAAGTCCAATTGCTATTATTTCCCCCAAGAATGCTTATGAGCACCTTACCATAATCAGATCGAAGCTATGACTCCCAAACCATGTTCTGTACCTATCCTGAGGGGTCAAAAAGTGCCTTGCCAAGCCCCTCGAGGCCCCCAATGCTGCTGTGTTGTTACTTTGTCTCTTTTGCTCAAGACTGCATAAGTTGAAATGATCTACACGCAGCGTCTATTGCTTCTCATAAAGTTAGTTGAGCTGTGACCAAAGTTCTGTCAGAAGCCTTCCCAGGTTTCCACGGATGCTGAAATCGTCGGAATCTTCATGCTGAATCTCAAGTTCCAGCGGTCAAAAGCATCCAGGCCTTTTGTTCCTGTGCGTTTACAACCACATAATTTTTGCTCTCAGATGGACATCCTATGGGACTTCTTGCCATCGTTTAACAAGCAGACAAGTGCCCAGGTGCTCGTAGAAACGAGCAGACCTCAGCAAGTTGCTCGTCATGTAATTCCCTTCCCTACGAATGCGCTAGCAATGGCTTTGGGCGCATGGGTATTGTGAACAAATTGATTTGGCGTTTGGTACACAATACCTAGTCTACATGATTGAAGCAAATGTGCACTTCGAGTGGGAGAGTCAGGGACATGTCAAAGCAACTATCCGCGCTCCCCCCCCCCTCGCAGCCCCCTTGTCTTATTCCGCACCCCGAACCCTGCTCCGCAATTGACCCTGGCCCCTGACCCCTGGAGGTGCCGAGCAACTGTGCAGGGTGACAGGGTACGTACCTGATGCAAGACGACGTCAGGCGTCAGCGTGCCTGGCCTGCGGTGGTGGTATCCGGTACCTACAGGACGTAGCTAGCAGGCAGGAGGTGACCTGACTGGTCGAGCAGGACGGGTCGATCCCCCAGGTGGCGTGCCTGTACTGCATCGTCGAGGTTCTAGACTGGCCTTCGAGAATGGATCTGCGCTCACCTTGCAGCTTAACGGAGCACAGTACACGTACATGTAGCGACGGGCTGAGTGGCAGACTGGCCGACTCGTAGACTTGGAGGATGTCCTCTGGGTTTCCACGGCATTGACAGCGTCCTTCACACCTGCCTGTGTGGGCACGCTGCACCTGAACCCTTCTCATGTTGTTCCCAGGCCGTTTGAACACTCCTGAGGGAAGGTACACAGTACCGAGGCGTGCATCCGCCGAGGACACCCAGGTCTGGTTAGATACCTCCTACTGAGGTAGACACCCAGGTACCTACTGCCAGGTACCTACCCCCAGAGAGCGGGCGGGCAGGGGCAGGTTGTCAGGTTGTCTGGCAGGGACCAAGGTACCTAGGTACCCAGATCATCAAAGCCAATGCAGACAACATCCCACGCTGGCTGGCTGGTGCATCACTCCCTCGAGCCGCCACGGGCAGAAAATGATGCTGGTCACTTGCTCATCATTTGCCCCTCTCAGTCACGCTACTGGAGACGCCGCCAAACAGTAACCGCTGCATGTGTATTCTTATTATGTACGGTACCATGGGGAAGGCCATGCAGATAGGGTACACTACTAGAGTCAGGAAGGCGCAAACGAGCCCGGACCGAGTGACGTAATGTGCCAGGGCGCACAACCTCACCTCAGGGTCCAGCTTGGTTTTGGTCTTGGTCTGGTAGCCGGGGCAGTCTGTCTGTCTCGCAGTCTGGGAGAAGCATCTGCCCACCCACCAGTCAGTCCCAGCCCCAGTCTCAGTCTCGGTCTCAGTCTCGCCATCGTCACCGTCGCCGTCGCCAGACTCATTTGCAGCTGTGTGCATGTCCGCCATTCATATGTGCAAGCCGTCACTTGTCAACAATCCGCCCTCTCAGCTCCCACCACGACCCACCCTGTCGGATCTGGATCCTCTCTTGCCCGTCTGTCTGCTCTGTCTAGAGTGATGGACTGGTCAAGGCGAGACGGATGAAGTAGCTGCCCGTTCAAGGAATCAATACCCACAACCCGCCTAGGTCCCTGTGACAAGGATACTTGCCACCACTGCTGCTACCACTTCCACCGCATCGCAACAAGTGGTCACCGCTCGAGGATTCGCCTCCCTGCGCTGCACAACGCGGGACCGCCAGTCAAAGTCCGCCATCTCGCTGCCGGGCACTCTCAGGGCTCCACGAGATCGTGGAGACGCCTGCCCAGCAAATCACCCATGCAGGACCCCGACTTCGAACAGCTTGCCAACGCCGGGTTGTCTGTCTTTGACCTCAACTCCGAGTACTTGGCCCAGGAGGACTGGTGAGTGCTGTCGCCCCACCTGCACCTGTTCTGGCTTCTCTGTCCTCCAGCAGTCGTCTCGAGCGTGTGTCTGCAAGCCCACGCGAGACTCCTCATATTCCAGCTCTGTTGCCAGACGCAACTAGACTCTACAGATATAGACAGGACAGTCGACTGACTTGTTCGTAGGTCTAAGACTCCTCTTGGCCCGTCGCAGGAATGGCCACAGTCTCTCACCTCCTACGTCAATCTCATCAAGGCCTTGCCGCATCCCGCTGCCGTCTTCTGGGGCTCGCACCTCTCGCTCGTCCACAATTTTGCGTGGGGCGCCGCCACGAGACACCACGATGGACAGGGCCGACCCGCGGCGGATTATTATCGAGGGGAAGCCCGCAGCGTCCTCCAGTCAGCAGTCACTGGTCGCACCGTCAGGATAGGTACGTGTCCCTGTCAAAGCGCCGCCGGATGTTTTGGTCCTGGCCCTGGCCCTGTCCCTGGCCCTGGCCCTGGCCCTGTCCCTGGCCCTGGCCCTGATCCCTTGGCTGGCTTGCAAGACACCGGTTCCAAGCACGAGCTGGCTGACAGAGTTTCACCCTCAGCTGGGGAGGTTTTCTCCCAGAAGACTCCTAGCGAGTCTTTTAGCGCATCCATGGTGATATGCCCTCTGCTTGACGATAGGGGTCATCGACAGGGCGCATTTGCCCAGTCACTTGACGGCCCGTCTTCGCAACGCTCGCTCGACAACGAGCTCTTAGGGCACGGCTCCGATCCCGAGTCCCCGAGTGACCGACACATGCCTCAACACAACGACTTCCTCGACAAGCCAGAGAAGGACCAGGATGAGATCCTCAGCAAGGCCCTACCGCCCGGCCCCCCTGACCGGCATGGCGGCTTAGCTGATGCGGTCTCGAGGCATGGTCACATAGACCTAAAACAAAGCCAGCTCTTCCAGCGTTTTTCCGAGCTGCTACCCACCGGCCTCGCCATACTGAACCATAATGTGAGTGCCCAATCTCTCTGGCTCCCATCCGCCCCGCGTCGTGGTGACAGCTTGACCCGATGGAAGCAGATACTGACAGGGGCACCCAGGCTGAGGCTGTCTTCGTCAACGACCAATTCTTCAGCCTGACAACAAAGAAGTCGTCCCGTGAGTTCCGCTCCTGGCCCGAGAGCATTGATCCCCGCGATTATGAGCGGGTCATGTCAGAGTATCGTGAAGCGTTCAGGGAACGGAGGGACGTCAAGGTCGATTTCAGGTGCGTTTCAGGCGATGAAGGTGAAAGAAATGACCCCGACCAGCCCGAGAACGATGAGTGGCGCATGTTCTTGCTCCGGCCCCTGAATTCTACCCGGAACTCGGGATACATCTGTGCGGTCGTGGACATCACCGAACTCAAGACGGCCGAGCTGGCGCAGGAGCGCACCGCGATCGACGCCAAGGACCGCAAGCAGCAGCAAGAGCGCTTCATCGACATGGTCTCCCACGAGATTAGGAACCCTCTCAGTGCCGTCTTGCATCTCGCTGAAGAAATCAAAGAAACGAGCAAGGCCATGGAGGGGGGTGGGCCCCGTCCTGAACAGATCGCAGAGATAATTGATGCAGCGGAAACAATCCTGGTCTGCGTGTCACATCAGAGTGTTCTTGTTGATGACATCCTGAACTTTTCAAAGCTGGACAGCGCCATGATGTCGCTTGCACCCAGCGTGTCACAGCCCAAATGGGTTCTCTCTAAGCAGTTGAAAGTGTTCCAAGCCGAACTGAAGAACAATCGCATTGGATTCGAGTTCGCTCTGGATGTTACATTTGGCGAGAACGGGGTCGATTGGGTGGTGGCAGATCTCACACGCATCAAGCAAGTGCTTGTGAATCTCATGACCAACGCTATCAAGTTCACGTCGAAGACGAATGGCGAGAGGAGGATAACAGTGGCGGTGGGCGCATCTATTGAGAGGCCAAAGTCGTACCCACCAGATGTGGTCTTTTCCAACGATTACAATGAAGACCGTGACCAGACTCGGTCACCAGAATGGGGCGATAGTCCAGCAATGTACCTAATGGTCGCCGTCAAGGACACAGGGATTGGCATCTCTGCGCAAGACCAAGCGAGGCTGTTCGAGCGCTTCCGGCAGGCGACGCCCAAGACATCTGAGAAGTATGGAGGTTCCGGCTTAGGCCTTTCAATATCGAGGAAATTATGCCAACTACATGGCGGAGACATAGGCGTAGGCTCCCACGAAGGACAGGGGTCTACATTCGGCTTCTATTTCAAGGTTCGCCGCGCATCACCGCCGGCCGATGAAAGCCCCATTGATTCAGGGAGGACCACGCCCGTGAGGCAGATTTCTTCAGGAGACTTGGTATCGCGGCCGTGTCTGCCAAGCCGCCCCCAATCACACAGAACTGCACTTGGGAGTATCGAAAAATCTGCCAAGGGTGCCGTCTCGGACAGGGAAAAAGATGGCGGTTCAATGAATCGCAAGATTTCAGACAAACCAGGTCTCGAGCGAGAAAGAGACACAGATCCCACGTTAATCGAACCGGTCCAGCGTGTTGCACCCGTTTTCCATGGGCAAGCAGGGGAGGAAGGGCTTGAAACACAAGTTGGGCAGCCGAACCAAGAAGAACCTACTCAGGGTGACAGAGTGAGCTCGGGGACGGGCAGAACTCGTGGCGTCTCAGACGACAAGAAGGAGGAGAAATTGCGGGATGAAGAAACCTTGAAAAGGACTTTGCTTCTTGTCGAGGATAATCTGATCAACCAGAAGGTGCTCAAGAGGCAATTGCAAGTAAGGAGCATCCCGCCAAATCCTGCTTGTTGGGTGACTTGTTGTGTCCATAGGGTTGCACATTTTCGTTGATGGAGTACTAACCTCTGTCTCGCGCAGAACCATGGATTTCAAGTCATTACCGCCAATAATGGCCAGGAAGCCGTCGACGCCGTCGTAGACCGGGCCAAAAGAAATACCGGTATGACTTCCGATGCTCAACCACAACAGGAGAGTGACCATTTCTCGTGCATTTTGATGGATCAAGAGATGCCAATCAAGGACGGCAACACCGCAGCTCGGGAGATCAAGGAATTGCAAGCCAAGGGCGAGGTTGGCAGGTCGCCCATCCTGGGGGTGAGTGCAAATGTGAGGGAGGAGCAGACAAAGGTCATGAAAGAGGCCGGCATGGATGAGGTAATTAGCAAACCATTCAAGGTCAAAGACCTTGTCAAGAGAATCGATGCCTTGGCAAAGTCAATAGATGGTGGAAAGACATAGAGTCAAGGGTAATGGAGGCTGTGATGGTAGAGTTGCTTCAGGAATCTCGTGGTCGTTGCCTAGAGGGCTATTGCAAGAGCTCGGCTATATTGTTTGTTGGGCGATCTACCAATGCCAATTTAATCCATTGAAAGTAAAACAAAATCCCTATCAAGGCCCTCCCGTGAATACAACAGTCTACATCTTTTTGGCAGCCTGATTACATCTCGTTCCCTTCGAGATCCAGCATGATCCCAGAATCATATGAAACCATCACTGTGAACGACACAACCGGGGTCGAATTCCCCGAGAAGGGGATAATAACTCCCATGGCGTCCTATCATCGAGGAAGGGCTCGCTGGAGATGACCCTGTACACGGGGCAGGGGAGGACCCGCTTGAGCTGGGCGTCGTTGACCCGCGGCAGCTCGACCTCGACGAAGTGCCCTGGGATCTCGTCTATGGGCCCCCCTGGCGTGGCAGAACTGGTTGAGCAGCCGGCCGTCCTCCGTGACGGCGTTGAAGACCTCTGTTGCCTCGGAGGACTCGGCGAGCCGTAGGCCAAGGTTGGGGAGTGCGGCTTCCAGGACGTGGAATGGGCCCGAGATAGCCACGTCGTGGATCGCGGGGATGGATGTGCGGAGGTAGTTAGACTTCGTCTGAGTCTGGCGGTGGGCTGATGGCCACTAGGGGTCTCATCCGGACGTTTGCTCTTGTAGCCATTGCGCGCGAGACGAGGAATTGTTTTGTTGTAGATATAGGCTGTCCCAAGTTGGGCAGAGCACATGAGGTTCTCATGGGACATTCCTAAGTCTCGGGAGCAATTTGAATGAACTCGGGCACAGTGCCACTTTGTGAAGAAATAACAGAAGTGGGAATAAGCTCGGGCCCAGCGTTTCCATGTCAACTCACCCCTTTGCGGATCAGGCTGTTTCGGTGTCTGCGAGCTGCTCCACGGTGTGAACGGCGCCTGCAGTTTTGCTAACATTTTTGCACAGCATTCACCAAGACATAATTACTCTACTAGTACAGCGTTGCATCGCCCACTGTGCATATCGTATCATTGTTAGTGGAATCGAGACATATTGTGCAGTCACAGTGGTCTAATGCCCTCAAGAAACAATAATTTGGAACATCTATACTGTCTTGGTCTAGATTAGAGTCTTGTTTATAGACTTCAATGTAGAGATTTTTCAATGCAACTTCACCTAAGTGAGAAGGGTTCTGGGCAGTTCTACTCTCTTCCTGGGTCTTATCTCGGCCTCAGTGGCATTGTCACCAAACACAATGGAGAAGAGATGAGTTAGACATTCATGATATGGTAAAGATCAGTCTTGATGCCCGTTCCGACAGTTCTCGTTCAAGGTGGAACTTGAGGAAATGTTGTGTCTCAAGATCACTAGTCGTTTTCCTTACTAATGCTGAGGCGGCTCGTCAAGATCATACTGAATATTTCAAAAAGCAGAACGGCTTTTACTTACAAAATATGATGGAAGTGCATGCCAACTGGTCCCTCGCAGCCCATCTGCGTTCTGGAGCCCAGCGGCAGGGCAGAGCCTCAACGGGAGGTACTACCTAGCGTGTTATAGTCATTCGGCTCATGGCCTGATAAGCCGATGTCATTGCCGGTAAGTCGGACTTTGATTGTTGTGCAGCCATAAGGCTTACTCGGTATTACCTCGATAGTGGGAAACGCGATCTGGTAGGTTTATGTATGCACTGACCTGCCGGGTTGGATCTAGTCTTGAGCCTCATTGGTTGTTGATCATGGCGTGAACCACATCGGCGAGATAAGCGATGATATACCGACGCCATGCCGATATCACAGCCTCCGGCAGCGTGATAGTCTCCCATCGCACTCTTTACCTCACTACATACTCAACCGTGCTCATTATTCCATGAAAATGTTGCTTGTAACAATTTTACTGTCTCTCGTCAGCCTCGGCGACACTCGTGACATTGTCTTCCCTCCAGTCTTCGGAATAGATAGGTTGCCTGGACAGATATCGATCCAGCCGCAGAGCGAAAGTGACAACGATATCGACCTGACAACTGATGCCGTGGGTGGGCTCACATCCTTTGCCCACTTGCCATACGTACCCTGCTTCGATTCCAAGGGCGACGAGGAGGTTGGAAGGTATGACATAGCTGTTTTGGGAGCACCATTCGACACAGCGACATCATACAGACCTGGGGCGAGGTTCGGACCTCATGGCATCCGTGACGGCTCACGGAGGGTACGAGGACCGCATTCGTGGAACCTGTACTCGGGCCGAAATTCCTTCGAGGAATGGGCCAAGATTGTCGACTGCGGCGATGCTCCACTGACGTTTGTGGACAACACCATGGCCTTGAAGCAGCTTGGAAAGGCATACAAGGTCAGTGTCTCTATCACTGTCGTGAGTTCAGGTGTTCACCACCTCTCAGATCACCATCGGGCGCACGGCTAGCAACGCGTCTATCGCAAAGACGCCTCGCGTTTTGATGCTTGGCGGCGACCACACCGTCACCTTGGCTGCTCTCCGATCTACCATTGATCACTGGGGAGTTATCAATGTGATCCACTTCGACTCCCATATCGATACTTGGGACCCCACAAGGCTTGGTGGAGGCATCACGGACTACGCATCTGTGAACCACGGGACCTTTCTCCACATTGCCCACGAGGAAGGCCTGATATCAAATGACTCCTCAATACATGCTGGCATCCGGGCGCCGCTGGGAACTCAGCACAAGGACCTAAATAACGACGTCCAGTGCGGATTTGAGATTATCACTGCCCGCGACATTGACGACCTCGGGGCGAAGGGAGTCATCAAGAAGCTGAAGGACAGGGTGGGAACCGGAAATGTTTACATTACTGTAGACATCGACGTTTTGGACCCGGTGAGTAATATTCTTCCGGCCGATTTTGCCGTAGAAACTGACATTCGACAGGCATTCGCACCAGCAACCGGCACTGCGGAGCCCGGTGGATGGACGACTCGTGAACTATTGACCATTCTGGATGGCCTGGCTGGACTCAATGTTGTTGGAGCCGACGTCGTCGAAGTTGCACCTGTATACGACAACAATGGCGAGACTACTTGCCTGGCTGCTGCGGAGGTTGCGAGAAGTCTGATCGGTCTGATGGTTGCTAAACCTGTAATTCCTATTTAAGACGCCCCGGATGGTTGAGTTGCCTAGGTATACTGTTATCTGCACTACGACACACAGCACTCTTTAATAAGATGACAAGCGCCATTGTTGTGTTCTTTCGATAATTGAAATCTAGTCTTAAGAAAGGTAATCCAGCAGCATACAATGCCAGTGCCCTGTCTCGAATTTCCATCTGTTGATAGTTATTGTTTTGCTACCCAGGTCAGCACCTGCAACCGCACGCTTCTCAGGGAACATTGCCGCCGCCGGACTAACCACAAGCGAAATCGAGACTACAATTTGTATGATTTTCACAGGTAATCCAGTCGCCATAGCCCTCGTCGCGCGCAGTCCAGCACCAGGTTACCCGAGCCTGGCGTCCCACACAGCTTCCAGCAGTAACCATTGCTGCATCCCCACCGGTCAGAGCCGGGATCGCAGACGCGCTCGACCAGCGTGCCGGCCGTCTCTGTCGGGTCGCCGCGCGGGAGTCAGGTCGGCTTTTCCGATTTTCCGAGGGGGTGGTCGGCGCATTCGCGCAGCTGTGTCGGGTCGACGCCCTCGGGGAGCGTGCCGTTGTCGGCCACTACGCCCAAGCTGCTGCGTTCTTCGGCTGCCGCGTCTCATGCGGTCGATAGGATGCCGGTGGCAAGGGCTATGACCTTGAGAGGTCATTGCGTGGGACTTCATGGTAGTGATTGAAAGCCTGTCGTTCTTGAAATCGGACTGGGGAAACAGGAGACCCTGCTCTTGACGTTGGTTAGGTATTTGGCATGAATTTATAAAGAGAGTTTCTTGGTTGTGTTTGCCTGGGACGTAAGAAATATGTTGTTTAGATGCTGGATAGGTAATCTGTGGGTTTTATGTTAGCAGTACGGAGTAGAGATGATACTTGACTGTCTTGTGTGTAAGTGTAGTCTCGTTTTTAATCTATATACATATGCCTCTTTAAGCAATATATATCAATCCCTTTATATAGTGATAAACGCTTAAGCACCTAGCATTAAAAAAAAATATATAATGCTAATAATAATAAGTTTCGAATATAATTATCTATAGCTTATAATTAAATAAATAATAATAGCCATATAAACAAGGCTAGTGAAAATCGCTTTTAATAACGCCATAAATTAAAAAGTTAGGCAAATAATCATATAATGAAAACTAAAATAATCTTTATAAAATATAATAATCTTATAAATATAATCCTAATTAAAAACTTAATTTCTTTCCACCTGTTATAAGCATGGCCTATATATATATAAGTCTAGGGCAGCCAGATAATTCATAAGGTTTCCAAGTATTAAACCTTAAAAACCAGCTAATTTAATAAGGCTTTCCTATTTCCTTTCTTTATTAAACCTAGCTTAGCTACGGCTAATATATTATTTAAATATTTATTAAAACCATTATATTAAATTTAATCACTATTTAATTTTCTATAAATTATTAATAAAGAAGATTAAAAATCAACTATATTAAGTATATTACCTTAAGAATATAATTAAAAAAGATTTAAATAAAATATATTAAGAAATATATTCTTAATTATAAAAACCAACTTTTTAAATTAAGCTATTAATAACCCTAAATTTAGCTAAATAATATATATAGCGCTTTAAAATTAAGGTTTTTTAAATAAAGTAATATAATAGGCAATTAAAATAACTATTAAGATTATTATAAAGATACTTTAAGAAATTATAAAAGATTTTAAGGAATTATTAAAATAGGATTTCCCTTAAAATATATTAATAAAGAGATAAGCATTATCCCCTTTTATAAGGGAAAATACCCTAACCCCTATAATTATTAAATAGAATACCTATACCTTTAAAAGTTTAATAATAATCCTTAAGATATATTTTAACTTAATATTATTTAAACCCTTAAGGAAGGTATTATTATAACTAATATAAAATAAAAAGCTTAATAAATATATTAATTTCTATGCCTTCCTTATCTTAAAACTAAAGGTAGATAATTTAATAGGATATATTAATAGAAACCTTAAAGCTTAATATAGAATTTATTAATATTTAAATAAAGATTAAAGGTTAAAAATCTAAGTATTTTAAGAAAATAAGGGAATTAATAAAGATTATAACTTAAAAGAATTAATCTTATATATAAATTAGATATTTTCTATAATTATTTATAAAAAAAAGGATAAGATAATTTAATTAAATTAAAATAGAAAGATAGCTAATCCTTTAAAGAATTTATAATAAACTTTAAAAATATTTTAATAAAAGCTAAAGGATATTCTTAAGATAATAACTCTTATATTATATAACTCCATAAAGGAATATCTAATATCCTTAAAAATAAATTAATTATTATAGCTTTTCCCTTAAGATTTTAAAAGATATATATTAATAATTTAATAGATAATTTAAAGATTTAAATAAATTAATAAATTTAAGGGTTAATAAATAAGTATTATAAAAGGAAAGTAGCAGTAGCTTTAGATATAATACCTTCTTATATAATTTCCGCTTAATAATCCTTAAAGGCTAAAATAAGCTTTACCTTTAATTAAGATAAGGATATAAATATATATATAAATTATATCATAAAAGTAATACCTAATAAAGAAAAACTAAAAAACCTATATAATTAAGTGGAAAAGGTTTATCTTTTAAAAAGAAGTAGTAAGTTAAATAGGTTATAAAAAAAGAATAAGAAAATCGCTTTCAAAATAAATTATATAAATAATATAATGCCTTAGGATACTTCTAAAGGCAATATCTATATATAGCCCTCTTAAATCTAAATAAACTTAAAAGGAATTTATTAATTTAAGTCCAATTTATATAAATTATTAAGCCAAACCTAATAGATAATTAAAAAGATATAAAATCTAAGCCCTTTAAATAAGAAAAAGAGTAGCTTTAAGGTAAAGTTAAATCTTAAAATAAGGAAGGAATATTTATATTAAGATAATCCTTAAGGTAATAAAAATGGAATCTATTTATATAATTATTAAGTTAATTAAGAAATCACTTTAATAGATAAAGGGTATAAATACTTCATTATATTAAATAAAGATATAGCTTATTAAATAAATATCTTTATTTAACTTATTAAGTTAAGGGTATAAAGGGAATAACCTTAGGGTTATTAAGGTAATAGCTAGGGAATTATAAGATTTAGCTTAAAAATAGGAGGTTATAAAAAGCTTATCTATATTTATATAATTCTTAAGTTAAATTCCCTTAATCTAAGGAAGCCTTAATTAATAATTAATAAGGTATATTTTATATTTTATTAATAAAAATATAATATAAATAAATAAGGAAATAAGTTCTTTATATTAGCTTATAAGAATATTAAAATATATAAAAGAATTAATAAAAGCTATATATATCTTTAAGATTACCTTTATTATTTATATTTAAAGAATTAAGAAAACTTATAAAAAAGTTGCTATGGAATTATTAATTTTTACCGTTTTTATAATAGATATTAATGCGCTATAATTAAAAAGGCTAAAGATAGATAAAAAGCTTTATATAAAGATACCTTTAAAATTTTATAATTTATTATCTTTTTTAAAAAAGAAGATAAATAAATTAAACCCTATAAATTAAATATAAATTATAAGATTAATCTTAAAAGGATAGCTAAAATAAGAAGGTTCTTATTCCTTTTAAACCTATTTATAAGATATCTTAAGAGGAATTCCTAATATTAAAGAAAACCCTTTATAATTTATTAAAAAAAGGGTTTATTTATATTAATAATAATAAAGCAAGGGCTTTAGTAATCTTTATATAAAAGCTTAGCGGAAGCTTATAATTTTATTATAACTATTAAGTATTAAACTTAATAATTAAGATAAATCGCTACCTCCTTCCTTTAATTTCAGAAATCTTATAAAACCTTATAAAAGTTATATAATTTATTAAAGTAGATATAATATAAGCTATAAGATTTATATTAAAGAGGGCTATAAATAAAAAATAACCTTCTAGATAAAGTATAGATTATTTAAATAATTAATTATACCTTTTAAGCTTTATAAAGCTTTAGCGATATTCTAAAGGTATATCAACTTAATTTTATAAGATCTCTTAAATAAGTATTATTCAGCTTATATAAATAATATTTTGATTTATATAAGTAATACTTAGGAATATTATATAAGAAAAGTAAGGGAGGTATTTAATTAAATAGCTTAATATAGCTTATATTTAAACCTAGATAAATTAAAGTTTATTTAAAAGAAAATTTACTATCTAGGCTTTATTATTATAGTTAATATAAATATAATATTAAATCTTAATAAAATCAAGGTAATATTAAAGTAAGAGATATTAATATTTATAAAAGGAGTTAAGAGTTTTTAAGATTTATTAACTTTTATTATATATTTATTAAAAACTACTTTATAAAAGCTATATTATTAATTATACTTATTAAAAGGGAATGCTATTTAAATAAAGGAAGGAATATTAAAAGGCCTTTAAGAAATTAAAATTAATATTTTTATAAACTTTAATATTAATATAATAGGATTTAGATAAAAAACCTTCTTAAAAGCGGATTATAATAATTAAATCTTAAATGGTATCCTATTTTATAAAATTAATAAAAAGCTATAACTAATTACCTTTTATTCCTAAAAATTTATATAAATTAAGTAAAACTATTAAATTATTAATAAAAAGATATTAATAATTATAAATTATTTATAATAATAATAAGTAGAATTAAAAAGTATAAATAGGTTTATAATATATTTTAATTATAAGAACCTTAAGCAATTTATAACTAAATAATAGCTTTTAAAAAGATAAATTTAATATATAAAATTCTTTATAAAATTCCCCTTTAACCTAATTTATTAATTAAAATATAATATAATTATATTTAATATTTTTTTATAAAGGGATTAAGATTAAATAGATATAAAGGATAAAGATATAAGAATTATATAATTATTATTAGCTTTCTTTCTCTTTTATTAATACCTTAGCTTAACCTAGATAATTAAGGGTATAAATTTAAATAAACTTAAGGTTTTTAAAAATCTAGATTTATAATAATTATAAATAAAAGTTATAGAATAAAACTTAAGTTATATATTAATCTATTAAGCTATATAATAAAGTAATAAGGAATTTAATTTAAAACTTTAACTTTAAATTTAAATAATTAAATATTATATTAATTTAAATAAATACCTTTAATATTAAGGATATTTATAAATTCTTAATATATTAATAATAATAAAAGAATAATATAAAAAGGCTAACTTAAAAGAGTTGGAAGTTAATTTACTATATATAAAAATTATTTAAAAAATATATAACTTTAAGCTAAATGAGTATCTTAATAAAGAAAGGATGATTTTTATAATAAGTTAATATTTTTATTAGCCCTTATTATAATAAAAAGTATGGTAATTTTTAAGGAATTATGATATATATAAATAGGTAAAGATATAAAAGGAGGCATATAAGGCCTTTTTAAAACTACTCCTTATATTTAACCGGTATTATAAAGAAATCGCTATAAACTTTATTATAAAATTATTAAATTCTAAAGGAATAATATTTAAATATATATTAGCCTTCTAGGGATATTAATATTTATAAATAATTTATAATTATCTTAATAAGGAAATTATATTAAAACCTATAGCTTTAATAAATACAGAAGTATATATAAAATGCTTTTTATAATGCTAAGTATAATATTATAGGTAGCTAAAGATAATTACCTTTAATTACGGCTTAAATTAAGTAAGCTGATTTTAGAAATATATATATTAGCTACTTTAAATTAAATAATGGCTTAATATTTCCTATTATTTAAAGATTAATAAGGATTTAAAAAAGATAAATTAAAAGATTAAGGTATATCTTATAATTTTTATAAGTTAAAACTAAGATGATTAAATAGAATAGATATTAACTATATAAATTGCCTTAAATAGGCAGAAAAATATAAATATAGGAATATTAACCTTCTTTATTATATATAGATATATTAATAACTTAATAGTTCTAATCTTTAAAGAGGTTATAATGGAAACTTATATAATAGCCTCCTTAAAGGTTAAAGCCTATAAATTTATAAAAAAATTATAATAAATCTTAAACTTATATTAAGCTATTATAAGAGCTATAATTTAATAATAAGAATTCTTAATAAATAAGAGGAGATTTATTATATTATACTTTTAAATTAAAGATTTAATTTAAGTAAATCTAAAAAATTATAAATCATTATAATTAAAGAAGAAGCTTAATTAAAAATATATAAAATTTAAAATAAAATATATAATTTCCCCCTTAATAATAAAAATATCCAGCTTCTTAAATAAATAATATATAAAAATTTATATAAAATACCTATAATATATAACAAGCAACTTATTATTAAGATAATTATAATTAAATTCCTAACCTTTTATAATAATTATTAATAAATAATAGGAGTTTTTTATAAAAAAATTATTATATATAAGGTTTTAAAAGGTAGGAAGGGATATAAGGAGGGAAGGATTTATTAAATAGGTAGGATATAAGGATCTTAATTAAATTAATTTAGAAAACCTTAAAGAAATTATAATTTAAAATAAATTTAAAAAGAAATTTAAGGATTTATAATTAATAAATAGGTTAAAAAGGGATTATATAATATTTAAATAAAAATTAAAGGATATAATAAAAGGTTTTATTTAATAAAGAAAAGGGGATAAGATTAAATATATATAAGGAAAAATATAAGGAAGGTAATTAAATTATATAAATTTCTAATTATTATTAAGGATAGAATAAAGAATATATTAAGGGGTATATTAAGGTATATTATAAAGTTAAATAAGAAGGAAGGTAAGGTCTTTTTTAAGCTAAGTTATATAAATTAATAAAGAAGCTAGAAGTTAAGAAGATTTTTATAAATTTTAAAAGGAAAATGATAGAAAATAATAAAATAATAAAAATAATAAAAATAATATAAAGGCTATTAATTAAAAAAGGCTTAATATAAAAGAAAGGTAAGAAAATATAATAAAGGGGGTAGGCTTTAATATTCCTTTAATTATATTACTTATAATTATATAAATTAAATAAAATTTAAGAAGAAAATATTAAGAACTTAAAAAAAAGATATAAAAATTATTAATAAAGGAAAAGTTAAAATAGAGGTAAAAAGGGGATAATCCATAATTATAATAATTTAATTTTAAATTATTAATAATTTAATTAAAATATAAAAATCACTTATATTAATATAAAATTTAATTAAAAAGCTATAAAAATATTTAAAAAAAGGCTTTAATAAAATCTTAATTATTAATATAAGGGTATTAAATAATGGGATTAATAAAATAAGTTAAGATATAATTATTAATTTTAAAGGAATTAATATAGAAAATATAATAAATAGGGTGGAATTTAAATTTATATAAGGATAATATTATTCTCCTTATAAATAATTATAACGCGATAAGTAATATATAACTTTTTAAAATAAATATTTTACTTAATATTAATAGATTTTAAATTATTTTATATAGAAATTAAGAAAAAATATTTACTTTATAAATTAAAAGGGTTAAGATTCCCTTAAACTTTAAATACTTTTAATACTTAATAATTAAGGGAAGGGATATAATATAAATAATTAAATAATTAATTAAAATCTATATAAAAATATTTAAAAATTTAAGAAAAACTTATATTTCTTAAAATGGTAATTTTTATAAGCCTTAAGAACCTTATTATATTTATTTATAATAGATTTATAGATATAGCTATTAAATAAGTAAAAGAAGTATTTATATTATTTTCCTTATAATTTAATTAAGATTCTAAAGCTTTTCTCTTAAAAATTAAAAACTTATTTAATTTTAATATTTTAATAAATATATAATGATATTAAATATAATAGGTAAATAATTAAAAAAAAGGAATATTTAATATTTAGTGATTTTTCTTTAGAAATTATATATTAAGATATAGAAATTAAGGAAATTATTAAGAAGGAAGATTTATTTAAAATTAATATTATAATAAAAAGGAAGAAGGGAAAAAGGATAGAAATCATAAGAATAAAGGCCTTTTATATTAAAAGAAGCCCCCCCCCTTTAACGATATTACCCTAACCTTAATAAGGTAAGGGGGGTAGGGGGGTAATATTATAAATATAGCCTATATATATATAAGTTTGGGGTAGTTAGATAATTTATAAGATTTTTAAATATTAAATCTTAAAAACTGGCTAGTTTAATAGGGCTTTTTTATTTCCTTTCTTTATTAAACCTAGCTTAGCTATGGTTAATATATTGCTTGAGTACTTATTAAGACCGTTATACCACCCATATTAATATATATCTTATATAAGCTCTTAAGAAAACCCTTGTTAAATAAGCTATTATTATAGCTAATACTTAACCTTAAAGCTAACTTTAATAGAAATTAAAATAAAAAAATGCTTTAATTTATTATATTTAAATAACTTTTATAAAAAAGTTATAAAACTCTCTAATAAAAGTAAAGATAATATTTATAATAAAATTAATAATATAAAGGAATATAATCCTATTATATTTTGCTGGATTTATTATTTAATTATTAATAATATAATAATTTTTTAAAGGATTAAAAGGGAGTTAAAAAATAAGGGTAAAAAGAGATATTATAATATTCCTTTAAAAGAAGATAAAGGCAATAAGCAAATATATTAAGCTATATGTAACTTTATATATGAGCTTAGGGAAGGATAGTTAGAAAGCTAAGCAGATAGCAGCCAGATTAATAAACAGTTGATTTAAAAAATAGTGTAGCCGAAGCCGTCCTATATATAAGATACGACTTTCTTTCTATCTGTAGGACAAAATATTCATACATAGCATCAATACAACAGCTGTGAAGCGGACACTCCGACTGTCAAAGTTGGTGATTTGGTGTTTGTGATTTTTGAGCAAACAATGGTTTTGGGTTGCAAGATGCTTCTAGGCCCGGGGAACTGGCTGCCTTAAGGAAAGTGTTATTTCTATAGATAGAGATAGATCTGGCCATATAGCCCTCGCCATAGCCTAAAGGCTCCGCGCGAGTAATGAAACAGAAGAAAAGAGGCTTGAACCCGAATAGCAATAAATGGTTTATACCAGGACAGAAGATTGTTTCTTCCCCATTAAATGCTTCATCTTATTGAATCTCTCAGGGTTCAGATCCAACCTTCCAATCCTTTCAAACACAACTTGATCCGTATACTGAGGTTTCTGTGACAATACCAAGAAAATGGAATCGTGTTTCTGGTCTGTGAATAACCAGAAGCACACAATTGGCGAGCCTGATTTGAGATGACCTTCCTCATTTTCATCGCAGATGTAGAGAGGCTCAGGGGGTCGGAGAGAGGCCGAACGAAGGATTTGAAAACACTCTGGAAAACGGAAGCTGGCAGAGCGGCTGTTTGGCACTGATAAGTCAGTGCCAAGTACCCCAGTCAACTTGAAAAAGCAACAACATTTGCATCTGAAGATCCACAGTTATCGCAGGTCAGGCTGTCCACAGTAACGCCATGTAGGCGTGGGGCATCCGGCCGTGACCAGGCAGCCAGCCAGCGGCCAACGGTTCCGTCTCCTTCGACCTGACTGAGCAGTCTGGTCGCGCCTTCGTCCCTCTCGGATTGGGTCCGTCTCCACCGCCTCCTGCAGCGGAGAGTGCCGCATTACGGCATCTGCAATGCCAGTTGGCGCACCTTCTATTATGTATGACAACTTTAGAAGACTAGGTGCCTAAGCCCAAGTAGAAAAGGGAAATACTGCCCCATTTCAACGCAATGCGGCGGAGACTGGTGAAGAAATGCCCCTGCACTGGCGAGGACTGCTGCCGAGGCAGAAATCGATTTCAACGTGGCTGCACCAGATCCCAGCCACCCTGATTCCGACTTCTAAATTCATTACGCGGCACAATGTGGTCATATCAACGTGATATCTCTGCTACAGAAGAACGGAGATACCATTGATGCTCTTGATGATAAAGGACATACTGCACTTCTTCATGCCGCGCGCAACGACCAAACTCAGGCCATATCGCTCCTGTGCGATTACGGCGCGTCTGTCAACCACGGGGGGCGAATCGTTTTTGAGGCGGCATCTTTCGGGCATGTGGACGTCGTGTCCATACTATGCAAAAGGAAAGCCGATGTTCACATCAAAGCGAACATAGGCTATGCCCGTGGACGTCACTCTTCGAAGCTGCGAGGAAGAGGTATACCAAACTCGTTCACGTCCTTTTGGAACATAACGCCAATGTTGACGTCCAGACCTGCAATGGAGGTGGGACGAAACTCCATTTTATAGCAAGCATAGGCCATAAAGAGATGGTCGATCTGCTACAGAGAAAGGAGCCAACCCGGAATTGAAGACAAAACTCAAGGAAACAGCATTGGCATTTGCTCAGAAATATGGTCATTAAGAGCATAAGCCAGGTGCTAGTAATCAGGCTCCTGACTCTAGTGGCAATGATATGAAAGTCGAAGGGCCTGTGAAAGCAAAGGTAAAGAAGTAGTTGTATGTAGGCACCATCTGTACGTGGCATCACTTTAGCTCTCCTTTTTATATATATTATAGAATGGCAGTCACAGTTCCTAGCTTCACAATTGGCATTAAGATGCTTAGCTCGAGCCTCCGAGGCTGTGGACCAACGGGCACCCAAAAGGAGCTATCAAACTGGTCCTGAGACAACTTGCTCTTGCGGGCCGCAGCTCAGCTGAGTTTGCACCCCAGCTCCAAACGGTGGACCATTGAAAACGAAACCACCACGACAATGGGGTGGCCTTGTTCTGCCACGGAGAAGCCGAGGCTTCTCTCGTGACGAGAAGGAGGGCATGAAAATCGAGGGGAGGAATAAGGACAAAAGAACAACATAGACGGGCCGGTGGAGGTCTGATCAGAGACGACTGCACACGTATATAGTCAAAATTAACAAAAAGAGGGGAGTTGATTCTTTTCTCAAAATCTAAAAGCAACGAAGGGCACGCAGGTACTTATACCCGCCGCCACACACTGAATTCCACCGGACCCCGGAACACCATACTTGATTTTAAAAGTGCCAGGGCGTACTCTGTTGTTTACATTCCTCCGGTGCGTCACTTTCCAGCATTATTACTCTTCAGATCATTCTCGTCTCAGCCGTCAAGCCCGAAGGCAGTGTGCAAAACTATCCGCAGCTTGATGTGTTTCTCAACCAGGGCAAGCAGTAACGACGGGCTGGGCCGAAGCAGGTGCCAATGGTATAAATTACTACTATGATCGCGACATAGTATTGCTACGGCACGCTGTGGGGTGCGGGCAACCTGGAGAATAATTGGCTGCAGCCATCATAGAAATTGTCTCCTATAGGCCCCCCGAAGGGCCCCCCCCACAAATAAGACATCATCACACTTCATACATACGCATACACGCTGTACCTGACTGTAGCAAGTATCCCACTAGTGTGATGGAAGCAGATCGGATAGAATGCTATCTGCATTGCTACCTCCCGGCTGCATTACACCATCACCAGCCTGGAGTACAACCTTCAGGGATTAATATTTGACCTTGCCACAAATATGGGGAATAAGTCACTATACTGTTGTTGACTTTCCGGCTGATTCTTTGAGTCACAATATTTAGGCACAGAGCGCTGTTCAGCCTATCAGAGCATTTTCTTTCTGGGTTGCTGCCTAATTAGCGAGATCAAGTATTACTCCCAGAAAGTTGTCATCGCGTGTACTGTGGAACCTGCATGACGACCAATACTCAAATAAGCGGTCAACAATCGCAAATGCATTGCTTCAAACCCCAATATCTTTGATCTAAACTTCAGGAAATCACTTTCCACGACGCATTATCCTACCACCTCGCAGCCCGACCACCAGATCAATGCTACCTTGGTTCAGTATGGGCGAAAGCAGAAGACTTCCTTCCTCTCAACTCTCCAGCAGCACGGTCCTCGCCATTCCCGAGCTGCTCGAACCCATTCTTCTCAACCTGGACATGCGCTCCCTCCTCACATCAGCACTCCGGGTGTGCCGACAATGGCGAGACTTGATCCAGGGGTCGACATTACTGCAAAGGGCACTTTTCTTCAAGTGCGAAGAGAAGCAAGACGGGAGTGACGCGTTCACATATAATCCTCTTTTGATGGAGCTGTTTCCGTTACTATTCGACTTCGCCGGCACGCCAGACGGCACGCCAGAGCCCCGCGGCTTCAATGACCTGGCCATCGAGGCGCTCCCCATCGGACGACGCAGAGTGGCGTTTTATCGGCGCAATGCATCTTGGAGGTGTATGCACATGCGTCAACCTCCAGTGAAGCATGTGGGCTTGTGGACACTGGATACGATCCGGGCCAGGAAGGAGAGAATGAAGATGGTGAAGTATGATGGAGGTCTGAGGATGGAAGGCTTCTATTTCTTGGTGCTCAAGCATGTATACTGGTGGGACCTCTTCGTGAAATGGGGAGAGGTACAAGGACAAGAGTTGCCTCACTTCAGGTATGCGCGAACACACATGCGGGAGCCGGCCAGGGAGCTGATGCGCAGGACAGACGTGACCATTGGAGCTCTCGCCAACGATTACTGTATAGATGAAGGATACGCCAGGAGATCTGTGGAAAGCAACGAGCTTGTCGAATTGGGAATTTTTGGTTCAAAATTAAGGAAAAAGATGATTGGGAAGTTATGTGGGAGAAAGGGGACGGTCATTTTTGTTGTTTGGAGCATACATGTTGCAATAGTGAGACGGTGCCTTATGCCGTTCCACTATAGCACATTTAACGAAGTGTCGAGAATTGTCCAAATCGCTCTTTGCAGCCTGTATTATTGAACTTATATCCGGACTGTACTACACCTTCGCCAGTTCATTTGCCGGGTAATTAAGGAGGGAAAGCTTCAAATGCGATCTGTGGAATACTTCGTTGCCGGTCCCGCATTTCTCGTTTGGAGATATGTGTTACTTTAGTGTTGATTCAAGACTACACCCGACTGGCTGAGCTTAGAATTACACGTCGCCAGTGGCTATTTTGGAAACTATATACAGGACAAAAAGATTTCCGACCTTTCGGCCGACCTTGCATTATCAAGTCTTACTCAGAAGGCAGGTACAGCTTATCAACCCAGTCCTTGTAGTCGGCCCCGAGGATGAACTCGATGGGCAGCGGCGAGTTCCTCACGGTGGAGTAGCTGACCCTGGCGCTCGTGTCAGACCCGGCGCCGGTGTTGTCCCACTCCTCAAAGGTGACGCGGTCCGTCTGCGGCTCCTCGTCGGTCCAGTTGGACCAGCCCGTCTCGTTGATGTGGCTGCCCATCTCGCAGCGCTGGAACGTGACGCGGGCCCAGTTCCTCCAGGGGCGGCCCAGGAAGACGCTGCCGTCCTCGACCTCGGCGCCCTCGGCCGTGGTCACCACGCTGTCGGTGATGACGTACCAGCTGGGGTCGCTCTCGTTGACGCGCCCGCTGGCCGTGATCCAGCCGTAGCCGTTGCTGGCGACGGTCGAGTTGGTGATCCAGGCGCGCGCGTGCTCGCCGAAGATGAAGTCGGTCATGCCCTCGATGTAGCTGTTGGCGTAGAACTGGTTGCCCACCTCGGCCAGCAGGGTGTCCTGCGAGCCGTAGATGCCCAGGCCGTAGTAGCCCTGGCTGGTGTTGTAGGCGGATATGGCGACGGCCTGGTAGCCCTCGCCCCAGAGGTTGCGGATGTCGAGGTTGTAGACCGCGGTGTTGGGCGACTCGTTGATGAAGGGAGCGGTCCACTCGTCATTTGGCGCCACAGCAAGGGAAGAGTTGTACTGCAGGGTCACAGTGTTGCCGTGGTAGCTGGTGATGTCCGAGGTCTGTCCGTAAATGGTGACCTTGGCTGCCTTGGGTGGCAGATACACCTGCTCCGTGTAGGTGCCATTATAGACGAAGATTGTCGTCGGGTCCGTGGACGTGTTGGAGATGCTGTTCACAGCCGATGAGATCTGCGAGTAATGTCAGTGAGAGATACTGCTGAAGTAAGGCTGCCCATGCACGTACGGTAGGCCAGTCACATTCTCCCGTCGCGCACACAGTGATGCTGCCGGCTGGTGGAGTCAGCCTCGAGTTGGCTGGAACATCGGGCGTCGTGGACGGCGTGCTGGCGGTGTTACCCATCCTGACTGTTGGAAACGAATGACAAGGTCGGTGAAGAGAAGGGATGAATAGCCATCTGATCTTCTTGCGCAAGACATCTGCCCCAGATAATAAGTGAGCGCCAAGGGCTTCACAGTTCCTACCGTAAAATGAGATTCACCGGGAATTGTGGATATAAATGGGGCTGTTCGGGGCCCTGAGCAGAGGCTCACTTCGGTAAGCATTCCGGTGCGCTGCGACTTGCCTGTTCCGACTTCACGGCCCGCAGTCAAGGCGGGTGATCACCGGGGCACGTAGCACAGCACTTGACGAGCTCGGCTCTGGAACGGCGAGAGACCGCTGCCAGCATGCGACAGGTCATCTCGTCCCCGTGCTGCGAGTGCTCGGTGTCTCAGCGATAGCCCTACCCGCCCGTCCAACGGTGAGTCTGCAGCGTGGACCCACCCACCGAATCCACGCGAAACACTTTAATCTTAACGTGCTTTCGCACCCGGCGATGGATTTGACTCGCCCGAGATGCCCTGCAATCTTGGAAACAACTCCAGATGCACGTTTCGATCCGTCCGGATGGATATCGAGAAATGGCGTTTCCCCGGTGCATGCCAGAAGAAGAGCACAGGCCCGTCCTATATACAGCATCGAACGGTGTGACGGTATGACGGACTCTTTATATGTATGTCGAGTTGCCGGTAAGTGGCGGAATTCCATATGGCGTTTCCCCGGTGCATGCCAGAAGAAGAGCACAGGCCCGTCCTATATACAGCATCGAACGGTGTGACGGTGTGACGGACTCTTTATATGTATGTCGAGTTGCCGGTAAGTGGCGGAATTCCATCAGTCAAGGTTCCCCCCTGCCCGAGATCTTCTCTCGCGACGATCCCCCAACATCTGTTACCCCAGCGAGTCAGGTCGACAGTGACTTGGAGGCAATGCCAAACAAAAAATAGCTTGGCCCAACTAGACATGTAAGTCGCAGACTTATGATAAGTACGGTAGGTCAGAGTCATATTTAAAGTCAAGAACACAGCATCGGAAAGTGGGTGGTTTCACTTATCTGTATAATCCACCTCTTTTGCAGGGATTCGAGCGGCGCGGACACAAGTTCCAGAAAGATAAGAAGGTAATGTATCGTCACCAAGTAGCATCTCGTGAGGACGTTCAAGTAGATGCAATTATTTACAATTTAGTGTAGCAGCCGCGCACATCGTTCCACCTAAGCAGTGAACCACGACCGCATTCCTGCACTTATAGACATAGAACTTGAGTAGCCGTCCACTCCGTCATCAACCATGATTTCAGATGAACTGCGAGATGCTAGGGAGTACCGAGGAATACGCGGTACCACTTGGCGGCTCCATGGAGAACATGTAGTCTCCCCACCATGGGCCACCTCCCCACCACAGCCAGCCTTCCCAGACGTCGGTGTTATCTTCCATGTACTGCAGCATCCCTGTCAGAGCCTGAATACACTGGCTGTTGGCGCCCCCGGCAGTCTCGCCGAGAATTCCCTTCTTGTTGTTCTGCTTCAGCCACTGGGTGGCAGCCTGGATACGTTCGCTTCCGATGGTGGACGAGACGCAATTTGCGTTCGTGCCTGAACCGTCGCTGTCGAGATACTGGTGCATCTCGTACACGATCTTGTTGGAGGGGTCCGTGAGGGAGGCCAGGGCAGCTCCAGTGCCCGAGGAGACCTGTTTCCATGTCAGAACCACGGAATCTGAGAACTGCAGCAGTCTTATATGGAGCAGTAATAATTAGCTGTAAGGGGAGCACATACCCAGGTCCATGCGCCGGTGTAGGAATTTCCCTCAACAAAGATGTATTGGCTCGTGGCGCCGGCCGCGCGTATGCCGTTGATAGCAGCTTGGTTGAGCTGCGCGACGAGGGTGTTGTCTATGTCGTGGTACTCATTGTTCGTGTCGAAGATGACCTTGCTGTTACCCGCGAACCGGGCCGCAATAGTCTTCCAGTACGTCTGGAAACCGTTCGTGTCGGTGATCACGTTTCCGTAGTAGCGCCCGAAGTTTTGCGAGTCGATGATGGCGTATGCGCCCTTGCTTGTGATGTAGCTGACGATCTGTGGGTCCATTAGCTGTAAGTCCGGTGGATTGGGCTTGTGGGATCACTGACATCGTTCAACCCGTTGTAGTATGCCTCGTTGATGCTACCTGTCAGGGTGCTTGGAATGATCCTCTCCCTGCCGAGATTGTCAGTAAGCCTTCACTAGATGTGGAATGGTTTTTAAAGAAAGAGTGCGGTGCTTAACTCACATCAAAATTGGCACTCGGAAGATGTTGAAGCCCTTTGCGGTCAAAGTCTGCGAGATGCTGGGTTAGTACAACAGGTTATTCTGGTCTCCATTCCGCGCCAAAGTCGTATTGCGTCTCTTACATCAATGGTTGAGTGGACAGGCCATGTGTAGTCCGTGCCAAGCGTGCCCGGCAGGTTGCCCTGGCCGAACTCAGCACCGGACTCGTTGACACCCGTGAACAAGAACTTGCTCTTGCGCTTCTCTACAGGTGCGTCGTTGCTGCTGGTTGGTGCAGCGACGGCCGAAGTGACGGCGACCGCGCCAAGGAGGACATCGAGGAACCGCATATTGTCTTGACTCAAAAGAAACTGCAGGCTCTTGGTAGCAGGACAAGACCAAGCCAGTCATTCCATACTACACTGATGGGCAACATGGCACTTTATATCCGTCAAGGCCTGGCCGACGATGATCCGGCGGAGGCCAATACTCCGTGGTGGAGGGATGCGAACTGTGTTGAAGTGCGATCAAGCTCAGACGATTGCCCTAGGATGGTAGCGTCCCGTAATTTGGCGAGCCGCAAATTGGACGTCCCCGCAATGCTTGTGATGGTGAAGCATCGTGAAAGCCGGCGCTAATCGGTTTCGGTACTGGTACCGAAGCCTGGCGATCCGGGGTTAGATCATGCTTGTTGTCACGGCCGGCGAATCACCAGGTTATTGCCGATCATGAGGACAAGGAAGGCGAACAATGCACCTCCCTGCCCGGCGAACCAACAGACGGAGGCACGCTTGCCGTTAGGTAGGTCAATAGGTCAAGGAGGTATGAATAGCTTACGATCAACCGGGGAGCAGGAAAAGGGGGCCATGGTACAGGACAATAATGACCCACATTGTAGTCGGGCTAGGGATTACAGCTGCCGAGGCCACATGCGGCCATGTCACGCAAACAACTCCACAGGCCCCTGGTCTTATGGTTGTACTCATTAGCGGCCGCAATCGAGCTAAGAAAAGGAGGCCCGAAGACCAAACAATGGCGTGGGTCTGCATTGAGGCTCAACCGCCGTGAAGCTGGTCCCCAAGCAAGTAATCTTGATTACTTCTCTGCGCAGGACGTTCCATGCCTGTGCCAACCGAACAAGCACTGGAACTCATCCTACTTCGCAGGCCTTTGTACAGGTTCCGTCCGGATGGCGATGCGCAAACTCATCTCTGGTGAAATGTTTGCAATTGCATCTCTTTCCGTTCTCACTTCACCCTCGCCTTCCCCCAGCGGTGTCCACGTCCCAGCTGCAATGTCCCGCCTCACACGCTTCGCAATCTCTGGTTCTGCCTCGGCAAAGTGCTCTGTCCTCCGAATCCACTCAAGCTCATCAGTCGTGCTGTCTCTCCCCTCGATGGCGTTGCGGTAAGGGTAACGGCCGAATTTATCAATGATGGGACGGTGGGCATCGTCGACCATGAAGGAGAAGAAGGCAGCCTTCGGGAAGGACCAGTCTTTTTCCAGGTCAACGTGAGTCACGACGTACACCAACGAGTATTCGTCCAGCGGTGGTGATGAGCCGTCCCTCGCCGGATCGCGGTGTCCCGAGAAGCCTTCAACGGCGCGGCGTAATTGCTCAATGCGAAGTGCTGAAGGCCGCTGGTCACCTCTGCTTTCCTGGTGGGCCATGGTCGCGTTAAACTCGGACGCAATGCAGATCCAGTACTCGAATGTCGAGCCTGCCCAGGCCTTAGAAGCCCACGGCATCAGCTGCTCTGGCAGGCCGTAGTAATACTCGTACAACTTCCTCGCTACCTTGTCAAACCAGCTCGTCCACCGCCCATCGATGCCCTTGAAAAGAACCCTCGGCGCCTGGTCGAGGAGTACATGCATGCCAAAGGCCTGTCCCGGGAACCCGGGGTCCTCTGGAGAGGGTAAGAACCTCGTCATGTCCGGGACAGTGTCGGGCCCGTAGGCATGGCTGAGGGCCTTCAGAGCAGGCCAGGCGCCCTGGACAGCGGTGGTGAAGCGAGAGTCATCGGAGAAGAATTCAGTCACCAACTCCTTCCCAGAAATATGGTGTGTGGCTGGCCAGGGAACCCGCGCGCGCCACATCTGCTTCAAGAGCAGAGGTGTGATGATTGAGTGGACGTCCTGCATGACGAATGTGCCAGCCTTGTGGTGCATCTAGGTAGTCGACCTCGTGAGGATATTGCTAAAGCTATACACCTCATGTAGGATGAGAGAAGAGCCTCACTGGGCGGATCATACTGCCCTCCAGGTTCGGGGTAACGTTGGGCCGGGCATGACAGCCACTAGGCCATACGTGGAAGGCAGTTTGCATATTCCTCTTTATGTCTCTTGTATTCCAACATCTGCAGGAACACAACCTTATGATTTCGCATGTCTCTTCAGCAACTCATCAAGATCTTAATGTTATGGAGGATGCAGTTCGCCCGAGCGTGGAGGCCTTCAAGGCGATGTACGACAGGGGATACCAGACTTGGGCTGCACTCTGGCAGATAGCCGCCGCACACAATCACCTACAACATCAACTGTCCAGCATTTTTTCAGTGCTTCCCAACCATCCCTATTTCCCAAAACGTCTCAAAGTCGACACATCTTTTTTCAAACACGGCTACCGTAAGGGGGAGAACTACTTGGAGAACTAGCAGAGGACCTTGCGATCTCCCATCATTCCAGGAAGAGATGGTCCTCCATATAGCTTCAAACTGCCCAACGACGGTCATCTTCAGTTCTGGTCCACATTCTTCAACGAGCTTTCTGGGCCACGTCGCAAAAGAAAGCCCCCACGTTCCCATCTTGGTGCTTGCCTGGGCATACATACTCTCGGCACGATGGGCAGAGCTGATTCCTGGCGCGGAAATATCCGACTACAACAGCCACCAGGCGCAGCTAAACTCTGCCAATGGGCCGCATGGACCGGAAAATGATGACAATCATGTTGTGGTAGATATAGGTGACGCGGACGATGCCGCTGCAAGGTGGTGGACAGCTGTTCTTGCCCCAGACGGCGGCTGGGACGCAACAATCCGCAGTGACACAGGTGCCCTTCTCTGCTCGCCATGGTCCATCAGGACCCGGTCAGGGCCAAATTTCACGATATCTGCAAAACTTCAGCCTCACTCGGCAATGAAAAACTTGAGTCCTGCGTCTTTCAGCACCGCTGTCCGCCACCTATCAGAGTATTGCCATTTTCACGGCGTGGCCGAGCAAAGCCAAGCAGCCCTCGCTGCGGCATTGCTCATTCCAGTGGCAAAATTTGATGCTAGAAGAATCAATTTGCCCGTTCCTCGACTACCACGCAGGGCAACACGCAGTCAAGCAAAGCCCCAAGTGCTTCCGTCCTGGGACATGGAACCGCGACAGCTGGATCGGCTTCTCACGCTGAGTTGCAACGCGAGAGGAGTGAAAGCCCTCTTGAACAGCATCTTCTTCGAACCTGATGTGGCCTGCAATAGCTGCGGAGCCTGGCTGCAGGGCTCGTTTTCTTTCCTCGACTCCGACAAGGCCGTGGACCCACGTGTCCTCTTGAGCACATTCATTGAAAGGGATCCAGGGCTCGGGTTCCTGTGGCTAGGTGCCTTTATCACGGGCGCCGTGGAGCGCTGCCTCCAAGAAGCTCGTATGGGCTGGTGGAAGGTCGATATTAGCGCTGCTGCCTGGACTGGTACGCATGCGTCCTTCATCCAGGAGCCCATCGCGAAAGCTCCTCCCGAGGCCCAAGAGATCTCACGAGCTGACGAGTGCCGCCTTATGTACCTATCCCATGAACCAGATCACGCAGTCCCGCCGCTCTTTCCATTTGCCCCGTTCGGCTACACCGCCATGGAAGACACAGACCTTGACGTTCGTCGACATGCCCGATGCTCGGCAGCTCATGGCCTCGAGTATAATTGTTTTACCTGGGACTGTCAGGGTGGCAAGAAGGTTCAGCAGGGAAGAAATGGGACGCTAGCAATCGCCATCCGTGCAAAGGCTGGGAACCCTTCTGTTACCGGTAACAACAGCTTTGCCGTCGATTACGATAGCCTTGATGCCGAGGATGAAGTGTCGGAGATGGTAACGAGGAACGTTTTTACCTGGCTCAGAGGTGAAGACGGATTTCCTGTGGCGGAGAGATCGATCCGCGAGCACGAGTGGATCGAAAATCTAGAATCGGACGACGACAGCCCAATTGATGGGGATGTTCGGTCCACTGCTGGAAGGAATCTTGGTGGGTGGTTATTGGGGGTGTCAACTAGAAGGTCAAATTCACTTTGATTCTCAAGACAAGAAATTAGAAGAACTTGTCAAGTATTAGTTTGGCGTTAATATCGCAGTCTTGCCGAACCTATCCAAACAATTTATCAGAATTGCTTGAACCCAAACACCCTTACCGTAAATTAATGACAACTTGTCGAGGTCCCAACACGTCAAGAGATCCAGCATTACATACATAGCTCTATCTACACACAGACACAATATTATTGTGGCAGGGGCTCTAGTCGCTCTGGCCCGGATGACTGTATGGCGACTGGGCGAGATGTCATCACAAAGACGGCAATAGTACTACTCGCCTCTGGCTGTTAATTTAGTTTCGACCTCGGGAAGGTCGCCGCCGAAATGCGATATGGGCGACGCCTCACGTCCACGAGTACGGCCTACTTTTTGCATCCATTTGGAAAGAACGAAGGGATTTTCCCTCCCGCGGAGACGTATACATTGGAAATCTACCAGCATACCAACAGTTGTGCGTGCATTAAGATCCCCGGCTTCGATTTGGATCTGAGGATCAGGCTGGCCGCCGACCCAGCTGTTGTTGTAAGGTGTGCGGTACTTGAGAGGTCAACGAAGTCAGGGCGGCTGTGTACATGAGGGCAGAACTCTGTTGTTGGGGTGAGGCCAGAAATTCCACATAGTTTTCAGATATGGCTTCGGCACTTGGCTCAGCTGGCTCTCGGCTACAATACCATAATGAGCCGTTGTTTCTGTTGGAAAACAGCAGAAGCGGTAATGATCACCAACATTGGCGAGTCTCATCTAGGGTGCACTTGGCTTGCAACCCGCTTGCAGCGGCTGCTAAAACTTTTCGCTCGCTTACTTGCTGCTTGCAAGCGAACTTCGAATTGGCTTGCGTGGATCGCTGATGCCAACCCACTCTTCCGAGCAGACCTTCCCACAACTACCGAGGATCAGCATGTGGAGAAACTGATGAAGGATGATAGTCGGGCGCCGTGAGATGGAGACTATTGACTTCTCTCCCGTCTCCAAGCATCCACATCACGCCTCTGTCGATCAGCAGATAGAGCATGGTATCACGGTTCACACTCCCAAAACTCCTATTTATGAACTAGAACTGGAGCCCATTTTCTTCTTTCTTTTCCCTCTTTATAGACAATACAGTGTATGTCCTGCCCGAGGTCTCGCCTGTGACAGCGGCTGACAAGGCTGAGTATCCATGTGCGGAGCATCTTACTCAATGGCTTGCCTGCTTACAATCACTGGTACGCTTAGCTTGGCTTGGCTTGACAAAATATGAGGAGCACGGAGAGTTTTCCGCCTTCTTGATTAGATGATTGCACTACCTGGGTAATTATGCTGGTACTTTCCACCACCCGACAACTAACTCAAAGGCAGAAACGAAACAAAGGGAAAAGACAGGCCGGGCAGAAGTTTCGTACAGGGCCGGTACCTACCTAGGTAGGTAGGCAGAGTACTATGTATGCAGGCAAAAATCACAGCTAAGTCCATCTTAAGCACCACCTCCCTCGCGCACACTCACACCCGTGATCAAGTCTTAATCACTTGCAGAAAGTCTCAAAAACACCTTTTAGTTCAACTCGCCAGATTCCGTATATTGGGTTTGAATGGAATAAGCTAAACAGAACATTTAGACTGCTTAGAATATGTTGTCTTATTGTGTGAGGGGAGTGGTGCTTGATGCGAGTTGCTGTGTCTCCGCCGCTTCGCCGCGGATTTTGCTTCTGCCGTAGGAGATTAGGGCGGCATGGCTTAGCTGGAATCCCAGTCTTACCTGCTACAGAATCAGGAAGTGATCTCCAACATCATGATACCAAATGGACATCGTTGAGCAAAGTAGTCAACGTTGAGTCCCACAGGCCGTAATATAATTGTGGAGAGTACATTCCTCTACGGGACCAGAGACATGCCCAAGGCTGCCGTCGAGCCAGTTGAAAATATGAAAAGGTGGAAAGGCAGAGAACTCGACCGAGTATAAAGTCAACGTGTTTTCCAGTCAATTTCTCCTGTCACCATAGAACTCTCTTCATCATCATCCGCTTTCTGATACTTGAGCAACCAAAGACTCAGACTTACTCAGCTTCTCAGACCTGGGCTTTCGACCCATTGCCTCCACGATGCTTTCATATTCTATAATCGCCTCTGTCCTCCTTGGACTCGCCGCAGCAGACGAGAACTATGATGTCGGGGTAAGTGTCATGGTCGTTCAGACTTCTACTTAGGCCCAGGAATTTCCCGTAGGCGCGGGTCCCCGACGGGGACCCGTTGGACCCGCGGGAAATCGATAAGAAAAAAAGCTTAATATTGGACCCGCGGGTCTTCGGGTCTAAATAACCATTCGGGTCCCCAAATAAATAGTCTAGTATCGCAAAGTTTCAGCCTTATCCTTATCGTTATCCTTATCTTTATCCTCATTATTAGATTTTGTCCCGATAAACGGGTCCTTCCCGTCGGGGACCCGCGCATAGACTTCGGGTCCTTATTAGATTTGGTCCCGTTGGTCCCGAAGTCCGTGCGCGGGTCCCCGTCGGGGACCCGCGGGAAGGAAATTCCTGGGCCTACTTCTACTCAACACCCCCGCAGATGCCGCACCTAGAACGCTCGCTAACATATCGGCGGTAGGTTTGCAACGGGGAGTCATGCAATGTGAATTTGGTCGACACCCAGTGTACTGTGGGATCTGTAAGTCTCTAACCTCCAACTGCGCTCCCTCCTCGGCTGCTTGTAACTTGACTGACAATTCTGCCTCGCAAGTGTGTCGGAGAAGGCGGTGGCGACGGTGCCAAGTGCCATGTTATGAAGGGATGGGGTCCCGCGTATTGCCCGGTGAACTGCGACAAGTACTATTGTCCGTAATTGCTGGTGACCTCGATCTATTACTGGGTTTGAGTATGGTGAAAGGGGCTTGCAGTAGACGGATTCGATGCGCACCAAGAAATAGACCCGGAAGGGCGGAATAGTCAATTGGAAACCATGCCGTGGCAGTTTGGCAAGTTTTCTGATGACGGAAGTGTCTAGCTGTCAGAAATTCGACAAGAACTGGAGGTTCGGAACTGGCTTCTCGGAGTGGACACTTGGTAGACTATCTTGGATGGTAGTGAAAACAAAATGACCCACAACTTTGACCATATCTTTGATGCCGTGACTTTCTTTCCCAGGTTAATTTCAATGTAAACGGAATGAATCGAAAGAGAAATATGCATAGAAGTTTGATTACACGGTGTCAGCATGCCAGTTGTGTGACAGTTGCAAGAAGTATCAGACAGCAAACAATTTGCGATATGTATGGGTGGTCTCGTTTTTAATCTGTACACATATGCTTCTTAAGCAGTATGCATCTTGCGATATGTATACTCACCACAAGTGACCTGACCAGGTGCCTGGGTCGAGATAAACGGACAGAGGAGGTGTATTGACGGACTGTATTGCTGACCTGCTGCCCACACCTTTCCAGTGTGCTCCTACACCGGGCTCGGCCCAGCTCATTTTCAACGCACTACTTTTGTCTCTTGGCAGGTAATGTAGGGGATATAGGCGCAAGCCGCTCATCCGCCTTCACATATAATCAGCTTGCCGATACGGGATAGTTGCAGAGACGGAGCTGATCCGGGGCCACTGCTCGCGGAAGGGACGCGAGCAGCCAAATACAACGTCGTAGACGGGTGCCGGGCGCCAGGATGCGTGATAACTTGGAAGGCAAGAACAAATCTATTTCGAAATTGGTATCTCGTGGTGAATGGCTCGAAATGCCACAGGTCACGTTCATCATGCTGAATACAGAGCAGTAGTGACCTGGAAGGGAAAGGGACGGCATAGCTTGGGTTTTGGTGCAGACTAACGGATGGGGTCTGCACAATGCACGACGCGGCTGTACGGAACCGATGTGTCACGACCCTCACCTCTGCTTGGCCCGTGCTCCCTGCTTCTGCCATCGGCCCTATCAAAAAAGTTCCCGGTCCAACTTGGAAGCATCCCCATCGTCCACCTGAGATTCATCACGTCCGGCACGCAGCACAGCCAAGATGCAGCCCACAAGGGCATTACTCAAGCGGTCGATATGGAAAGGTAAGCTGTCAAGACGTCAACACTCCTTCTCATGTGCATGCGCTCCGAGACTGACGCGACACCCCTCAGGGCCACATATCGTCCCGTACGTTCAGCAAACACCCACTGCCTCGACCCCGGGCATCCCATGGCCCACAACGATTCCTCTCCGACCATGCACCCAAGGCTATATACTACGTGATCGCTAACTCACACCCACCCAGTCTGCCCCTAGTCAAGCCCCAGCCCGGCCAATATACCCCTCCCATCCGCACCCAGGCCCGCTCCGCGACCATCCTCCCTAGCTTCGTGGGCTTGAACTTCGAGGTCTACAACGGCAAGGTGTACAACCCGGTGACGATAACCGAAGACATGGTCGGCCATAAGCTGGGGGAGTTCTCGCAGTACGTTCCTGGCGCGCGCCGCTCCCCTGGGAGAGAGAGAGAGGCTCGAGGAGGCACGAAGCACCGACGCTGACTTGTTACGGCAGGACACGGAAACCGTTCATCTACAACAAGTGATAAGGAGGTAGTGGAGACAATGCAATTCTGAGGAAGCCTTGACGGAGTAGGAGGCTCTTATGGGAGGGCTGGACGAGGTATACATGGCCATGCAGACATCGAGGGCTGGCGCGCCCGTCGTTGCACAATTTGATCACCAAGGGGTTGGAAAGCATGGGGAGGGGCCATGCCGAATGGCTGTGCCTCGACATTGAGCTCAATGGACCTTGCGGCAGTATGACACATGTCAGAAGCTGTGAGATGGCCTCTGCTGCTGCAGCAGAAATGGAGTGGCGGCCGATCCATTGTGCCAAGTAGTTGCTACTGGCTTCCTATGGCTCTGAATCCCTGCCGTGGATATGATGGTTCGCCACCCCGAATCCTCGTGTACGGGAAGCGAAATGCAGTATTGGTTCCCCCATAACGCCGTCATCCTTTCCACCCGTGAACGCCTTTCAAAATCAGAGTGCCGCCGTGCCAGACTGGTGCCTGTAGGCTTCAGTGGTAGAATTCAAGCCTCCCCGGCCGTGCTTCTCGAGTGAACAGACACGAGCCAGCAGTTCTCCTCGTCCGTCCTCCAACAGTTCCTGCTCATCGGTAAAACTCGCTCCTCTTGACATTAACCCCGTACTCCCCAACCGCCATGCCCAGGTCCTCCATAGTCAGCACCGTCCGGTTCTGGCTACCACCCTGTCCACCACCCCCGAAGCCTGGCCGCTGGATGCCCAGCAGCGCCTGGCCCGCGGCGGCGGCCTGCCCGCCCTTGGCGCCCCCCGCCCCGCCGGCAGCACCAGGGGCGCCCGGCTGGCCGGGGATGGGGTAGCCGGCGGCGGCGCCCAGGTTGCCCATCGGGTTGTTGGCGGCGGCCGAGTTGCTCGCCCTGATGCGGCTGTACTGATAGGCGTCCGCGGCGATGTCGGCGACGAACTTTTGCGTGGCCAGGGCGAGCAGCTTCGCGAGGCGCGGGTCGGTCTGGGGTGGGGGTGGGAGGCCGGCCTTGGTCATGTAATAGTTGGTTACGCCATCGGGGATCTGGTGGCAACCGTATATCAGCATTTGTTGCCTGGCGAGGAGAAGACAAGAAGTGTACGGGACGAAGCAGGTGGAGGGCCACACTTACGATGGGGGCATAGTCGTCAATCTTGGCCAGGAACTCCTTCAACGAGGTGTCCTTGCGCGTCGGCAGCCGTGGGTCGACCAGAGGCGCGTAACCGCCTGTCTCCTCCTCGGCTTGTTGGGCACCAGCAGCAGGCTGGGGCACATTGGCCTGCTCGGCGGGTTCCTGTGGTGGTGGCTGCGACGACATGTTCGCGGCGATGGTAGAATGCAGCGACAACGACGAGATGGCTGGTTGGACGAGGTCGAGATGGATTGATTGCCTGTGATAGCGGCAGCTGGCTGGGAGGTTGGCTGTCTCCACAAGCGCGTTGCCGGCCGGTGAAATGCTGACGTAATTTTGTCTTCTGGACACCCCCCCCCCTTCAACCGCAACCCAAGTATTCACATTTTACCAAAATCAGTCTATCTGGGGGTGGTTTAACGCAATTCATGTCTTGTTGCCTGTCGAATCTAGAAGGGGAATCCATACACTATCTGACATGAAATGAAAAGGACGATGCCAGTCGTCAGGATCCAGAGCTCATCAGCTTCATTCCAAATCTACCTGTCCTAGGTATAGAGTGACCAGCCCAATAATCCCAAGCAAAGTGCAGCCAAGATCGCCATGCTATTCACAAAACAACACATTGCCCCAGGAGGGATATCTCCCAACCGTTAAGGTCTACATGCAGATAAGACCAATTTAGCCTTGATCTTACGTGCCTTGCCAGGTCATGCCAATGCCCCAAAGGCACAGTTATCTCCTTCAGAGACCCACTCCACGTCCCACTCAGCTACCGCCGTCTGCTTCTCGTTGTCGTCGGCGCCATCGTCTCGAACGCGTCGTCGTCATCGTCGTCATCATCAATCTCGTCATCACTAACTTCGAGAGCCTTCTGACTCTGCGCGACACCACGTGTAGCAGGGCGCTGCGACTGCGAGAAGTTCAACGTCGCCTGCCGTGTCTTAGCCGCGGGTGCGGCTTTCGTAGCTCGGAACGATGCCGCCTTCGCCGTCGCGGCCTTGGTGGTGCGCGTGGCTCGCTTCGGCGCCGGCGCCGGCGGGTCAGCCTCCTCGTCCTCATCCACGAACGCGTCCACTGACATGGCATCAGCCTCTCCCACCCCGTCCTCCTCATCCTCATCGCTGTCTACGATGATCCCCGTCTTCTTCTTGGGCCGGCCCCGTGTCGCAGATGCTTTCTTTGTGGCCGGCGCCTTCTTGGCCGGCGCCTTTTTCGCTGCCGCCCCGCGCTTGGGAGCCGGCTTGGGAGGCTGCGATACCAGCAAGTCGTCTTGATCTGCCTGGGAAACAAACAAGTCGTCCATCTCGACGTCCTCATCACTAGCGCTACGCCGATTCCGGCTGCTCGAAGTCTTCTTTGCTGGGGCTGCGGCCGCTGTCTCGTACCAATGAGACGGGTCATCGCCCCAGTGAGCCCCGAGATCAGAGTCGTAGTCCTCTGGCCGCTCCTTCATCCGTCTCCTGGGCCCAGTAGATCTGCCAGTCTTGGCGTAGCTCTGCTCCGCACGTTCCCTGACCGTTTCAATCAGCGTTTCGATGTCGGCCTCCGGGTCGTCATCCTTGAGCTTCACAATTGCCTTCAGCGACTTGGACAAGGACTCGTCCACGAATTCATCCATGGCGTGGGGGCCGCCCTTCTGGACAAAGTCCACGAGTCTCGTGATGAACTCGTTCTTGGGCAGTACCTTCAGCGAGCTCTGCGCCAGGAACTCCTCGACCAGGACGTCGGGCTTGACAACGTCGTCGTTCCCGAGTGCCTCCATGATGCGGTCAGGTAGTGACGGGTCGTCTTTTGCGCGTCCTGTGATTACTCCCCTTTAGCCAAGTCCAGACCCTCTCTCTGCGGAAAACCTTCAGTGACTCACTCGCTGTAGTTTTCTTGCGGTAAAAGGCCACGACGTCGTTGGTGTTGGCGACCCTACCCGCGAAGCGGTTTGAGAATCGCTGGGGGTTCTCCACGTCGAAGTTGCCGCCCTCTTCTGCGCTGTATTCCACCTTGAGGCGTATCAGGGGGAGCGGCCGGTCCTCCTCTGCAATCTCGTCCTCGGGCTCATCCTGCAGCGCAAGCCAGTCACGGTTCGCCTGGTCGATCATCTTGTCGACCTTCTGAATGAGCAGCTTTGTGACTTTCTCACGGTTATTTTTGAGACTCTGGAGCGCCTTAAATTCTGGTATCTTCTGCAGCACGATATCATTTGTGACGAAGGGGCGGACCGTTTTGAGAGGTATGGGGTCGCACTTGAAATCGCGGCCGGTGATGCTGACAAGCGCGACCTGCTTCTGGACAGCTTCCGCGGCGATCAGGGAGGTCGCAACGGACGAGCCAGGCTGGATGACTTTGAAGCCCGTCTCGGGGTTCGGGACAGGTTCGACGACACACTCGTGCTCGTGGCCCCAGACGACGAGATTCATCCAGTCGGGCAGCACATTCTCGGGTAGGTAAGAGGTGGCGGTGTGTGCATGGTGGTTCTGATGGACAGTCAAGAGGTTGAAGAAGTCGGAGGCCTGCTGGGTTGGTCGGAAGAAAGAGACGTGGTGGTCCCGAAACGTGCGGAACAGGCGCTCGTCCCGGACGTTGCTCAGGCCGTATAGGGCAAGCTTGGTCCTCCCCTTCTGCAACAGCACGGGCTTGACCTGGATGTTGTCTACCTCGGGGACCCTGCCAAAGTAGTTGACCAGGCCAGCAACCTGCAGCAGGTCCAGGGAGCAGAAATGGCCGTCGCCGCTGGGGTCGTCGTGGTTCCCGTGGATGGAGAAGACGGGTATGGAGATGTTCATATCGGGATCCTCATAGTTGACGTGTGGGAAGGCACCCTCAAAGACCTCGTGTGCGTCGGAGAGGAACTCGAGCTCGCAGGGCTTCATGCCGAGGCAGTTCTTTCGCAGGGAGCGCATGACCTGGTACATGGACTTGCGGGAGGGTTTGTTGTCGTGGAAGAGATCGCCGCCGAGAAGGACCATGTCGACCTAGGACCAGTCAAAGATTAGTTAATGTTAGACGCAAGAGAAATCGGATCAAGTCTTACATCCTGGGTCCTGGCCAGGTTCATGATCTCGTCAAAAGTCTTCCAGCTGTCATCCTTCCGAATGGGATCGCGCTCCTCGTAGCCGACATGGTTGTCCGTTGCCACGAGGATGCGGATCGTGTCCTGTGCTGTGAAGGGAGAGGCAGGTCAGCTGAACATTCTCGATACCAGACCAGAGCGGCCGTGGTATATTCCTGAAGGGAACGTGGAGAGAAGAACGAACCTGGGGCGTCGGCGGGCATCGTGCCAGAGGTGGGCAGGGAGGGAGGTGATCTCAAAACATGTGTGGGTGTGATAGTCTCCAAGAGAACAAAAGCTACCTCGCCAGGCCACAGAAATTGGCCGAAACGATGGTGTTTCTGAGGGATGCGCACCTAGACGGCCAGGTGTGGCTGAACAAGGAGCATCGTCCGTTCCTTTAAGTGGTTGTGCACGGTGGTTAACGCGTCGGGGTTGGTGAGGGGTTCTAGGCAGGCGCGTCTGTGGAGCTTGCAGAGGGCCCTGGGAGCTCGGGCCTGACACGAACTCACATGGCCAGGTGCAGCTGCAGCTGCAGCCCGTGGTGCTGACAAAGCTTTCCCCGGCTTGGGGGCGTCATCTCACCCGAGACCTAGCCAAGGCCTGGGCCCTTGTAGTTGATGCTCAAACTTGCGGAGACAGTGTCCAGGGCAAGCGAGCAGAGACGCCAAAGTGCCGCCTCATGCGGGAGAGTGATAGGGTGCTGAATACGACGGCAATGCTGGGCATAGGCAATTGATATTGGCTGCTTCTGGGCTCGCAGCAGCAAGAGGGAAATGCTCTTGACGGACGTTGAGTTTGTGCTGCCGTGGCACTTTCACACCCAACGCCGCCTCTTGTTGATCTCTCACGACCCGGATGTTTGAGCGCGAACACACGCGAGCACCACAAGAGACGATAGGCCACAACTCTCGGAAAAAGAGGGCATGTTCATATGACACTGTACTCTACCAACTTCAAGCTTTAGTCAACCTGCATCTCACTCCCGTTGCGTCTCAGCCGACGCCAGTCCCCTCCACTGCGCAGATCAGAGCCCAACTCGACGACACATGGACGAGTTTGGTGACCCAGGCGCCTTCGAGGCAGACCCTGACGTCGACCTCGACGAGGACATGGGCCAGGATGTTCCAGACCTGGACGAATACGAGGCCGAGGGCGAGGAGGACCTGGACGAACACGACGACGACGACGCTGGGGCCGGCATGCCCTTTGACCCAATAGCACTGGGCCTCAAGGAGATCAACAACCTCGCCCGCTGTCGTGTCAGCACCTATAAGCCTGGGAATGGCGTCAAGGAGCTGTTGGATGATGATCTCGGCCAGTACTGGCAGTACGTCTCTCTCTCACCCGCCCTGGTCTCTTGGTCCCATGGGATTCAGGCTCACTCCCGCCCTCACTCACGCCCACTCCCACCTCCCCACATATCGACATCATCTCCTCCTTTAGCCCAATTCCAAAGCCCCGCTGACATCATCCCCAGGTCTGACGGCGTGCAGCCCCATCTCATGACCATGAAGTTCACCCGCCAAGTGGAGATACGCGCCCTCCGTTTCTTCGTCGACTACACCCAGGACGAGTCCTACACCCCAACCAAGATCCTCTGGCTCGCCGGCACGTCGGAGCACAACCTGATCCAGTTCGCAAGCTCGACCCTTAACAACCCGGTCGGCTGGCAGGAGGTCAGCATCACCGGCTGCGGCGGCGGCGACGACTCCAACTCGCTGTGCTGCTTCGTCGTCCAGATGCAGGTCATGGAGAATCACCAGAACGGCAAGGACACCCACATCCGCGCCGTCAAGGTGTATGGGTTTGACGACCAGCTGAGGGCTGCCGGCGCCACCGGCGTCCCCGCGAGGGAGGACGAGAAGGTGTTCAGGGTCGACGAGAACAAGGCCGGCGACGAGGCCGAGCAGGAGCTGCTGGAGCACCTCAGGCTCAGGGAGATCGACAGGAGCCTCGAGCGTGGTGACCCGAGCGGCATTGCGTCGACGCTGGATTTCATGGAGGATCCTATTCTCCGGTGATGATACTTATCAATGGCCAATGGGGGGCGGGGGAGTCGGGGTTCACCGCTTGCACGTGTCTGCCCAGTCCCAGGAACAAGACTGGCTTGAACCCATGGGGCCTTGGGGTCCTTGAGCTGGAAAGATACATAAACTTGGGATTGTCAAACAAATTGACAACCGCTAGCCTACGTCAATTGAGTTCGTCGGTGATGTTTCTGAACAAAGTTCGACCACTTCGTCACAAATTGGCGAGTAGCAGTGATACGAAGAGTCTGTACTTTACTCTTACTGTTGGATACCAACATGCGAGTCTCCTTTCGAAAGGCTGACATTAATCAGCACACGTATGTATGACAAGTGATGCCCATTCAGGGCTACATTGACCAAGTCGCACACCGGTGAAGCGAATGATCAAGACTATTTATCAACCAGGGACAGAACATCAATCCAAGTAACCGATACGTTTCTGAAATCTATTTACAATGAATACTTAGTACCTAGCCCCTATGAAGGCGTCTGCTGTATTTGCCCAGGTGTTCATTGGACTCCTTCCGCACCCCAAGCCACTGAAACGATTTAGGCAGGTTACCCAGCAAAAGTCTAACCGAGCTGACAATATTCGAAGGTACTAGTTTACTGGGTCAGAAATGACTTCAAGTATTGGTTCACGGGCGTTCGAGACTGCATATGACTCCCATAACCTCGCTGAATACCTGGTTTCCAACAGTATCAGAATCCCGAAATTCTACCCAAGATGGTGAAGTCTTGGTTATCAAACCTCCTAAGTTTCTCCTTTCGTCTCCTAAACTGTCCTGACTTTCCCTACCTCCTATGGTATATTGACCATTGCTACTGTCTAGATAGCCCTCGTGGATTTCACGCGAGACGTCCATTCCCCGCCCGGAAAGCTCTGTAATTTCTGAATGATGTAGCGGCTGCTGGTCTTGCGGGCTAACACCCCTATCTATCTGATCAATTTCCGGTGGGATTATGAGCGGATCCAGCTGCAAGAGGATGGTTGCTGGTTTACAATCTTTGCTTTGGCTGGAAGCTTCGATGCCGTCGAGCTCGAAACACCGAAGTTCCTGTCGCGAGTAGAGCGAGTACCAGGGGAATCCCAAGACCGAGGCCCAAGCCGATAAAGATATTCCTTGATTTGCCACCATCTCCAGCGGTTGCGGCGCTTGTTCCTGGTTGTGTCGACTCTTGTGTCGTTGTAGTTGCAGGAAGTGAGCTCGCGGCCCTGGCGCCTAGCGACGTCGCTCGAGCCAGACCTGGGGGCTTACTTATAGCGGTAAATACAGGGAGGTTGTAAACGCCAGTCTCGCCGCAACAACTGTAGTCCGACCCACAGCAGACCTTTGAGGACCCTTCCTTGATTGAGCATAGTTGGATCGAGATGTACCAGTCGGAAGCTGCAACAACCATCAGCCACAAATGACCACGAGATCTCGGCCAACCGTCCAAGTCTAAGGGAAGAGAGGTCATGGGATGAGAGACGTACTCATGCCAGGGCATATGGGGTTACAAGCACCGGGCCAGGTTGAATCGGTACAGCCCTGTATTGAGAACCCATTTTCGGCGCTGATGTCCATTCACATGATACTTCCCAGGCAGTAGTCCAGCACGCCGCAACAAATGCTGGCTTCTGCATTGGGGTTGCAGGGCCATTGCTCATCGATCGAAGCTGAACCATTGGGCGTGTAACAGCCCGTGGCCACAGCAGAGGTGAAAAACAAGGGAAGAATGGCTCCGAGAAGAAGCGTGTGAAGTATCAACATAAAAAACTTCAGCCGTTCATATGAATATTGGACACGCAGGTATAGATATCCAAGAATGCGTCTCTTTGAACCGGGCGAAGGCACGAGGCGCGGGACATAAGAGGACAACACCCGGAGAAGCCTCTCTGGTCAGACCCGCACGGGCAGTGGACAAGATATATGTGCACTATCAGCAGATCAAGCCTCAAACTCCGTTGAAAGTGTACATCATGGTCACACATATGCAGGCGGCTAGTGGCGCAGCAGGTATTGCTGGAAGATGGCCAGCTGTGTCTCGGCCATGTTCAGCTCATTGCATCGCTGCTGTCCGATGTGTAGTGGTAACTGCACATTCGAGGGGCCACCCAAGTATTCTTGGACTTAGATCTGGAACTGCATTAGTGTTTGGAACGAAGGCGTGGGAGGAGCATCCGCTGCGCTCGTTACAGATATCGACAGCCCCAAAAGCCGTCCCAATGGTCGACACGGCTGGAGAGAGTGGAAGCGTAGTCTTGGCCATGTGCTTCAAAGCTATTATAGGGACACTGAGTCAAGGAAATGGTCGTAGTGATATTTTTGTCCTTGCTGTTTATTTTCTTTTCTTCTGTGTCCCGCCTGGGTGAGCGGACCGAGGGGTGGGGGTGGTAGAGGGTACCTGGACATGATGGACTCCAATCCTTGAACTGGCACAGTCGCACCATCCAGGTTTCTGTCGATCTGGTGAGTTCAAACACAGCTTGTCGAGTGGGTGCGGACGTCGGTACCTACGATATAATGTTTACTACCTCCCTAGGAGGTACCTAGGTTGGTGGTAGTAGTCAGTGCTTGTCCGTGGTCCAGTTTCTGTAGCCGATCCCGGACCCGGGAGCCAAACCGGACCCGGCCGTCGCGGAGCTCGAGCCCGGCAGCTCCTTCTCCTCATATGATGAACCCCTCTCGGACCTTGACAAATGTGACAGTGTCCTGCTCTCTCTGCAGCAACCAGCGTCGGAGAGAAAGGGCCTCGCCAAACGACTTGGGCCACGATGGCCTCTGAAGCTGCAGAAGACATCGCAATGACCACAGCACGACTCCGAACCGCGCTGAGGAGCTTCCAATCCTCTGGGCGATCCTTTCAATTGATCCAACAACACGCACCGACACCCACGCCTAGCAGCACTGCGGCGGCTCGAAAATGCAGGACGCTGGTCGTGCTCGACTCGAGCTTCAATCCGCCAACACTGGCACACATGCAGATGGCGACATCCGCCTTACAGGATCTACGGGAGCAGCAGAGCATCGCGGCCGCTCTGAGAGGCGGATCGGCCGGGCAGAGGCACGGCCTGACAGACGATGTGCGGCTGCTGCTACTGCTGGCGGTGAACAACGCCGACAAGGCCCCGAAGCCGGCGACGTTCGAGGAGAGGTTGTTGATGATGGGGGCGTTCGCGGGAGATATACAGCGGGCTTGGCGCACTCTAGAAAAGCAGACACAGGCAAAAAGGGAGGACAAACGCACACACGCAGTTGCACACGAGGACGAGGCAACGCTCCCCGTCGATATTGGCCTGACGACGCATCCCTACTTTCACGACAAATCCGCCGCGATCGCTACATCACCAGAGTACGACTTCCACCCCACCCAGACAGACAACACGGGCGAGCCACATACGAGCCAGATCTTCCTCGCCGGCTATGACACCCTGATCCGCATCTTCACACCAAAGTATTACACGTCGCCGGTGCCCGAAGCCGGTATTGACCCGCCGCAGCTCGACAAGACGCCTATGCAGATGGCGTTGGACCCGTTCTTTGCGCGGGCCCAGCTACGGGTTACGATGCGGACAGACGACGACTGGGGCGGGCGGGGGGACCAGCTGGGATACCTGGAACGTATAATGCACGGTAATGAGCTGGAGGAGGTCGGCGGGAGGAGGGAGTGGGCGCGTCGGGTCGAGCTGGTCGAGGGGATCTCGGGAGACACAGAGGAAGGCGCTGTGAGCAGCACCCTGGCGAGGGAGGCTGTCAAGGCGGGGGATTGGGGTCGGTTGAGGCGGTTGGTGCCAAGCGGTGTTGCGAGCCTGATCGAGGAGGCGGTGGCATGGTGATGCTGGTGATGCAGGTGGTCGAAAAGGTTTGCAAGGTCGCCGTAGCAGGTGAGGCGCTGTGTTTTATCAGTGCGTGAATGTCATCTCGAGTCTGCAATCGACTGGCAGCGGTGCCGCGCATCCGGATGTCGCCAGCCAGGCCGTCGCGGCGACAGCAGATGCGCACTAGACGCAAGTACTCAAGGCTGCAGGTCGTCCGAGCGTATGGGCTTCGATAGGAACGATGGCACTGGCAAAAGATCTGGTGCGTGGGCATGACTTGGCGGACATGTGCTGGCGCGTCCTACTCTGTTAGGCCGACCGACACCATCGACATTAGGGTCACGCCGCGTTGCTTGCTCTCTTCCTCGCGTCGCGGGCAAGCCCACGAGTGCAATGAAAAAAGAAAAAGAAACCGCCAGTCAGACGTCCATCGGCAGCCACCCCGCCCGAGCGCCCGAAGGCAAGACCTCGAGGAAGATCGGGGTAGAGATCATCACCACACCCTATACAGTTGCGAGGCAACCGCCACCTTTGCAGGCGGGTCGGGAGTAGAAGTTGGTGTGTTCACTCTAGGGCATGTCGAGGATTTTTGGTCATCAACCTGGGTGGGATCTGTAGCTATGTTGGGAAACATAGAAGATGGGACGAAACCTATAGAAAGATTCTATGAAGTATGAACGTCTACAGAACAGAAGAAGAAAAGAATCGAAAAGGACGGGAGAGTTCGTGGGATTAAATAATGATTTGGACGTGGTCTGTGCTCAATTCTGCCGTCTGCAGACGGGTCTCGCCGCCTTCTCGATTTGGTGTGCGCGCTAGCAGAGTTTGACACTGCGTCGGCCCCCCCATTTTTCCACGGCAAAAATCCGAGGGCAGCTGGCAGGCAGGCTAGCGTCAATCAGCAGCAGTCGGTCTGATTCCGTGGGTAAAAAACGAGATTTCACATGGATCTGCCTGCTGGGCGAGCGGCCCACTGCAGAGCTCATTGTGCCCAAAATTCGCATGCCCACGCAATCACGAGGGAAATTCCCTTTCAACATGGCCAACCTCCAGCGCCAGTTATCCTCCAGTTGTCTTCACCCAGCAGTCTAATAATCACAGAAGGCCATTTGAGAGCGACATGTACATAGATACGTTCGTGTGTAACGATGAATTTGTCACGCTTGATTCATGAGGCCTGCTTGGGCTGACAGGAGAAAACCTGCCATCGAATGTAGCCAGTGACGGAGGACGTCCAAGTCAAAGATTATTTCCAGCGGATATCCTGCCCCACTATCCACGCACGACTTCGGCACAAGTCCAATTCAAGGAAGAGCCACAGCTTTCCCTTCCGATCCTCAGAGCTACGGCCTAAGCGATTATGTAATCGAAAGGGAAATTTCCCTACGGGTTCTACACAAGTACAGTATCTCGTTTTCAGGCGAAGCCTACGATTTTCTAATCGTATCTAAAAGGATGCATGAGAGGGAATCCACAGCATGCTGCAGCAAGCTCACGACCCCAGCCGCTTTGTTGGGGAGTAAGCCAACTCTGTCTGTGAGCATTTGATTCTTTTGCCCTGTGGATGTACGAGTTGGCATGATCTGGCTTGGTCCGTGTAAGAACGTTTCCGGACTGCATTGGCCATACGCCAGGCGTCTAGGTTGTTCTCAGTACTGGTTTATTTATCAGGAAACAGCTCTTTGGTACTCATACGTACCTAGCTGCAGTTTATTAAATTAATATTTCATCAGCTACTTGGCAGGTGATGACAATCGATGGAATCTGATGTGTTCAATTCATTTGGTCACAGCTTTTTAAGGTACAACCGTTTATGCAGTACGGCTGGAGAGCACTGGATTAGAGGCACAAAGCTATAGAGCTACCCAGGATTTTAGATAGGCCCTGACCGGCACAGGCAACACGGCAGGACACATCTCCTGGTGCCTACCCTCGCTTATTGATACCGCGTTGACTTTCGTCTGCAAGCGCGGTGGCGATTAGCTGCGCCTGGTTGACTGCTGGCCCCTGGGAGGAAATGTGAGCTGTTTCTGGTGCGAAAAGCGTGCCCCCTTGCAGTAAGTACCTTTTTGGTGTGTTGTTGGTGTAAAGATACCTGTGATTCGGAGGATCAGCTTCAACCCACTTGGCTGCTGAACAACAAAATCGAAGCTCAAAAACACCAAACCTTTTCAACGATGGCCATTGCCAACAACAAAAGTACACACTTCCTCTCAATCTCTCTCTTCCTTCCTCCCTCCCACACACACACACACACACACACACACATGCACACACGAGAGTTTGAATATATACTAATAGCTACAAGTACCCCACAGATGGCAACTACCGTTGTTGACCATGGTCAACCGCGTGCTCAGGCGATAACGAAAGGACTGGCGAATGCTCTGCAGGGCCAGCGAACCCACAACCACTTTGACCAGTCCCTCTGGATTTTCATCATAGCAAGATTCGGATATTGGAACCCAATGGACCAATGATGTCTCCGGCAGCTGCCATAAACCTTCTCCTCAGTCACGACCTCGACTCTCCCCCAACCCGATGGATTCTCTCGACTTGATAAGACACCAACCTAATAATGGCGAGCTCGGGCCACACCAACAAATCCGCTGTCCGTGGAGCCAGATAACACTCGGGAGCAACGTGCTGGCGACTTTCACCAACTTGTCTTTCACTTCCACAGGAATCATCATCATTCTTATGCCCGCCCACCCTAGAACCCGCGACAACCTCCTCTCTCTACCGAATAGACACTAACCAATGGCGAGCTCGGGCCTAACCAACATATCCGTTTCCACACGGAGCCAGATCACACTCGGGAGCGACGTGCTGGCGACTAAATCACCATCTTTGTCTATCCTTGCAGAGTACCTCACATACACACACACCCCCTCTCTCTCACCTTTCCTGGACCTCTAGGTGCTCCGAATCTCCTTAACCACCAACAGCCGACGATTCCCTAAGCCCGCCAAAGAAGATGCTTTCTCTCTCTACCAAGGTACCCACAGACACCACAGTAATGGCGAGCTCGGGCCATACCACGAAATCCGATCTCTCGGAGCCAGAATAACACTCGGGAGCTACGTGCTGGCGAATAAATCCAACTTTTGTCTAACCCTTCAGAGAGATTATCATCATCATTCTTTGGTCGACCCCGAGACCCACTCATACACCAGTGGCAACAAGGAAGGAACCTCTTGCCCTAGCGGTACCTACCTAGGTACTTACTTACCTGACTACCTACCCCCAAAACCAATCCCTCATACTTATCTTTAAATAACCGAGGAAGTATATAGACTCGACGTCGGAGCGAGGACAGTCGACGCCGAGCAGATTGCAATACGTGCCTCCATTTATCCCAAATGCCGCGGCACAAATTGCCGCAGATTCGGCCGTACTAACAGTATCGAAGACTTTCTTGATGGACCCTCCGGTTGCTTCGAAAATCTTTCGACCGACATCCGGGGCTCTCTTGTTCCATGTTAGCATGGTACATGTAGAGCTGAATTCCGAGAAAGAGAGATCGAGGGCTTCAGAATTTTGCGCACATAATCAAAGACGTCGTCAGCACCCAGGCCCTTCACGTAGTCGTAATTGTGTGGAGAGCATGTAGTAACCACATTGTAGCCCGACCTGTGACCATCGAGTTAGCATAGACACAAGCGAGCTATTTCATCTGGTAAACTCGCAATTTCGCGAATTGTATCGCGAGTGTGCCAGTGGCCGTGCTTCCCCCGTAGACGAGAACTGTCTCTCCATGGTCTTTGGACTCCGAGCCCGGATGTCGGAGATTCAGGACGTGATAGAGGCCATAGCCCGACCGTGCAGATGCCGACCCCTACGGTGGATGCGGCTTCGAAGAAAACATGGTTGGGGATGTGCATCTGAATGTCGCCTTTGACGGCAATATAGCGAGCAAATGCCCCGTTCTCTGGGTTGGCATCGTTTCCTGTGGGAATTTCAGTACTTGGCGTAGTCCTCGCTGTGCATTTTAGAAGATACCTCCATGACCAAATCCAGCAATGCGGTCGCCCTTGCGAAAGCGCTTGGCAGCATCTTGCCCTACATCTTCCACCACACCGGCGTAATCGCACCCGACAATGGTCCCATCATCGCCAACTGCATCGAGCGTGGTCCAATCGGTCGGATTCAGTGCTACCGCTTTCGTCCTCACGAGCACATAATCATCTGGGAGTGTTGGCACTTTTGTATGCTCAAGGACAGCTGTGCCAGCACCTCGTCTGACCAGGCTATAGTTTTGCATGTCGTCAACCCGTTCTGCAGTGGCGGACACTATCAACCTAAATCATGAATGTCTCCCTCGACGTTGAGCCAAAACAAAAGCAGTGCATCGCTTCACCGACGTCCTTTTCTATAATGAGAGGTGTTGAGTCCATGTCAGCTTATTTATTTGTCAGCTCTTGTTTATTTGTCAGCTACATTCGAGATAAATGATGACTCCTAGCCAAATAAGGCGAGGCTTCGTCTCTTCGGCGGCTTGTTCCGATGCGTTACAGCGCTATACGCTACATAGTTTCTGACGTACTGGAGTAATGAATGATTAAACAAGTAACATTCTGATCGCTTGATGATGTTGTTGATGCACAGGTCTATCTTGACGCGTCTTCGAAGCATCCCCCGCTTCCCTTGTAACGTTGCGATACAAGGGTCGTGTGTACCTAGGCGGTTTGTGAGGGGCAATCTACAGGGAGGCACGAGATAGGGCGAATTGCGTTAAACAGTAGTGGTAAAGCCGACGGAATAATTGCCATAAACCAGACTAACGATTCGAGCTACTTAGATGTGACCTCGTAATTGATCGTAAAATGCGACGCTCCGGCAACATATAAACACGCTCTCCAATTGTAGATAGACAGATGGATTTGGAATAGGAACTCCCACAAACAAAAAGCCATAGTCACGATGCCAGCCCTTCGACTGGTGTACTATTTGGTGGCTGCGGCAGCAACAGCCGTGGCAGCAGCCAGCTTTCACCAAGCCCCTTCAAGATATCCTGATCGCCGTGATCTTAATGGGACATACCCAAGGTACCGCGTGTCACCAATCGACGGTTCCAAGATCGCGCTGCCAACTCAAGATCAGTTGGATTTTCAAGACGAAGAGATCGGCATGCTCATCCACTTCGAGGTAGCAACTTACCTTAGCATCGACGGCTGCAATGGCGTCCCCGGGCTGGTGCCGAGTCCTTCTCTCTTCGACCCAACCTTACTCAACACAGACCAATGGATGGACAGCATCTCTGCCACCGGAGCTAAATATGCCACACTGGTAGCCAAACATAACTGCGGATTCACGACATGGCCGAGTGCAGTGTCTTTCGAAACCAGAGACAACACCACCAGCAGGTATAATTACACAGTCGCGGACTCGCCAATCAGCGGAACGGATGTCGTCAAACAATTTTCAGAGTCAGCAGAGAAATATGGTCTTGGACACGGATTCTACTACAGCACTGTTGTCAACAACTTCCTCAACGTCCAAAATTCGCTGGTCAATACCACCTGGTCCCCTGGCGAGATCCGAATCACAAATGAGACGTACGATGAAATAGTGCTTGCTCAATTGACCGAGTTGTGGTCAAACTATGGATCTCTGACTGAGGTATTTGACCTGTAGCAGCAATCCAACAACATCAGTGACGCTGACATTGGCCCCTAGCTTTGGTTCGACGGCGGCTATAGCGCGAGCCAGAGGACGAAGATCGAGGAACTCCTCCAGGAGCTCCAACCCCAAGCCTGTATCTTCAATTCATGCGATATTAATGGCACTTGCATTTCCGCCAACGCAATCAGGTGGATAGGCACTGAATCAGGATTGCCCAACGAGGAGATATGGTCAACAGGAGTCACCAATGACGGCGGAGATCCATCAAGCGAATACTTTGCGCCGGCGGAATGTGACACAACCCTGCAGACTGGCGACCGGTGGTTCTGGGGGGAAGACCAATCGCTCCGGTCTATCGATGAGATGATAGACGTCTACCATCAGACCGTTGGCCGCAACTGCATTCTTGAGCTGGATCTCGCGCCCGATCGAAGCGGCCTCGTCCCAGCCCGGCATGCGGCACGGTACAAGGAGCTTGGTGACTTCATCCACACGTGCTATGGGAGGCCTGTCGAGGCTACGAACTCGACGACTGAGACCGGTGTGGCACTATCTTTCGAACACCCTACGTCCATTGACAGGATCGTTATCATGGAGGACCAAGCCGATGGACAGGTCATCCGAGCTTACGAGGTGTACGCGAAGATCGTGGACGCCGAGGAGATGAATGGGACCTTGGACGTACCTTGGAGCCTTGTCTCGAACGGAAGCAGCATTGGGCATAAGAGGATCGACTTGTTTGACAAGGCCATAACCGTGACAGATGTTGTGGTCAACGCCACAAAGTATGTGGACGAACCGAAGTGGCGGTCGGTGAATGTCCACTTATGTGGTTAGATTGCTCCTCTGCCATCGGTCCAGGCATGAGGCAGTGGAAATGATATTTGCGAGCCTCTGATCCTGTGACTCTACTCAGTTTCAGTGAATGAGCTGCCGACTTAGAACGTCAAGAATTCAAACACAGAAAATGTGGTAGATATTACATTGTAAGTCAATTTAGTTGTACTATATACTGAAGAGGACTGGCCATCTTGCATCGGCGGAGGATGTTGACCAAACCCAGATTCCTTCAGTAGTCTCTTGATTGTTTCAAGTCAGAAATACCTAATAGACTAAACGTTGCTTCAGAACAAGGTTTAAATCCTCAAGAATTGTTGCCGGTAGCAACACCCCAGAAGTACGCAGACCAGGAACCCAGGATCAGCATGATCGAGGCACCGATTCTTGACGTATGTTATATTGATTGTGTGAACGCCATCATGCGTTCTAACGCCATCGGAAAGTTTCTTCCGACAGTCCTCTAGCACGACAGGGTCGGAGAATATATGGTAGATGAGCCAGAACGATGCCGGCATCGTATTGCTGATTATCGCAAGCGAGATGGCAACTTCGAGTCTTGCCATGTCTTCAAGGGGACACCATTCGAGCTGTGGATTCTGTAATGGTCTTGTATGAGTGGCGATACATCTGGGTTGGTTGGGCCGTCCTACTCGTAATAGCGAACGCAGGCTCGGACCAAAGCCTCTCGTGCTTGCACATATGAGTGGGCTGTCAGATTGGGCAGCATTCCATACAGAAATGGGATGAGTCCAGCCTTATATTTCCTGAGTTTATCCATTAGCATACGCGCTATGGTAAGGTCGTGGGAATTGGAGTTACTAACGCCGGTATCGCTACCACCGCTGGGTTACGGAAGGGATTCTTGGGGCCGTAAATGCTTTCGGTTGTGGCTGCCAGCACTTGGCGGCTCACCCAGTCAAATAGGGAAACTGTTGCAGGGCCCTTGTGCGCAAACTTGTTTAGTGAAGATGCAACAATCTGTACAGATTTCCTGTTCAGAATATCTAGCCGAGGGCCGGGGTTGAGGCTTGGGCGGAAAAGATGTGGGGGCTGCCGAACAAGGCGCCATTGTCCTCCAACGCGTCTTGGGATATCATCCGGCTCGTAGCAGGACTTAGATTCATCATAGTGGAATACATCTTGAGCGTGATGGGGACGAAGGAAATGTTGCGGACTTGGCGTTGGATCGGAGGTATGAGAGACGTGGCATTGACAATGTAAAGTCGGACGCCTGGAATTCGCAGGGATGAATATGCAGCCAACGGTCCAAACGGTTGGCGAGCGTCCAATGCGAGGGCGCCATAATTGGACAGAAATTGAACGCCTGTCATTTGATGTCTGTTAGTGGTGGGTTTCACCCGTTACGTAGGACATGTTTCCATTTTTCACAAGCGTCTTAAGATGTAGGTTTATCCGCCGAAATCACGGTTAAACGGTTGGCTCACGAAGGAGCTAATCGAGAGTCCGATTTCACCAAGACTTCTGGCATTGTTTTACATCAATATGGGGGACGGCTACCTGGCAGCGGCTGCTCGACTATCCTCAAAACACTGCGTGGATTTACTTGTGGCTTTTACCAAGAAGAAGACCCTGAGATCAGCTTAAACCTGATGTGGAAAGCTCACTATTGCTTTCAGGCCCGAACGTGTAATGACGGAAACACCTTATTCTAAGACACATAGTGCCTTCAAAAGCGGTCGTATCCATATCTCTGAACTTGATGTCCGCTTCTTAGAGTTGACCGTGGGTCAAACATTGAATTTTGCAGCCTCAACTAGACGAAAGTTCCCAGTCAATTACCGGTATACGTGCCGCCTCAATGTTCCGCCTTGAAGGAGCCTGTAACATGAAGTTCGGGAACGCTATGATTCGTGGCATCAGTGGTGGCGAGAAAAGGAGGACCAGCATCGCGGAGTCTTTCGGGTCGGTTTCAGTGCTGGGACAACAGCACTCGTGGTCTTGACCAGCCTGAGAGAATACTTTGCCTTTACACGCCATCCATACCACCTAAATGTGTGATATAATCTTATATCACTCTTCCCATATCTCGTAAGTATATTGCTCCATCCTGCCTGTCCACGGCCACGTCATGTCTGGCAGCCCATGACCATTGATCGTGAGATTTGCACTGTCCCAGCCAATGCTCAGGCTCTTCAGATGAGGTAGTATGCTCATGGTGATATTCGCCGCAAGCTCGGTCGTCTCCGAGCCTTCTTGTACGACCATTCGCCCGTAGGCTCTGCCACTTGGCCCGTCATATGCGTTCCCGCACCCAGGTCCACCGTCGAAACCCAGTTCTAGGTTGGAGGCATCAGGAAGGTGCAGGCTTTCGAGGTTCGGGAAGAGGGCGAGGACATTGAGATATCTCTGAGTGGACCAAGTCAGTCAAGACAAAGACACGGGGCAGTTGCAGAAACATGGCTTGTCACCTTGATGGTTTGCTGTTGGAATTCTTCGTAGTACGGGTACTTGCCCGCTCTGTGGGCCGTCAAAACGTCGTCATGGATACCCAAAGGGCCTTTCATGTGCAGCGTGGTGATGTTCGGAGTCGCACCCAGGATAGCTATCGACCAATGTCATCAAAAGAGAGTACTAATACGTTGCGATGCAGAAGGTCGCCTTACCCTCGAGCATTCCCAACGTCCAACCGTCCCATTGTGTTGTAAGTCGCCACTCCTTGAGACTCTCCAGTCCCGTCGATGCTGTGATCAGTTCAAGACGATCGGCGTCGCCACTGTGCCAGCTCCAATGGTGAGAATAACATCCCGCCTCCAGAACCTCCAGGTTAGGACATCGCGAGACGAGGTAATCACTCCCGGCGCCTGGCTGGAGGTACTTGACGCTCGGCAGCATCAAGCCCTTCGCCACAAAAGCGGACTCAAACTCCCGCGTTGCCTCATAGCTGATACCCCAGTCGAGTCTCTCCAGGTTACTCATCTGTGAGAGCACATCCGCAAACAACTCCGGAATCCCCGGCGGTGGCAGCGTGGTCTCCATATAATGTGACAATTTATCATCGTGAACATACACGTCGACATGCAAGCTCCGCACCCCTTCCAGACTGGCCTCGCAGGCGACCATCTCACGCAAACGGTCGTGTACATTGGGCCAGCCCAGTCGGCCGCCGCAGATGCCATGTGGGGCCGCGTTATTATCGATCAGCAGGTTAGTGAAGAGGTCTGCGGGCAGCGCATGATCGGGCGAGGCCGGAGATGTCCAGAGGGGGGAGTCTCGGGAGCATATTTCTTCGGCTACGTTTGGGTAGCGGGAGAGCCAGGCCTTGTTGGTTGCGAGCCAGGGATGGTTTGTGTCTAGGATGAATTGGGGGATTTGAGAAGACCATGGCTTTCTTAGCTGAGCAACGCTTTTCAATCCACCAATTGTAAGAGGGTAAAGGCTCCAGGCAGAAGCTATGCCTGTGAAGAGGAGGTGAAGCGCAAAAAGAAGTGAAAAGCAGTTCATGTTGTCTGCTGCCAGTGGCTGGCACTGAGGATTCTGTATTTCATCGGGCTTCAAGTAGTGATATGATCATACTTTGACACGCTCAAGCAGGTCCATATATATGTACTGTATATTTGCTTCTATGAGGCCATGTTGTTAAGTCCTGGTTGTTCAGGACAAGTGGACTTTGGGAAACAAATGGCTAGACCAGGCCCCACATGTCTGCTGACGTCCCCAAGGCTACTATGCCGCAGGCCAAAAACCTTTGCCAACTGTCACGGCCAATCCTTGCGAGGAACATTTTGCTTGATGACAGATCTCCTTGGATGAATTGCCCGGGTGTCATTTGGAAATCCTCGCAGACATGAGTGCAACTCTTAAAGCTGACTCTGCTCTTGGGGACTCAGCGTCCTCCGCGGCGGTCCACCACGGCTGCCACCGCCTTTCATATCCACTTCAAGTTTGCCTTGGCCGGGACCATCTCAAAAACGCCAGCATTCATGAAAACTCTCAGGTGCCTTATTCTCAAAGTAATCGGCCAGGTACTATCCCAGGATTGGCAAGAACTTGAACGCACTACGGAGGTGAACTCTGTCAGTATTGATCTCTAGCTTGCACCGGAGAAGTATTGAAGGGCGTCTAGACCGAGTTCAGTGCAGCGACTTGATGATACGTGCAAGTCCTACATCTTGAGCTCAGGAGTACATAGTGACTGCATTCCTTGCTATGGTTACCAAGGAGTCGGTTTGAATACTGTAATTCTCTCAAAGTGTTTTTGAATAGTGAAGAACTCAGTTGATCGGCAGACAAGTCGTAGTAGCCAGGAGTTAAGATCCAACTCATTAATCAAGGATAGCTCTTATACTTCAGCCGGAACAATAGATAAAGGCAGCATTTTGACTTAGATTACTGCATGACAATTGCTTGCTTCGTACATGCCTGCTCGTCTTTATCAAAATGCCGAACCGCCCATGAATTCTGCCAAGTCAATGTTTGCGGGGATCCCAAGCCCCAGGCTTATCTCTGCTGATCTTGTCTTCCGTATTAGTGAAAAAAGCCGATCGGTTTTCCCGACAGCTTCGGGAAATTGCTACGACGATGGGCAATGGCTAGAGAGGCTTGCATGCTCCTGCGAGGTATGCAAATCACGCAACGGCTATTCTGATAGACTCCTTAGAATTTATACCCGTTGGAGTCTGTCGAGTTCTCCGCTGAAATGTAACAAGCTGCCCTTTGACTATCTATTTTCAAAGCACCATCATCTCCGTCCGGACCAGCTGTGGAACTAGCACCCACAGCTTGATACATTACAGTCAAGATGATATTACCCGTAAGCATGCACCGAGCATCATGAAGCTTGTCTAACAAATTTCCAGAAATGGTCACGTTTGGTGCGATTCATCGCCGAGGATGATTGGCGTGAATATATCGGCGAACCAGTCGACGCTGATGTTGATGGTGAGTTGCCTTGCCTCGATTCGTTGCGGCCGGCGGCTCACACTCCTGTAGTCGGAGCCGCCCTGGCGGCATCCATCCCGGTCCCGGTCCGTATATTTACCGGCACTTCAGCCCTTGATACTTCGGCAGAGCCAACATCAAGGGTACTCAACATCCAGAGACTCCTACCACCATTGAGTCGCAAGGAGATGGGCACTATCCGATGCATCGGCCTCAACTACCGTAAACACGCCAAGGAGATGAAACTGGACCTGCCAGAGCACCCCACCCTCTTCTTCAAGCCTGCGAGCTGTCTCAACGCGTCAAACGCGCCACTAGTCATTCCTCATCAAGCCACGGACCTTCAGGCAGACTACGAGGCCGAGTTGGCAGTAGTGATTGGTCGTGACGCGCGGAACGTCTCTGTCGAGGACGCCATGGAATACGTCCTGGGCTATACATGCTCCAACGACGTGACAGCGAGGAAGCACCAGTTCGCCGGCGCCCAGTGGGGTTTCGGCAAGGGCTTCGACGGCTTCGCCCCAATGGGTCCCTGTCTCGTCAGCACCAAGACCATCCCGGACCCTTCCGTCATCGAGCTGAAGACGGTTCTCAATGGGGATGTTATGCAGGAGGGTAGGGGGGATGATATGATCTTCTCCATTGCTGAGATTGTGGCATACTTGTCTCAGGGTACAACTCTGGAGGCTGGTACCGTGATCATGACGAGAACGCCCCATGGGATTGGCGTGAGCAGGACGCCACCTGTTTTCCTGGCTCCTGGAGATGACCTTCGCATTGTCATGAGCCACGGGCTGGGGAGCCTTGTCAACCGAGTCGAATATGAGGAGACGCCATCGAGAGTAACGAAGGGAGTAAACGGAATCAACGGGGCCACTTAGGTCCAGGTCAATGGGCGTCCTTGAGACAACAATGGCTTTTAGCTACCGATCGAGCAGTTGAAGGTCTTGTGCGAAAGCAGCTAGGGTAATTCTAAGAGTTTTAATAACTTTGAACAGGAAACTCATTCCCCGGGCAGCCGATTAATGAGATGGAGTTCGGCAAGAGTCCGCAATGACAGCAACCTATCCCATCTACCTTGTTATTCGTACTTCAAACACCCTGACCATCATGAACAGGTTGCATACAGAAAACTGTTTCCCGAAGAGCTTCAGGCCAGCCTAAAGTCTGGTAGGGGATGCTACATTGAATTAATTGAGACAATTAACCTCAGGCGCTCATTTGATCATGCATGATGGTGTTGATGACATGCTCCCACTGTGACAGGTCTCCATTTTCTGGCAAGAAAAACCCGGGATCATCCCACGTCATTTGCGCACTCGAGGTGCTGAAAGGAAGACCGAGTCCAGCAAGCAAGGGATCGAAGTCAGGGCTCTCGACCGGCAGTTGAGGTTGCGTGGGCATCACATTGGTCCGGCCGACAAAATGGACAGGACGCTCGGCCGAATCAGCCAAAGCCAGAGGGACCATCTGAGTCGGAGGTGTGGGATGTGACTGTCTCGCCTTTTTGATGCACAACTCGACGATCTTGACCTCTGCAAGGGCGAATTCGTTAAGCCAGACATCGTTCCTTTGCATATCGCAGTATGCTGTGAGGTCCTCGAGTATGGCTTGCGACCGACGGGAGTGCGGGTCTCGGACAGCGATGATACCGAGGACCAAGGCACTGTTGAAGAGGTTGTGTGGCCCCAGACTCCATTTTAGCCGGTCATTCAGAGGCTGGCTGAACAGTTTCAGACCCATGTCGAGGTCAGCGCAGGCGGAAGCTATGCAAACGTCGTGGCTGTGCTTGTAGCGGTTCGTGATAGACTGACGGAGTAGAAACGGACGGTGTAGGGTGACCCTGGCGAAGTGGTACATGCTATGTAGGTGCAGCCTTTGCCAAGGTAAGAAGGGAAGTCGTTCATCCTTTGATGTGTCGGGATCCACAAGCTCGAAGTATGCTGGGAGCCTGCTCCTCCAGGTCTCTATCTCCTTGTCAAGGGTAAGGACAGTCTCGTACGACACGGTGAAAAGTCCAAAGCAGCGCTCCTGGATTTTCCCCACCACAACAGCCAGCTCATGGGCGAGGCGGCTGAAGATGCTAGCAGTCGGCTCGGACAGTGGAGCTTCCGGTGTAGTTGCCGCTTCTTCGTCGTCTAGCTCGTCCAGCCAGACGTTGGACGCCTGTTTTACCAGACACTGCTGATCGACGATGGCAAAGGGGCGCCCGAGAGCGAGAGCGATAGTTTTGTCTAGCATGTAGAGATTACTCCACAGACGCCTCCTGGTTTCAGTCTCCTTTCGGGGTAACCTCCATCTCTCACCGTCGATGTGCATCCCTTGGGCTTGTGCCATCCTCATTGCGAAGCTTGTCGTGAGCCACGACTCTGGTACGCGGCGGGTATATATGAGGTACCGTGTCACCAGCACACCGGCTCTCACGAGGTCTGTCGACTCGCCGTAGAAGGTTGGTGCGATGACGAATGCTCGTCGAGCAGCCCAGTAGAAGCGCTGAGAGGTCTCATGGACCTCCCTCTGCACCTCCCTATTCCGTGGGTTGGGGCAGTCCAACAGAACGCCGTACGCCATGACGATGAAGAGCAAGGCTAACCATCGGAGGTCGATAGTGGCGAAGTCGTCGAAGCCAAATTTCCTGGACCAAACTCGTATTTTGCCTTGAAGGACGTCGGCTGGACGGCGTCGATGGCCCAGTTCAGTTCGTTGAGGAAACAGTCCGTTAACCTGTCTACTGTGGATTTCTTCCTCGGTAAGAGCCCAAGCAGTTCCCAGATCTGTGAGAACGGGCCGCCCTCGTCCCGAAACGAGTGTGTCGAGCTCGCTTGAGCTTTTGAGAAGAGACCAGACGACAGCTCAGGGGCAGGGGCCTGAATGATTTTGGCAGCAGCATGAGGCCCAAAGTAGGACGAGCCGAAGAATGATGGCGCGTCACGACTCTTGAAGAGAGTACCCACTGGGTACTCGGACTGGGGGTCTTGACTATTCTCGCCAGCCTGTCTTCGTCCGCCGCTCGATGACCTCGATGATATCGCTCCTCCCGCCGAGGAGGATTTCTCGGGACGTTCTGGTTGCTGAGCGGGATTCCTAGGGGTACTTGTCGGTGACACGGGCGTCGCAAAGTTGACGGCTGGAAATATGACAGTGGGTGGCCTGGACCGCGAGGTCGGCTTCTCACTGTCGTTATCCAGATGGCTGTATGAGCACGATGCGCCTACACCGCGGCGCTCGCAGTTGAAGCATGGTCGGGATCCGTTGCACTGCCGCCGTGTTAGTCGGACATACCTTCAAGTTCACTACCTAGGTACCGATGAGTTCAGTCGACGCCAATCCCACCTACGCCGGCCTCGAGTTTGAGACTCTTGAAAAAATGCGATGCACAGGGTGGCTACGGCCAAGATTGCACATCGATTGTCGTTTCCAGCAAACGAGAAGCAGGCTTCGGCTCTGCCAAGCGTAAAAACGACACTCGTATCACTTACCCTCTGCTTTCGCCGATGACACGACTCGCACGCGACAGCATGCCTCCCTCGTTTTCTCTTACGAGAAAGTGGACTTTTCTGATCCAGCACGTTGTCCTTGAGCCCTGTCTCAGGCGATGTTTCTTCCATTGAGCCGTTTCTTACTTGTTACCGAACAAAGGCCGAATCTCTAGGGCAGGAGTGGCGCTGGCGTGTGGCAGATCGGCAAATTTGGGATTTTGGAGGGGAATCCGTGGAGCGGATATCGGCTTTTTCATATTCCCAGCGTCTGGAGCGAAGAAGACGTCTTTCTTATTATCAAGGTCCCCCACATTTGTCCGTGGAGAAGAACACCGCAGCTAGTCCCTTGTAGGCGCATCTACGATAAGAATGCCGGCCGATTTCCCCGGCTTTTGTATCTTTGTCTCCGCTAAGCTGCATGCATGTGGATCATCAGCCGACGGCACGATAAGTGCTGTCATTTCCCGACGTGGACTATGGCGGGGGGCCGATAGTCATCTTGATTGGCATCGGGAAATGACTCCGGGCTGTGCTGGGCTTAGATAGGTGAATCAAGTGACCTCACCCTGCCTTGACTTGCTGATGCTTCTTGGGGAGAATATATCAGTAATGCAAGAAACGTTGGATTGGCTCGGATTTCGACAGGTTTCGAGAAGTTGCAATATTGACAACTCGATCGAAACGTCTGACAACGACTGTCGATAATGTCCGTGGAAAAGATGCCGGTTGACGCAAAGGATGGCGACCTCGATTCGCCCAGCTCCGGGTATGCGAGCTCACATCTGACGGTTGACCCAGCGGCTGAGGCGAAACTTCTGAGGAAACTCGACTGTTGGCTTGCACCGATGATGATCATTGCTTTCCTCGTCGCCTACTTGGATCGTAGTAACATCGGCACGTTTCCTGTATGCCGCCATTTCGAGTCCTAGGCTAACAAGTCGCAACTCAGGCAACGCAGCAATTGCCGGCATGAACGAAGACCTCGATCTGACTGGAAACAGACTCAACGTCGCAGTAACAGTCTTCTACGGTAGGAAATTTCCCCAAAACTTCAGCATGGATGAGAACTAACTTGTCACAGTAACCTACATCGTCTTCGAAATCCCCGCCTCCCTGGTCCTTAAGAAAGCCCGCCCATCCCGCCTCATCCCCTTCTTCATACTCTCCTGGTCCGCCACAGTCATTGGCTCCGCCTTCGTCACGAATTACGCCGGCCTCCTCGCGACGCGCCTCCTTATCGGCATGTTCGAGTCTGGCCTATTTCCCTGCTTGACGCTCTACCTCAGCACATACTATAAACGAGAAGAACAAGCCCGCCGCATTTCATACCTCTTCGTCGCCGCAGCTCTGTCCGGCGCGTTTGGCGGCCTACTGGCATACGGTCTGACGAATCTGCACGGCGCGAGTGGGTTGGCGGGTTGGAGATGGCTGTTCCTTGTCGAGGGCCTAATTTCTTTCGCCGTGGGATTCGCGTTTATCTTTTTGCTGCCGGATAGCTTTGAGAGCGCGAAGTGGCTTACGGAGCAGGACAAGGCGCTCATGAGGATACGCGCCGAACAGGCCAAGGTCTATCAGGGCGAGTCGGAAAACTTTGGCAGAACGGAGGTAAAACTCGCGTTCCAGGACCCCAAGGTGTGGCTGTCTGCCGGGTGTCCATTTTGTGCCAACACCTGTTCCTTTGGGTTTGGGACCTTCTTGCCCGTGATTATCCGTGGCTTTGGATACAGCAGCATCAAGACGCAGTTGCTCACTGTGCCGGTCTACATCTGGGCCTCGGCTGTCTATCTCATCATCGCGTACATTTCGGACAAGATCAACAAACGCGCGGTGTTCATGGTTCCCATGGCGCTCGTCACTGCGACGGGTTACGCACTGATGCTAGGTGTGAGCATGAAGACGACTGGGGTGCAGTACTTCGCGACATTTGTTACTGCAACGGGGATCTATTGTGTGGTTGGACTGAACGTCACCTGGGTTAGCAATAGCAACGCTGGGTATTTCAAGCGCGCCACGGCGATTGGGTTGCAGCAGACGATCGGGAACAGTGCGGGTCTCATGGCTGGGCAGATCTACCGCATCACGGCTCCCGATGGTCGGTATACGATCGGCCATGCCGTGTCATTGGGTACTATCACCATGGCCTCGGTGGGATACTTCACCATGTGGACGACTTTGAACAGGATCAACCACAAGAGGCAGGCCATGAGCATCGATGAGAGAGTGAGGGAGACTGACCAGGGCAAGAAGGGTGATCGACACCCCGACTTCCGGTACACACTATAAAGATCGAAGTAATTGATATTCAGTTCTTGAGAGAACCTTGTTTCAAACTTTTCGTGATAATTTAAAGCTTGTGCTCTTCCGGTTGGAACGAGTCGGCAATTTGCTTCATGTTATCGGTAGGAAATTAGCCATATTCCAGAACGGACTGTCCGTCATCTTCCATTGATCATATACACATTGATCTTTGTCACCGGATTGCATTTCTGGTGCGTGAAATAAACCAATGGCCGGTGGAGGTGTGGCGCTTCTTCGAATCCTGACGTGGGGCCATTCGAAGATGCGGTGGGTTTCCTTTATCAATGTGACATCGGCTGTCGTGACCTGGCTCTGAAGAAGGAGTAATAGAGACTCTGGATTTCCATGGTTGGGGACTGGACGTAGATTAGTCGGCTTCGTCAAGTTGTATCCCGTAATACAGACAATGCTAACTAGTCAAGCATCCGCAAGAGACCACCCTATTGTTCGATTAACTACTGTTATGCCATTCTCCGGCACATGACAAATTTTTGTCCTTGTTTGCGGCGATATTGGTCACCAGTAGTTAAGTTACTGCTGTGCACCGCAAAACATCTTGGATATAACCAATTGACACCGAATAACATCACAAAGTTGTCAATATCGATCTTCCAGCTCAAAAAGTCTTCGCTTCCTTTTTACTCATGCCAGGTCCAGTTCTATCCGGGCCCTGGGAACGCGAATGATGTGAGCCGATGAAGCTGACGCCCTCGGCTTTCTTGCCGAGCCTATGGGCCACCACAGCGGATGGATCAAGTTCAAGATCCAGGATCAGTGACCCCTGTGCTCTATTGAGGATTGCAAGATTGCGGGGCCCCGCACTCTAGATAGGTCGATATTACCATCAAGTTGGGGTCCTTCTGGGGTAGCCGTCGATCAACCGGCCCCGCGTCGTCTGGGGTAGATCCGGGTTTCTCTCCGATGCCGAAATGTAGCAAACTGCCATATGTGCTTGAAGCCCATACAACATCAGCTCTCGCAAAAGTTTACAGGAAGATACTCCTCTAAACTCTGTTTTTAGTGTCTACCTATGCATGAGGCACTGGCTCATCTCCGCCCGCTATGTCTGAAACAATCTCGCCGCACAAGGACAATGCTGAACTTTCCGAAAACCCCAAGGACCTCATCCCGGATAACCTGCCCCTCCCGGACGAGATCGCAGACCTGAGTGCAGCTGAGCAGGCAAAGCTAAACCGGCTGGTAACCCGGCGACTGGATCTTACGCTCCTACCTACTGTTTTCATTCTCTTTCTGTTGAATATTTTGTGAGAAAAGAAAGACACCTGAAGTGCTGCTCCCTTGCTAACGCTATCCCGTTCAAGGGATCGAAATAATATCGCTAGTGCTAAGATTGTTGGTCTGACGGACACTCTGAATTTGACAAACGACCAATATAATACATGCTTACTCATGTTCTACGTTGGCTGTACGCTCTTTTTTAATCGAAGTACTGGAGAAGTTTCCCGACAGCGGCTGATTTTGTAAAAGACTGTCTCACGCAAGTCCCGTCGAACTTGATCATCGGGAAAATTCGACCGTGAGTTGGACTGAAATATTTGCTACCGTTTTTGCGTCCCTGTTGGGATAGGACCATCTTATGATGGATTTTCCGTGCTAACCATTTTTCCAGGTCCTATTACATTTGCATTACCACATCTCTGTGGGGTGTTGTGTCCATGAGCCAGGGCTTTACCAATAACTTTGCCCAACTGGCAGCTGTCAGATTTATTCTCGGGCTTGTCGAAGGCAAGCAAAGCATATCCAACGCTGTACTACTCGCTTTCGAACATAATGCTAACAATTCACAGCCCCATTTCTACCGGCGGTCTTCTTCCTTTTGAGCTGCTGGTACACCCGTGCTGAATTACCACCGCGGATTGCCGTCCTCTACGGTGGAAATATGCTAGCTACGGCTTTCTCTGGCCTTATCGCAGCAGGGAGTATGGCTATATGCCTCCCTTCTTTCGTCTAGAGTATTATGATGGAGCTAATTCATCCCAGTCACATCACAGATGCAAGACGTTGCTGGAAGACCTTCATGGGTGGGTTCTGCTGCAGGTTAGCGTGAGGATACCATTTCGCTAAGTAAAGACACAGGAATGGCTCTTCATCATTGAGGGCTCTATGACTGTCGGCATAGCACTCATGCTACTTCCACTTCTCACAGACTATCCCCTTCAGAGCAAACATCTTTTCCTCTCCAGGAAAATGCAGCTTTACGCTGTAAGAGATATCTAGGCCCTGGTGTGTTTGTTGAGGTCTGTCCGAAGTAAGCTGACTGAGGCGATGTTGTAGGAATGGAGGATCAGGAAAGAGAATGCCGGAATCGTTGACGAAGACCCCGAATCAATCTGGTGGGGACTGAAGGAAGCGCTGAGAGACCGCAAACTGTACATGTTTGTCATTTTGCAGATGTCGCTCATCACCGCTCAGTCCTTCAACAACTTCTTCCCTTCTATCGTCGGCACTCTCGGATTCGACAGCACCAAGACTCTACTTCTAACTTCTCCGCCTTACTTCTTTGCTTTCTGTGTATCCTTAGGTATCTCGTTCCACGCTTCTCACAAGAATGAGAGGGGCTATCATATCGCGGCTCCAATGCTGTTCGCTCTCCTTGGCAACCTTCTGGTAGGCATATCCAATTTCTGGCGTACAAATCTGCCCCGGGATCTCTGTCACGCTTCAGCTTGCTGACTTTGGGGAAGGCCATGTTTGTTCCATCTACAGGCGGCCGCTACTTCTCCATGTTCTTGATGACGGGAGGCTCATACTCCCCTTATAATCTCTGCGTGAGCTGGGTGAGCGCGTCACTGCCCCGGCCGCGCTCAAAGCGAGCCGCAGCCTTGGCCATCGTCAACTTCATGGGCGCGGGCGTCGCGCACTTTTACACAGCGTACATGTTCCCCGACAGCCAGAAACCCAGGTACTACGCCGGTGGAGGTGTCATGAGCGGGGCTTGCTTGCTTTGCGCCTCCTTGGCCTTGTACATCAAGCACTACCTCAAAAAGCAAAACGAGAAGTTTGAGAGGGAGGAGCAGCAGGGTATTGTCAGCCATGCCGATATAAGGGGGTCCAAAGCTGGTCATGGTGGCGATGCTGTAGTGGCATTCAGATATGTCCACTAGTGGAGGCAGTGTGATCGCGAAGGACGGGTTCGGATCGATCTATTCACATCGGCATCACACAGGCGTATGAATCGCACGAGAATTGGGTGGATATCGTGGTACCCAACGTCAGTTGAGGATCTACACATTCCTCGGTTGGCACCACAATCTACCTTTAGGGTAACGAGCCAACTCTGAGGGAGGCATGATCCTGCCTAGGAGTTGGACCGCGTTTGCTCAGCTTCGGCGTCGATGGTCCTAACTGAATTGGTGCAGTGAGACAGGTCCAAGGCACAATCATGGTAGCGAGTCTATGTTGGCTTACTGTACAACTCCCTAGGAAGGTAGACTGTGGGCAACCTTGCCAAGTGATAGGGCAGCGGTGTACTTGTGTAGGAGCTGTGCCAACCAACAAGTGCAGCAAACCCACATTCCTTCCTGTCTACCTCTGCGTCCTGGAACGTCATTATTCTTGGCTGTCATCAGGATTTTCAAATACATCACCCAAATGAACTTGCTGCCAAGCGGTGCAGGAGGCGTATTGTACACCAGCCATCTATGGTACCGTTTGCAAAAATAGGATATGTGGCCCAAGGTTGCTGCACTGTGCCGCAGTGCAGTTGAAACCTGTCGGGAATCGCAGTCACCAGACGGAGTGTTGCCAACGTTATAAAAGACCACATCAAAAAACTAAAACATGCACAGAATCCTCGTTAAAGTGGCCAGCCTTCGATCTCATTCCGCAGAACAAAATCAAAGTGACTGAACCACAATACTGAGATTTTCAGACACTCTCAACACTGCCTCTGATCAAGTTCCTGATCCCAACCCCGTTCAGCGTTCCAAAGATGCACAAAACCCTGCAAAAGATTCTGTTTCCCTGTGTCGCCGCAGCTGGCACTGGCCTGTGGCTAGCAGAGGCCCAAGAGGTCGCTGAAGGCGGCATTAAAGCATTATATGGGACATCTGACCAGGGGCCTTGGCGTGAGGCAAAATCTGACTTCGACGCCCTCCTTCAAAGCCCTAATGCAACAGGCAATGTATTTGTTCCGGGGCCCAGCATTCCATCTACTGCAACACCGTCCAACACCTCTGACGGCTGGTCTTGGTCTAGTAAGTGACATCGCTGGGGCACCCTATCGTTCATTCTGTCATGCCTAAGCGAAACTACTCTGTGGTCGATTAAACAAACGGCAAACTTCTGTTCCCTCATGGCCTTCTTCTTTGACCCCTATTACACCAATCCTTGTGCTGACTAGATACGTTAGTCAGTGTTGTGGCCGACTTGCCGATTCCCCCCTCGACGTCGTATGATTGCGAAGATTTCTACACTGGAGGAAAGCTGGTCTTTAACAGCCCATTCTCACCGGCCAATAACTCTTCAACTTCCAACGACGCAATTGACGTAAATTGGATGGTCTGTACGTACGAATGGTCAATGTCGAACACCGCCTACCCGGCCCCTTTGCGCGCAGACAAATATACCTGCCTGAGCGTGCTAAGCCCCGAGTGCGTCGCCGCCATGGAGCAGGCCGCCACCTCAAAACATACTTCTAGAGGGTGCTCGTGCCCGATAGCCAGGGAGATCCCGGAGTGCGCTGTGCTTGGCGATGACGCTGGACTTTGGAGCAGTACTTGCTACGCGGCCTGGTACAATGCGTCCGCAATCCGGGCGTGGGGGGTTGGCAGGCTGGAAAGGACGATTTTTGGTGACGCCTATGGGCGTGAGTGTGGCAACACTACCTCATACAACCACATCGCAAGTTTGGCATGGCCCGTCATGGCCAGCTTCCGTGAGGTAAGGAGTGGTGGCCAGGTGACGGCCAAGTTGTCGTGCCCACGGGCTGACACGGCTACCGAAGGGAGCATGGCGCCAACTGCCGAGGGTCTTGACGAAGGGGGTGGCCAAGATCAGGAGAGTGACGACGGTCAGAACGAGCAGCGGGGCGGCGGAGACCGGATCAATGCAAACTGGCTGGTACTTGGGGGTCTCCTGACAGTGACTGTGCTCTTTGGCTAATTTTCCGAGTTGGAATTTATTCTATCATACGGGAGGCACGAGCTTTGCTGCGTTTGCTGCAGCATGTGAACACCTCAGTTGAGGTCATTCAGTTGGCCTAATGATACTAATTACATCATTTAACATCTTCAATGTAAATAAGCTTGAGCAATTACGCGGTTGTCAGATGGGACAGGCGTACCTATTCTAGGGTGTGTCCAGTTCGTTGTTATGGGGGAGAGGGCCTATGGTTCCACCCGAGTTACCCCCATCTCCTGCACCGTCCCTATTCGCAAGTATAGCCCTGACTAACGTCTTCATTTTAGTCCCATCATATGCCCAATATGTTGCCAAAATGACCTCCTCGCCCGCTCTATTTGGCCCTGCTCCTCCGCCCATCCGGCTCTTGGAGCAGCCCGTGCGTTGCTCCATCTGTGCATCTGCGACTTGAACCAGTTGTCCTGCCATTGATCCTGCGGGTTGAAGCTCTCTGACAGGGCCCATGAGTCGTTGAGCGCGCGCTCCAGACGCTCCATCCCCCATCATATTGATGGGAGGTTCGATGGGTGGATTTGCCATCGTGTAATCTCCGTTTCATGATGTCTTTGCGTCCGGGATCGTCGTTTCCCTTCTTTTCGCCGTCGTCCTGTGTATTTCTTTCCCCACGATAGTACCAATGTCAACCTGTCGGCCAGCTGGGCCACCTCAGCGTCCCACCGGTCCAGGCGGGTCAGCATACCTGGCAAGCCATCTCGAAGCTGGACGAGGTAGCCTCTGAGGAATTCTAGATGATCCGTGATGGAAACTCCGTGATCAATTGGCCAATCGCGTGTACCGAGTTCTGCAACCTCACCGGTCGCTCTTTCTCATGTCCGCAGTACGGGGTTTATTGTTTCCCCGACATATTATCATCCGAAGAATCGTTCGTACGCTTGGGCGGTGCAGCATGTTCATACCCGGGTCAGAATTTTTTATTTTGTTACGCGTATCAATTGTGAAGACATTCCAAAGTCGGTGAATTGGATTCTCTTCTCAAATGATCTAACTGGACCGCGGAATTGTCAGTTGCCAACGCATTTTCCTCTCTTATTATGTCCGCCTTTGATTTGGGTGACTCGCCAGGCGGCAAATACTTCTGCTCCATGGTGGAGCTGGGAGTCATGAGACTTTTCGTCGAGCACAAGATTTTCGATCTCATCCCAAGTGACGGCATAGCTATTTCAGACCTATCCAAGCAGCTGAACGCGAGCTGCGACATGCTGGAGAGATTTACCGGCTTTATGGTTGCGGCCAAAGTGCTGTTGTCTCCCGCGCCCGGCGTCGTGGCTTTGACACCAGCGACCAAAGTGTTTCAGGACCCGGGTGCTAGTCTGTTCTTTGAGTACCTCTTCGACATGACCATGGGTCCCACCACCGCATGGCCCGAGTACTTCCGCATAAACGGGCTGGTAGAGCCGCCGAGGTCCGACCGTACTCCAGCAGGCTTGTCGGTAGGCCAGCCCGATAAATCAGCTTACGACCTCTTGGAGGCCATGCCCCAGGAAAGAAGGCTACTTAATTACGCATAGGCCCAGGAATTACCCACCCATGGGTACCCATAGGTACCCATACATAAACCCCGAATTCTTAAACTCAAATCTATATACAATGAATTCTAAGTATTTAATAGATTTTAAATCCTTAATAAATCTTATATTAAATATATGATAATTTATTAATTTTATTATAAAATTATTATAAACTAATACAATTAAAATTAAGGTGCTTAGCATTAGCAGCCTAAGGGTCTGGGAAAGGATACCTTAATGGAAAACCAATAACATTATAATATAGAATCATAAGATATATTAAGATAAGGGTTAAGATTAAGGATCTATATTTAAAAATTGGATTAATAAGCTTAATATTAATTTAATTAAATAATATTAACTTAAGATTAATAAGCTTATTATTAATCTTATTAAGCTATTAAAAAGTTAAAATATATAAAAATATAGCTATTATTATAATAAATAGCTTTTATGAAATAAATTCTTTAATTATTAATTTAAATATTTAATTTAATAATTAAATAATTTTATAATTAATAATTATATTATTAAATAATTAAAATAATATCTTTATATATTAAAATAATTAAATATTACCTTTATATTAAATTATTAATATAAACTTTATAAGTTATTTATTAAACTTTATAAAGATTTAATATAATTATTATATTTTAATAATTTTTATATAAAATAGCTATATAATTAATTAATTAAATAATATAAAGATATAATAATATTTTAAATTCTTATCTCCTTTATTATTAATAATAATAACTTTTAAAATATAGCTATATAAATTACCGCGCTTTAATAAGAGATTAACTTTCTTTATATAATATAATAAGTTAAAGTTTATAAAATAAATAAGTTAATCCCTTATAAAAAAGATAAAGAAACCCTTTAAGGATTTATTATTTAATATTATATTTATTTTAAATATTATAAATATTAATTTAATATTTAATATAATATAATTATCTTTATTAAATATTAATTTAAAAGTAATATATTTATATAATTTAAATTTATTTTTAAGGGTTATTTAAAAAATAATAAGGAAAATTAAGATAATAATATTAAGAAAGTTTTTAAAATTTTTAATTATTTTAAATAAATTCTTAAGGATACCTTTAAAGATTTAAATAAAGAAAGGTTTATAAAATATAAACTTATAAAACTTAAATAAGGAGGATTAGCCTTTAAATATATTATATATTTTAAATAGCTTATTATTTATATTAATTAAAGAAAAGAAATATTTATAAATTAATTTTATAAAGGATTTAAAAAAGATATTAAGGATAAAACTTTTAAGATAAATTAACTTAATAACTTTATTAAATATATTATTATAATAATATATATTAATAATTAATTATTTAAATAATAATAAGAATATAATTATAAAAACTTTAAAAATTATTAAAAAAATTATAATTAATTAAATATAAATAAGAAATATTAATATAATAATAACTTTAATAATAATAATAAACCTTAATATTAAAAAAGATATAATAATATTATAATAAATACTTATATAAATCTTATAAAACTTAATATAGCTTAATAAAAGCTAAATAATAAAGATTATTATAATTATAGAAAATCAAGATATTTTATTAAAGATTATTAATAATTTAAAAAGTAATAAAAATTTATTTTAAAAGGATAATAATAAATTAATATAACTTAAAAATAAAAATTAATTATACCTTATAACTATTTATTTAATAAATAATATCTAATATATTTAAAAAATAAGATACCTTATATTTATTAACCCAACCTTTATATAAAATATTTAATCTATCTTAATAATAATAAAGAATTAAAAGACCTATTATCTAAATTTAAATAAATAGTAAATATTAATAATAAATATAAAGTCTTTAATTAAACCTTTTACTTTAATAATTAATATATATTATACCTTTTAGAGAAAAAAGCCTTTAATTAATTTCTTAAGAAACCTTATTAAGAAAGATAATTAATTATAAGAAAAAGAGGATTATTATATAATATAATAATAAATAATAATAATTTAAATTATTTAAATATTAAATATATAGGAGTAAATAATTCTTAAGATAATATTTAAAAAAATAGCGATCTATTATAAATTAATTAAATAATAAAATTAAAAGAAAACCTTATAAAAGATCTTAATATAAACCTAAAATAATATTTAAAATATAATATCTTAATTATCTTAAATATTAATATTATTAAAATTATTATTATAAAAATTAAGATAATCTAAGTGATATAAGAATTTAATTAACTTCTTAAAAAATATAAATTAAATAATAAATTATATTTATAATTAAGATATCTTAAATATTTAAATATATCTTAAGCCTTATATATTTAAAATTTATATTAATTTTATTTTTAAGAAAAAGTTAAGTTTAACTTATTTTTTAAATATTTTAAAAAAGGATTTATTATTTAAATTTATAAGAAAAATAAATTTAATTATTAAGAAGTTTATAAATATTAATAAGATAAGGCTTATATAATATTTAAGCTTAATCTTTAATTCTTATTAAAATATTTATAAAGATAATAATAAGTTAAAAATTATAAATTATTTAGCTACCTTATTTATAAGAAATATAAGATTATAAATTAATATAATAATAAATAATATAAAAGGTATATTATATATATTTAAATTAAGAAAATATAAGAATTAAGAAAAGATAATAATTATTTATAAAAGGATAATAAATAATTATAAATTATAAATCTTTATATATAATATAAATAAATAATTATATATATATATTATATTTAAAATAAAGATTAATAGAAAAATATATAATATATTATTAAATAATAATATTTAAAATAATTTTATATTATTAAATATTATTAATAAAGATAAAATCTTATAATATTAAAAAAAAACCCTTATAAACTTAATATTATAAAAAATATAAAAATAAAATATAAAAATAATATAATTAATATAAAGATTAATTATCTTTTAATTTTAATTTAAAGATATAAAACTTTTATAATTTTAAATATTATAAATATAATATATTATAAATTAATCTTAAGATTTTTATAATTATAAATTATAAATCTTTAAATTAATTAAATTATTAATTAAATCTTTTAAGATAATATTATTTTTTAAAAAAAGGTTATAATTAATAATATAAGAAGGAATTTAATTATTAAGGATAATAAAAAGCTATATTTAAATAAACTTATAAATACCTTTAAAAATAAATTAAAAACTTAACTTTAAAAAAATAAAGAAGGATTAAATTAATCTTAAATCTTAAAAAAAGGTAAAAGCTAATTAAATTAATAAGAAAATAATAGATTATTATATAATAATAAAAGAATAACTTATTATAATAATATATATAAATAAAAAATATAATAATATTTATTTTATTTATATTAAAAGAAAGAGTTTATAAATAAAGAAATAATAAATAGATTTATATAAATACCTTATATATATTATAAGTTTAGGAAAATCTTTTAAGAAAGATTTAATATAATTTTATTATAATATAACCATTATAATTATAAAATCTTATTATAAAAAGGGAAAGTTTTAAAATATTATTAAATTTATAAATTTAATAAGGAATAATATTATAAACAATATAGCCAGTATTATAATCACACTAAACCTTTATGAGTTTAATAAGTAACTTATAGGAGTTTATATTAGTAATTCAGGCGCAGAGAGTAATACTTAACTATTCCGGTATATAAAAATACTATTCTGATATTTTAATGTTAATAATATAATTAATAGCTATAAAATTTATCTAGTTATTTAAAATTAAATGGCCAAATTAACTAAAATCTATTTTATAAAAACATATTTATTATAATAATAATTATATCATATATATCTAACTCTTTAATAAGATATATTAAATATCTTATATCCAATATATCCATTATAAGTTAAATATATTAAATATCTTATATTTAATATATCCATCCTTAAAAGGGTAGGTTTCGCCTAATCCTAGATTTTATATTATCTTATAACTTTATTATTTAATATTATTATTTCTTTATTAAGGGTATCTTTTTTTAAACCATGAAAGTTGTTAGAATTAAGTATTTAAGTATTATTCTATATTAATTTATAATATTATCTCTCTTACTTATATCAGCATCTTTAAAGGTTGGTTTATATTTCTACTTATTATCTATATTTTTTATTTTATATCTTCTTAATCTATTATATTTAATAGAATTAAGAAATTTTTATATATTAAAACCATTTAATTATAATTAGAAAAACTAAGGTAAGGGATTCTTTATTATTTATTATTTTTTAAAACACTATTATTATATCTTTTTTATTTTTATTATAAAGGTATAAGTTCCCTTTTTATTAAGTATTTAAGAAGAGATTTAAATTATGCCGCTAAGTATATTTATTAAGAATAATTATGTTATAATATATAAGATATTAATCCCATTAAGCTATAAAGAGAAAGTATTTTAATTATAAAAGCAAAAGAGATATAATTTAAAAGATATGCATATATGCCAGGAATTAATAATTTAAAGGAATTAAAATATATAGAAAATAAAGAGGTTAAAGCTAAATATAAATATATTATTAAATAATTTACTAAGGTTATTTATAATAACTTACTTAGTTTTAATAGAATAAAGCTTTAAAAGTTATAGCTTTATATTAATAATAAGGTTGATATATTTAATTAAAATTCTATAATAAATAAAGGTATTAATTAATTTAAATTTAAAATTATAAATTTATTTATTAATATTAAAAATAAAAATATTAATAATAAGTTATTTAATAAATAATTTAATTAATAAATTAAATATATTAATAAATTAATTTAATTAATTAAATTATATTAATTAATAAAGTTAATTAATTAATAAAATAATTAATTAATAAAATAGGTTATTTAATAAGATTAAGTTAATTAATTATATTATTATATTAATTAATTAATTAATTAATAAAGGGTTTCTTAAGCTAATTAAGGCCTTTCCTTAATTAATTTATCTTTTAATTAATAAGCTTTATTATTTAATTAAGGATTTAATTATTTATTAAATTATTATAAGGTTTTATCTTAATTAATTTTATTAATTAATTAATCTTATTTTTATTTTATCTTTAATTATATTTTAAGCTTAATATTATTTAAGAAGTTTAATATAATAAATTAAATTCTTTATTAATTTTTATATATTTTTACTTAAATTATATCCTTTTTATTTAATAAAGTATTCTATTATATCTTAATATTATTATAAATTTAAAATTTATTTTACTTTATATTTTTTATTATATTTATTAATAATTTTAATTTATATTTTAATTTTTATATTTTATAATATTAATTTTAAAAATAAAATATAAAAATTATTATATTATTTTATTTTATAAGATAATAAAAGTTTATAATTAATATTTAAAAGTTTTTATAAAATTTTAAATAATTTAATTTTCTTATAATTAAGTTTATTATTAAATTGCTTAATTTTAATATTTTATTAAAAAAGATAAACTTTATTTTCCTTTTTAAAAATTAATCCTTTAATTCTTTTTTAATTTATATATTTTATTATTTATTTTTATATAAAAGAAAGTTTATTTTAAATATCTTTTTAAATTTATTTAATTTTAATTACTTTTTATTTTATTAATTTTATAATTATTATATTTAATAATAATTTATAATATATTTAAGGTTTATATTTATAAATTATAAAAAAAGATAATTATTTAATTATATTAATTATTATATTATTATAAATAAATTATATTAATAATAATAATTTAATTTAATTATCTTATAATTAATTAATATAATATTAAAGGTATTATTTTATAATTTAATTAATTCTTTTTATTTATTTATTTATTTATAAATAAGTTATTATTAATAGCTTATATTTTATTTTAAATTATTTTATTAATAATTTTTAAAAGTTTAATATAAAAAGTTTATCTTTATTTAAAATAATTTCTTATAATATTTTATAATTATTTATAATAATTTATAAAAATATATATATAAATTTTTTTATTATATTAATTTTTTTATATAATATAAAATATATATATTTACTTAATTTATAAATTATTATTAAGATATTATTATAAAGTATTTTAATTAAGGGTTTTTAAAAAAGAGATAATTTAATAATGAAATTTAAATTGATAGATAATTAAATAATTATAAGTATTAATAAAGATTTTAATAATTTATAAGGTTTATATTAAGAGGTTTTATTTTTATTATAAGAGTTATATTATTTAATAATTTCTTTTATTTTTTATTTAAGGTTTAAGATTTAATATATCCTTTAAATTTATTTAATTATTATTATAATATTTTAATATTTATATATTAAGGCTTTATATATTTCTTTAATTAATTTATCTTATTTTCTTAAATCCTTAAATATTTCTTTTAATATTTTATTAATTTTAATTATAATATTAAGTTCTTTATTAAATATAAGATTTTTATTTTTCCTTTATTTTAAATATTATTTATTTTAAAGGAAATTCTTTAATATAATAATTTAATTATTTATTAAAAATATTAACTTAAGCATTTTTTATTCCTTTAATATAAATAACTTTAATATTAAATTAAGAAAGAAATTCTATATATTTAACTTATTTTTTATTAAGTTACTTAATTATTATAAAGATTATTAAATTTTTATAATTTATATAGAATTTAATTTATTTCTAAGCTTTAATAAAATAATATTATTATTTTTAAAATATATATATTATTATTATAAATTCTTTATTTAAAATAATATAATATATCTTTAATTTATTAAACTTCTTATTAAAGTTTATAATAATTTATATTTATCCCTTATTATCTTATTAAGTAAATTCTTTGCTTATTATATTATTTAAAGTATTTATATAAATTTTAAATTTCTTCTTTAAGTTTGCTTCTTTAAATATTAAATCTTATATAATTTTATCTTTAAATATTTAAAATATTTATTTTTCCTTTTAAGTTTATTAAAAGGAGATATCTTTTTATATTAGATTTATAAGGGATTTTATAATATCGCTATATTTATTAATAAATTATTAATAGAAATTAATATATCTTTAAAAGGCTTTAATATCCTTAATATTAATTAATATCAGCTATTTTTTAATTATTTAAACTTTATCTTTTTATATTTTAATAAATCCTAACTTAATAATATATCTAAGGTAATTAACTTTTTATATATAGAAAAAGCTTTTCTTTAATTTTATTAAGAAGTTTATATCTTAAAGCTTTTAAAGTATTTTCTTAATATATTCTTTATATTCTTTAAGGTTCTTAGAAAAGATAAGAATATTATTAAGGTAGGTAATAATGAAAATATTTAAATATTCCTATAAAATATTATTAATTATCTTTTAAAAGGTAATTAAGGCGTTAATTAATTTAAAGGGTATAACTTAATATTTATAATATTTATAATGTGATTAAATAAAACCATATAATAAATAACTGGTTCTTAGTGAATCCACCGTGAATTTACCATTAAATTATAAATTCATTATAAAACAATAATTCATTATAAATTCATTATAAATTTATAAATCACTATAATAAATATTTAAGGTATCTACTTATTAACTTAATAAAACTAGCCCTTATAATATAGGGACTTAATAAAAGAATATAAGCAATATAATTATATTAAGAATTATAATTTTATTTATAAAATTATTATAATTAATTATAATGCGATATAAAATTTAATAATTAAAAATTTTATTATCTTAAGCTAATTAATATAATTAATGAAATTAATAAGAAAACTTAAAATATAATGCTTATAAAGGCGGAAGAATAAAATGGTTGGAATTATAAATTCCTATTTTAAATTAAAACTTATAAACTTAAAGACTATATAAATTATTAAGTAGACCTCCTTTTAAAGCTATAAAAACCTAACTTATAATTATAAAAATATATAAAAATCGTTATAGCCGTAAAAAGCGCCATTTCTTAAACTATCAGTAGGTTTAATAATAATATTAAAAAAGCTGAAATTATCTAAGAAAAATAATAAGGCTAATAATAGCTATTTAACCTTATTAATATCAGCCTTAAGCTTTATAATTTAAATTTATAAAGGTATAAATAACTTAAGTTGGAATATAAAGAAGAATAGGCTATAATTTAAAAGCTTAAGAAATAGGTAATGTAAATTATTAATCTAACCTATAAGTTAATATATTATATTTTAGGAGAACCCCTTTAAAAATAATATAAAAACCTATAATAAAGATATAAATAGTCGCAATTAAATGATTTATTAAAAATAAGAAATATATATAAAAATATACTTAAATTATTATGGAATCTAAAGGATATTATGCTTTAAGTGGATTAATAGGAAACCGTTATAATAAGAGCTATTTAATAAAGGATTATAGAGGTAAAATAATCTATTACCTAGATTTATAACTTATTATAAGCCTTATAAGGGATATTATTAATATAGATAATTATATTTAGGTAAATATAAGAGTAGAAAATTATAAATAAAAGCTTTATATATTATAATATTAGAAATTTCTTCCAGAAGGAATTATAAGCTTTAAATATATAGAATAAACCTATAAAAATTATAAGGGGAGTATAAATAATTACTTATAATAGCTTAAAAGATTATAATAATGAAAAGGATATTTATATTATTAAGGAAAGGAATCTTAATTAGTAAGATATGAATAAATTATATAAAATCTATATAAGCTAGAAATATAATTAGTTTAAGGTAAAAGAACCCGCTGATATATATAAGGCGTATATTAAGAATTATACCCTTATAAATTATTATTATATCTTCCTTAAGAAAGCTTTTAAAGGCTTTAGGAGGAATAAAATTATTAAAAAAAAGATATATAAGGCCCTTAAAGATGATATTAATTTATAAGTAAAGGTTTAAGTTATAAAAAGCTTAAAGTTAAAGTTTAAGTTAAAGATATTAAGATCTTTTAAGGAAGAATTTATTAATAAGATTAAGGATTAACTTCCTAGGTATTATATAATTAATATAGAGGCTAGGGGAGCTTTTATTATAAATATAAAAGAATACCCTTTAAAATATTTAGTTATATTAAACTTAGTGAGTATAATATTAATTATTAATGATTATGAAAGGCTATTTAATATATAGTTAGCTAGATATGATAATTACCTATAGGTAGGTAATTGATAACTCTTTATTAAGGCATATAGTATAATGCTAGTCTATATCAAAGGAATTATCTTATAAATTGAAAATATTGCTTTATATTTAAAGCTCTTAATTATATTAATATCTTTAAGATAATTTTAGAGAAAGGGTATCTTTTAAGATAATGAAGCGGATTTAATTATATTAAAGAGATGGGATAAAATAATCCTTTATAAATTTATAAATATTTATAGATAATATATTATTAAATACTTAATTTATAAATTAAAGGCTATATTTAATGCTTAGAGGAAGAAATATATAATATTTATTAAAAGGAAATTATTAATAAGTGAAGCCTTTCTTTAATATAAATAACTTGGCTACCTTAAACTTAAGGTATTAAAATATCTAGTGAATATATCTTAAGGGGTGTGAATCTATAGATTAATAATTATTGAATGTAAAATATATACCTTAGTTAAGATTATGAGGTAAATTTATTATTTATTAAGGGAGATCCTTAAATAAGAAGGTAAAAGAATAATATTAGATTTTTATAATTATAAGCTGGGTATTTATAGCTATAATTTATAATTCTTACTTATATATAAAGTCTTAAGATATATATAGGATTATTATCTTATAAATTAAGATAATAATATAATATTTAAAATATTTAAATCCTTTTTTAGAATGATAGAACTTTAATATAAAATAAAAGTTAAGATTATTAAATATAATGGTGAAATATTTAATTAAAGATAAGCCGTTAAAAATTATCTTAAGTTGAAATATATCTAAATTAAGCCCTTTATATTTAATATATAAGTATAAAATGGTAGAGTGGAGCGCTTAAGGGGTATAATAAAAGAGAAAATGTAGGTATTATAAATAAGTTTAAAGCTTTTGATTTCCTTATAATTAGAAATTAGATGAATAATTATTTATCTTAATAATTAAATGCTATCTTATAGATTAAATTGATAGATATTATATTATTAATTCTTTTTTATTATTGCTAAAAGATAAGGAATTCTAAGGTTAAATTTAAGATTTAATTAGATTTATTTAAAAATATTTAGCTATAAAGTCTATATAATAACCTTAGATGCTTAATTTAAAAAGAGGAGGTATTAATATTTAGAATTATAAACCTAGATTGGCTACTTTATAGGATATTAATTATTAAATATCTATTAAATATGGAATTTATCTATTGGAAAGATAATTAATATATAAGATATGATTTTTAATGAGTATTAAGTATTTAATAGAAACTAGGAAGGTTTTATAGATGAACTCCTTATTATAGATATTAAATAATTAGCTAAGTAGATAAAGAAAAATATACTTTTGGATAATAATGAAATATTAGATTTGGAGGGAGAAGACTTTTTTAAAATTAAAAGCTTAGAAGGATTTAATGAAAAAAGGATTTAAAAAGGAAATATAAAGGAAATAAAAAATATATAGCTTAAGGAAGATTAATAAAACAGCCCCTATATAGATATTAAGTTTATATTACTCCCTATATTATCTTAATTACCACTATTAATATTCTTAATATATATTATATAAATATAATTAGATAAAAAAGAAATCCTATCAGTTATTAAATCTTTAATAAATTTATTATAATAAGCCGCATTTATAACTAAAATAAAGGCAGCGCTTATAGTAAAGTTAAATAATAATATTTTTAATAAAACCTAAATTAAAAAATATCTATATCAAAAGGTAAAAATATTAAGAAGGCAACTCCTAAAGTTATTAAAATAATATAAAGATTTAATAAATTACTTATTTAATAATTTATTTAAATAAACTAAAATAAACCATTTATAAAATTATATTAAAATAAGATCTTAGATTAAAATCTATAAAAAAAATCCCTATATAATAAGAAAGTAAATCTTAAATTATATATAAGTATATATTTATAAATTTAATAAGTATAATATCTTTAAGAAATATAAAATATAGCTTATTATTAAAGGAGATTAATAAATATAAAGATAAATATAAGAAACTTATATTATAATTTTAATAGGATAATTATTTTATATATTAATTATTATTATTATAAAATTTAATCTTAAGTTAATTTAATATAATATAATAAATATATTTATTTACGCTTTAATTAATTAAGATATCTTTATAAAAATACCTTATAATTATAAAAAGAAGGGTATTATCTTAATACTTAATAAGGCATTATATAAATTATAGATTTTATTATTATTATAATAAAAGGAATTCATTAAAATATTTACTAAGCTTAAATATTAATAAATACTATATAAGCCCTATTATTATAAAAAGAATAGCATCTTAATCTTCTTTTATATTAATAATATTATTATAATATATTAAAAGAACTAATAAAAATAAATTAATAAACTTATTTAATAACTTTAAAAAAGTATAAAATTAATAAAAAGGATCTAATTTAATAATTCTTAAGTATGATATAAAACATCTTAATTGTTAGATTTAGCTACCTAAAATATATATTAAAAAGATTATTAAGATAATTAATAAAAGAAATCTTTATAAAATCCTTATAATAATTAAAAAATTAAAATTATAAATTAATATCTATAAAACTTATTAAAGTTAACTCTTATTAATAAAAGATTAAATTTATATTATTCACTATAATATCTACTTAATTAAATATTATATTTATTATATTAAAGCTTATATAATTCCTTATAAATCTAAGCTAGAAATATTATAATATTATAAATTAAATATTTCTCTATCTTAAAGATATTAAATATCTTACTCTCTGCTTTATAAATATAAATAAATTTATAGTGGTAAGCAACTATTCCTTTATTAATAATATCATTAATTAAAAAAAATTTCAAATATTTATAATAAAGTTATTTAAAGGAATAATTAAATAGAAAGCTAATAAATAAGATATAATTATAATATTAATAATAAAGGTAAAATTCCTTACCTTAATATAAATAATAAAAGAAACCTTATTTATAAATAAACTTTTTATAAAACTATTAATAAAATTAAATAAGAAGAAAATTAAGATTAAGTGCAATAATATATAAATTATAAACCTAATAAATTTCAAAATCATTCAACTTAAGATAAAATTATAATATATAAATATTTATAATTATTAATTATAGCAAAAGATTTGAAATAATACTATTAATATAAAATATACCCTATTAATATAAATAATAATAGATAGGTTAATTAAGGTATTATTAATTGGAAAGTGGAATAGATTTCTCTAATAGTTAAGCTTAAAAGATATTAAAAACCAGAGAAAAGATTAAAATCTATTAAAAAATCCCATGAAATATAAATAAGAAATGATAAAAGAGGGCTAAAATCCAGCCTATCATTATATATTAATCTAAGGGGGTATATTAAATTAAAAACTATATAATGAATAATTAATTCCTGATAAATCTATTATAAATTTATTATTAAACTATAAATTTATTATAAAATAATAGTTTATTATAAATTTATTATAAATTTATAAATCATTATAATAAATACCTAAGGCATTTATTTATTAACCTAATAAAACCAGCTCCTATAATATAAGGATTTGATAAAAGAATATAAGTAATATAACCATATTAAGAACTATGATTTTACTTATGAAATCACTATAATCAACCGTGATACGGTATAAAATCTAATAATAATATTTATAATGGGTATAAAAAACTATTTTCCATTCTTTTCCTTTTTTTATTTTTATTAAATTATAATTATATTTAAGGTTTAAGGCTATAAATTATTATATTCCTTTAAATTAATCTTATAATTCTTTAATAAACAATAATAGGTATTTATTTTTAATAATAATATCATTAAGCTATTAATAATTTATATAAAATTATAACTTATTATTCTTTTTAAATATAAATAGGATTAAGTATTTTATTAATAACTTTAATAATTAAATATATTATTTCTTAAGGTTCTTATTAAGATATTCCTTAAGGGCCTTAAATTATTCCTTATTAAATTTATAAATCTAATAATATTTTAAGGCTTTCCCTTTTTATAATAAGATTTTATAATTATAGCGGTTATATTATAATAAGATTATATTAAGTCTTTCTTAAAAGACTTTCCTAAATTTATAATATATATAAGGTATTTATATAAGTTTATTTATTACTTCTTTATTTATAAGTTCTTCCCTTTAATATAAATAAAATAAATATCATTACATTTCTTATTTATATATATTATTATAATAGGTTATCTTTTTATTATTATATAATGATTTATTATTTTTCTATTAATTTAATTAGCTTTTATCTTTTTTTAAAGTTTAAAATTAATTTAATTTCTTTTTATTTTCTTAAAAATAAGTTTTTAATTTATTTTTAAAGGTATTTATAAATTTATTTAAGCGCGACTTTTTATTATCCTTAATAATTAAATTCCTTCTTATATTATTAATTATAACCTTTTTATTAAGAAAAGTAATAGATTAATGCCTTATGAATTCATAATGAATTTATAGGAAATGGCTATATAAGTAAATATATAATAAATATATCATGAATTCATATAAAGTTATAAGTTTCTAGTGAATTTATAGTGAATTATAATATATTTTTATATTTATAGTAAATTTATTATAGATATTTAAATATATTATGAATTAATAGGCTATATATTATAAATAGCTCCTATAATATATTAATTACCCCCCTTTATTAAAGAAATATCCACTTTTAAATAAATATTAAAGTTATAATAAAGATTATATATATTTTAATAATAATAGTAATAGCTATAAATTAGAAGTTGGATTTTGCTTTTAACGATATTAGCAATAATAATAATGATAATAATAAATTAAAAGTTAAACTTTTAATTATAATAATAGCAGTAATAGTGATAATGGTAAATTGAAAGTTAAATTCCTAGTTATAGGGGTGGTAATAATAATAGCAATAGCTATAAATTAAAAGTTAAACTTTATATCTAGCGATATTAATAATAATAATAATAGTAATTATAAATTAAAAGTTAAATTCTTAGTTATAATAATAGTGATAATAATAGTAATAGTAAATTAAGAATTAGATTCTTAGCTATAGGGGTGGTAATAGTAGTAATAGTAGTTATAAATTAGAAGTTAGACTTTGCATTTAATAGTGTTAATAATAGTGGTAGTGGTAATAGCCTGATCTAGAAACTTAATCTTTAGTTATAATAGTAGTAGTTAGGGTGGATATATAGCTATTATTAAGTAATATATTTAATATAGCATAATATATATTTATTATAGCTATGATTTAGGTTAATTATATTATTTATTAAAGATTTATTAATATAACTAGCTATTCTTAATTATTATTTTAAATAAGTATTAGATAAATAAGTAAGGGGTTATTTAAGGTATTATAATATAATAATAAAAGGGTATATTATAATAGTAAATAAATATAAAAAGTTTATAAGGCTATAATAGGTTAAGTATAAAGTAATAATAATAATAAAATAAAGGTAATGATGATTATAGTGGGTTAAAAGTAAAATAGGAATGATAATAAAGGTGAAATAAGTTTAAATATTATTAATATAGTTTTATATTTATTTATATTAGGCTTTATTATTTAAGATATTACCTTAAAACTTAGTTATAGTTTTATTTATAATAGCAGCTATTAACTAATAAATCTTTATTTATTTAAATATATAATACTTAATAAGGCTATATTTTATAATATAGTTTATTAAGCTAATAATATAATAATAAAGAGTATTAAAGTAATTGTAGGTGATATTAAATCTATATTTATTCTATTAAGTCTTAATAATCGCAGATTTATTTATCATAGTAATATTATTATATACCTTAATAATTAAATTAAAGTTAAGATTTATTTATAATAAGGTAATAAAGATAAAGTTAATAAGTAGGGTAATAGATAAGTGGTCTTTATTAAATATTTAAATGGTATTAATTGCTTAGATAATACCATTAATATAAATAATAAGTATAAAAGTATAAAGATTATTAGTTATTTTAAAGGAGGAGATAATAATATATAAGTTTTAAATAATGATAATAATGTTAAGAATAATAACCTTATTATATTATTAAGTATGCTATAGGGCATTATAATTAATATATTCTATAATCTTTATATTAATAAATTAATTAAAAAAGTTAATAATTTCCTTATAATAATTTTATTTCTTAATAATAATAGTGATAAAGGTTGAATTAATTTTATTAAAAATAATAGATATAATGGCCTTTTTAAATAAAGATATAAATAGGTTATCCTTAAGTTTAAACTTTAGTATATCTTTATAAATATATTATTTTTTTAAGTTAATAAGGTTAATAAAGGTTTATTATTTATAATTAGCTAGGGTAAGCTATAGGTATTTTAATATTTAAGATAAGGTTTCTTATTATAAGGAATTAATTATATTATTAATCTTCTTAATAAGGTTAATTATAATCTATTTATATTTCTTTATATTAGTAACTTAGATTTTAAGGATGGTATTAATATTCTTAGATAGGAATATAAGGGTAGTTATAAAGAATTATATAATATTAATCTTTTTATTAATTAAGGAGATTTAATTCTTTATATTAAATATAAATTATCTATATTTATTATAAGGCTAAGAAGCTATATTATTTATAATATAATGGTAAAAGTGCTGTTTTAAAGTGCCTTATAAATATATATTAAGTAGTAGATTATATAAATATGAGCTTAATAGGTTATTATTTATAGAAGCTTTATATATATATTTTTATAAGTTATTTATAATCAGCTTAAGATCTTTAAGCTACTATTTTCCTTATTAAATATCTTTATTTAAATCCTAGCCTTAATATAATAAGTTATTATGATTAATTTATATTAAGATAAGGAATATTATAAGGTAAATATAAGCTTTTAATTATAAGATAAGTATACCTATTAAATATAATGGTAAAATATTATATAATATATAAATATTATATTTAACCTCTTATATAAGTAGGTTATTATAGCCTTTATTATAAAGAGCCTAGTGGAAAATAATATAATCACTACTTTATTAAATAAAGAGGGAATTATATTAAGTAGAAGTAATATATATATAATTAATAATAATTATCTTTCTTTTATAAAGATATATAGCTTAATGATATTTATTAAATAAAAGCTTTCTTACCTTATATAAGTTAATAACTTAATAATAATATTTAATGGTTTTATTTTATTATAAGAAGATATGATTTAAGTTTTAATTTATAAGATATAATATAATATAAAAGTTAAATATATTTAATAAACTTATTTAAGATATTATAATAAGATATATAAGTAATAATATATAATAAAGTAATATATAAAAGAATAATATATATATAAGTTATTAAGTAAAGTAATATAGATAAATAATATAAAGATAGATAATAAGTAGCTAAATAATATAATAAAGTGAATATAAATAGCTTTAAATACTTAATAAATAATAATAATAGCTTAAGTTAAATTAATAAAATAATATAATAAATATATAATAAATGGAATTAAGTAGTATAATTATATATATTAGTAGTATAATTAGGTATAATATATAATATATTTATTATAAATTTATATATTTTAATATTTATTTATCTACTTAGCTATATAGCATTATAAGCCTTTAAGTTTATAGCTATAACAGTATATTCACGCCTTATTCACCATATATTATGCCATTTTTAGCTTCCTTAAGCTATCCCCTTTTCTAAGGAGGATTAAATAGCTTGCTTAGCTTAAATAAATAAGGTTCCTTATCTTCCTTTAAGGATAAGTTATAATATAATACCTTTATCTTTATATACCTTATTTTAAAATCCTTTATTAATTAATTTATTTTTAGATATTCCTTAAGTATTTATATATTATAATAGTTGGGATAGTCTACTTACTTAATTAAGTATTTAGTAATTATCTTTTTTTAACTTTATTAATGGTCCTTTCTTTAAATTATATAATTAACTTTATAATATTTAAATATTTCCAGGCCTTCTATATTATTTTCAACTTTAACTTTACCTCTTACTTCTTAATTATAACTATATAAATTAAAGAGCAGCGCCTTTATTAATATTAATTATATTATTGATATCATTAAGTGCTAGTTTATATTAAGCGGCAGTTTCAGTTGGTATATTAACTTGCTAACCTTGCTTTTAATAAGGAATAGGCTGGTTTATTATTTTAAAAACTTATAAGGAGGTTTATTTAAAAGGTTATAGCTATAATTAAGATTTAAATATATTTAATCATTTAAATTCAAGTATATTTAGCAGTGGCTTTTATTATAATATTACTTAGTAAATATCTAGGTTTTAGCGATAGAAAGTTAGGCTTTTTTCTAATATATATAATAGAGTTCTATAGTGGTAGTATTTACAATCACTATTAACCTTGTTAAGTTGAAGCTATATAATATCTAGTTAATTGAATATTTAATAGCTTTATTATAAGTATTTCCTAGGTTGAATTGAAAAGCTGGTATGATATCTGTTTATTTATAGGTTAAGTTTATAGCTACTTATATATAAATAGCAATTTTAATTATATAGTTCTTTATTTTAAATTAGTTGTTTATTTATAGATGTTATATTATAAAGAAGAGGAGTTTAATATTAAGGGATTCTTATAAGCCTTATTAGAATTTAAATAAGAATTTATGGTCTTAGTTTAATATGATATGCTTTAAAATGTCTTAATTTATTAGGTAGAGGATCTTAAATATGATTTTAACCTAATCCTTAGCTATATAAATAGTGTTTTTTAGGATAATAAGCTTAGCTTTAAAGAATTTATTAATGATTATTAAGAATATATTAAAGAAAGGTGCTGTATTTAATTCCTATATTATCTATGTTATAAGTATGTTTGGTAAGCCCGTTATGAAATCCATAATGATAGTATAAAAGGCTCATATTAGCAATAAGATTAGTTGAAGCTTCTTAAGTAGTTATTAATTATTATTTTAATTTTCTTAATAGATTTAATAATTCTAGATATATTTATAGATTTGCTTATAGTATTTATTTATAATATATTATAAGATCAGGTTTTAATAAACTTTGATTTCCTTAAAGTAATGTTTTAAATTATAAGTTTTAATAATTAAAGTAGTAGCAGCTTTATATAATATATATAGCTATCTTTTATTATTATATTCCTTAAAATAAAGTAACTTATTTTTATTTATTTTAAAAGGTAGGTTTGCCTTAAGGTTTAGGTTTCACAGCTAGTTGATTATAATTAATTATCTTTTATATACTAAGTAATTATCTAGTATAGTTTTATAGAAGTCTTTATTTATTTTCATTTTAGTTATTAAGTAAAGGGTATGGTTATATAACTTAATAAATATTCCTTTATCCTTTATGGGTTTTTAGTATATTAAGAGTTATAATAATATATTAATAATGATATTTATATTCCTTAGAATATAATGGATATTTAATTAATATTAATTAAGGAATTTTAAGGTTAATATTAGTTTTAGGTTTATCTTTATCTTATTTATAATCTTTATAGATATTTAATTAATAATACTAATAGTAGTTAAATGATTAATAAGGATATTTATTAGTTAAATATAGCTAAAACTAATAATTATCTAGAGTTTCCTTATTAATTATATTAAGTAAGTTACTTTAAGCTTTATTAATTAATATTTCTTTTTTATAAAGTTGATTATTTTATTAAGGTAGGTAATTAATTATATTTAAAATTATAGAATTAATAATTTACTATCTTATTCTTACCTATTAGCTAATTAGAATATTATTTTAGAGAATTTAATTTTTTTTAATATATTAAGTTAGATAAATAATGCTTAATAGGGGTTATAATAAAATAAAGTATTCTCCTTAGTTAAAGCTATCTTTAGGTTTATAAATATTTAAAATTCTTTAATGGTTAGATTAAAGTTAGCTTATTTAATATATTACTTTTAAATATTACTTTAAGGTAATTTATTTTTTACTTATATAATAGATAGTATTTTAGTTTTCTACTATTATAATGGATTAATCCTTTAATTATATTAAGGAATTAAGTATTATAGGTATTTTATAAGGCTTATAAACTTTTTAAATTATTAAAGAGTAATAAGGAATTAGAGTTTATAAAGGGTTTTTATTTAATTTATAATATTATAAAGCTTAAGACTATTAACTTTAAATTTTAAGAGGTTTATAAATAGATATTTAAGGAATAACTTTTTAAGAGAAAGTAAGATATTTTAATTAGTAAATAGCTTAAAGATAATATATAAGTATTAAAGATAATTAGTAGCTATATTTAAAAAGATGATTATATTATTTATAAATATAGCTATAAAAGATTATAATAATTATAATAGATAATTTATATAGCGTTATATATAGGTAGGGGAGTTTCTAAAGCTTATAATTACTACTTTAAATCATTCCTATCTATAATAATTAATTATTATAAATTAATCTTAATAAGGTAGGTATATTAAGAATTAATAAAAGAATAGGTTAGTATTAATTATAGATAAGTATTTCTTATCTTAGATTTTCTATATTACTTTAGATTATAATAGTAATGGATAAGTGTTAAATATAATGATTTTATTTAAGGCTTATAGGTTTATAATTATATAATCCTTCCTTTATCTATTAATAATATGCTATATTATAAATATTAAGGACTTAAATGATATAGATTTATATATCTATTTAGCTTTACCCTTTTTATAAAGGTTGATTATTATATTATTAATAACTCTGCGATTCTTTTTATTAGAGTAATATAGTTATTTCCTGATCTTTTAATTATATTAACCTTTAACTAAAGGGATCTTCATTTAATATACCTTTAATAAGTTTATAGGTTTAGTGTTTTTAAAGATCCCCTTATATTCCTTTATTAAGATATTAGTTTTAAAGATAAATTATAAGGAGTTGCGGTATATATAGATTCTATTATTAAGTTAAGCCTTAAATAGGTCTTTAGTTTTACTGATATCTAACTTATTATTAGGGTATAGATATTTTTATAGCTTTAATTCCTTTAGGTTAGGTAGTTTATTTAAGTTAAGATTATATAGGCTGAAAGAGTAAATTATATTAATATTAGGTTATGGTTAATTTATAGCATTAAGAAGTATAATTAAGTTAAAGGATATAAATAGGTTTATGATTTATAATTATTCTTTACTTAAATATATGATTTATAAAGTATTTATCCTAAGTTTTTAATTATAAGAGTATATATATTTAAGGGTATATAATATTAAGGTATTTATTATAATATTATATTTAATATATAAAGGGTATAAAGATTAATTAATAGTTATAATATTAATATTTTAATAACTTATTAAGTAGTTAACTTAGCTTTCCTACTTAGGCTAAAATAAGAAGGCGATATTTTTTCTTATAAAAGAGGCGTGATAAATAATAAATAATGGGATATTAATAGAACTATAATATTTATTATAGTTTTCACTATATAGGTATACTTTAAGACCTTTAAGAAGATTATAATATTAATAATAGCTCTTTTAAAGCAATTAAATGAGATTTTATTAATTAAATTTAGCATATTTACTTTATAAGGCATTATAAATTCTTACTTAATCAACAGCCTTATATAAAGGTTATTTATAATTTAGGCTCTAATTCTAGCAGCAATTATTATAAGATAGCCATTAATAATAGCTTAATAGTATATATTAAACTTAACCTATCCCTTTATTATAATTTTATCTATACCTTTAATATTTATAATAGCCTTTTAATTAATATTAATATTTAAGATAAGCTTTAAGATTAATAATAATATTATATATTATAAGGCTTTAATATTATAATATATAATAAATATTATTCCTTTTTAGGATCCTTTAGTTTATATATAGATATAAATATATCCATAGCTCCTAGTTAATAAAATCTAGGGTAGTTCGCTCATTTAAAGGAGTAGTCCAGCTTATAAAAGGCGCTTTAAATACAGCTTATTAAATATAATATCACAATAAGCTATATATTAATAGTATACCTTATCCTTTTAAAAGTTAATATAATAACTATAATAAATAAATCTAGGTATATAATATATATATTAGTTTATATATAGCTTAATATTTAAAGCTATAAATAGTTTCCTTAAATAATTAAGAATAAATAAGTATATATTTTTTAAAAGATAATATCCTTCTTTAATATCTTTTAGCAGCTTATTATTTAATAACTTAATTAATTCTTTATACTCTACTATATCCTTAAGGGGTTAATTAATCTCTTCTTATATTTTAAGTTCTTTATTAATAAGGTAATACCCTTCCTATTTTAATTTAATTTCTCAAAACATATTATATTAAAAGCTTTTATTATTAATATCAAAGGCTTATATAATATAGTTTATAATATTATTATAATTATCTTATTTATTAAAGTATTTATTTAACTAAAGTATTAAATTTAAATATATATATTAAGGCTTTCTTATTATCTTAATGGAATTAAATATATTAATTAAGAGTTTTAATAAAGGGTAAGTTAATATACTATATTTATATATAATCCTTTATACCTCTTATAACTTCTATTTTTATTCTTAGCTTATATATTAATATATATTATTTAATATATATACTTTAGGTTTGCTTATAAGTTATAAGGGTTGTATAGTAGTTAATCTTATTACTACCTTATATAAATTAAAGGGGATATAAATATAAATTAATAGTATGATTTATAAATCTATTAATTTATAAGCTATTATTTATAAAGCTAGCTTAGGTTTAGATTATTAAGCTTAAAGTTTTATATAATCCTTTTCTCTTAGGTATTAAATCTCCTATTTATTTTATAAGTAAGTCTTTAATTTGTATAAATCATAACCTATTAATAATTAATTAAAATATAAAATAATTAAGGCCTTATTAATATTATTTTATATATTTTAAGCTATAAATATTATTAGTTATTTAGCTAAAAGCGTAAACTTATAAACTTATTAAATATATTCCTAGATATTTTAATTATTATATATATTAACTTAATTATAATGCTATTGATTTAATAGTATTTCCATTATATCTCTTAATATATTAAAGTTATTTAAAAGGTATTTCTTTTAATGAAACTACTTATTATAGCTTATAATTAAAGATAATTACTTATAGCTTGCTAATATGGTTTAAAATTATAGATGGGTAATGCTTAAGAGGCTTATAAATAGATTCTAATATAGTTAATATTTATAATTAGAAACTCTAGTAATATAAAGCTTATATCTATTGATAAAGCTTTATAGATCTTTTTATATTATAATTTTCCTATTAACTTAAGATATATAAATAAGCTTAGTATAATTATTTTAATTTTTATATAATTTAAACCATTTAATAATGATATTTTTTTAATCTTAGTTTTATTAAAAGGCTAAAAGTTTAATTAGGCCTTTATCATTATTAGGGGGTTTTGATAATATTAAGAGCCCTTAATTATATATAATTAATCCTTAATTCTAGTTATTTTAATTAAGGTTATATATATAATTATCATCGATCCTATATTAGCTTTAATAATTAGTTTAATTATAATCTTTAAGATAAGTAATGGATATTATATAATAGGGTTCTTAATATAATTAAGAGATTCTTTAGCCTTACTTACCTTATATAGATAAATTAAGGTAGGGGTAATAAAGAATACCTTTTTAATAAGTATTATACTTAGCTATTAGGGAGTATACTTATCTAGTTTTAAAGGCTCTTAAGAGTAGGATTTATATAATGGTTTATTAATCTAAAGATAAACTATTAAGATAATCTATAATATATTTAAATTAAAGGAAGTCTTTTATTAATCTTTAAAGATTATTAAAAGAGAAGTGCCCTTATATTGAAATTCCTTAATATAGGACTTAAGTATTAATATTTATAGCTGGGTTTGATAGATCTAGGGCGGAGTAGGTTAAATAAAGTATTTCAGGTTTTATAATTAATTCTTATAAAGATTAAGGGTTTAAGATAATCCCTTTCTTTTTATATGCTTTAAAGCTCTTACTTTAATTACTAGATATTATAACTTAGAGGTTTTATAAGTTATATATAAGAGGGCTAAACTTGATATTACCTTAAAGGTTGAAATATTATTTAATAATGGTTTTATAATTAATAATTATTAAAGCTATATTGATTTCTTATTGAAATTCTTAATATTTAAATAATAATCATAAGGGTTATAACTTATTAAGTATAGTATTTTAAATAAATGGATTATTATTAATGATAAGTTAATGGTATTAATAATAATAATTATATTTTTTAATAAATTAATGATTCTTTACTTTCCAGCTAAATAATAAGGATATAAATTTAATAATTAACTATCCTTTCTATTATTAATTAAATAGTATAAAGGCGTTTTCCTTAAATTATATTTAATTTAATGCTGCCTTTAGCTATTATTATAAATCTCTTAATAGGTTATATATTATAATATATTACTTATAAAGGGTTTATTAATTAATAAATCTAATAGCTAGCTATAATAAATTACGATCTTCCTTAAAGGTTTAATTGGTAAGATTTAAGGAGTGATATTTAAGTGCAGCTTAGAGATAGAATAATATTTATATTTAATGAATAGATTGAAAGTTAATTGGTTTTAATAGGAAAGATAATAGGAATTGTAAATCTAAGGCGTATTACTTCCTAGGTATATCTAGATGCTAATATCTAAGTATTTTATAAAGTTAAATAATAATGTTATTATATTAAATTATAAAAATATAAGTATTTTATATCTAAGTATATTTAAATGCTGATATTTAAGTATTTTATGAAGTTAAATAATAGTACTATATAATAAATTATGAATATATAGGTATTTCATATTTAAAGCTATATAACGAGGCAATATTAACTTATTAATAATAAGCCTACTCCCTAATCCAAGGCAAAGTAGTAAAATATATATAGCTAGGGTATATAATTATAGCTATTATATATTAAGAAAAGTAATAGATTAATGCCCTATAAATTTATAATGAATTTATAAGAAATAGCTATATAAATAAATATATAATGAATATATTATAAATTTATATAGAGTTATAAGTTTTTAGTAAATTTACGGTGAATTTATGGTATATTCTTATATTTATAGTAAATTTACCGTGGATATCTGAATATACCGTAAATTAATGGGCTATATAATCGTGAATAGCTCCTATGGTGCATCACTTTTTTTTTAAAAAAAATTATTTTAAAAGATTTAATTAATAATTTAATTAATTTAAAGATTTATAGCTTATAATTATAAAAGTTTTAAAATTAATTTATAATATATTATATCTATAATATTTAAAATTATAAAAGTTTTATATCTTTAAATTAAGATTAAAAGATAATTAATCTTTATATTAATTATATTATCTTTATATCTTATTTTTATATCTTTTATAATATTAAGTTTATAAGGGTTTTCCTTTTAATATTATAAGATTTTATCTTTATTAATAATATTTAATAATATAAAGTTACCTTAAGCGCTATTATTTAATAATATATTATATATTTTTTTATTAATCTCTACTTTAAATATAATATATATATAATTATTTATTTATATTATATATAAGGATTTATAATTTATAATTATTTATTATCCCTTTATAAGCGATTATTATCTTTTTTAAATTTTTATATTTTTTTAATTTAAATATATATAATATACCTTTTATATTATTTGTTATTATATTAACTTATAATCTTATATCCCTTATAAATAAAATAGCTAAATAATTTATAATCCTTAGCTTATTATTATCTTTATAAATATTTTAATAAAAATTAAAAGTTAAGCTTAAATATTATATAAGCCTTATTTTATTAATATTTATTAATTTCTTAATAATTAAGTTTATCTTTTTTATAAATTTAAATAATAAGTTCTTTTTTAAAGTATTTAAGGAATAAATTAAATTTAGCTTTTTCTTAAAAATAAAATTAATATAAATTTTAAATATATAAAGCTTAAGATATATTTAAATATTTAAAGTATTTTAATTATAAATATAATTTATTACTTAATTTATATTTCTTAAGAGGTTAATTAAATTCTTATATTACTTAAGTTATTTTAATTCTTATAATAATAATTTCAATAATATTAATATTTAAAGCAATTAAAATATTATATTTTAAATATTATTCTAAGTTTATATTAAGATTTTCTATAGAATCTTCTTTTAGTTTTATTATTTAATTAATTTATTATAAATCGCTATTTTTTTAAGTATTATCTTAAAAATCGCTTACTTTTATATATTTAATATTTAAATAATCTAAATTATTATTATTTATTATTATATTATATAATAATCTTTTTCTTTTTATAATTAATTATCTTTCTTAATAAGGTTTCTTAAGAAATTAATTAAAGGCTTCTTTCTTTAAAAGGTATAATATATATTAGTTATTAAAATAAAAGGTTTAATTAAAGGCTTTATATTTATTATTAATATCTATTATTTACTTAAATTTAAATAAGAGATCTTTTAATTCTTTATTATTATTAAAATAGATTAAATATTTTATATAAAGGTTAAGTTAATAAATATAAGGTATTTTACCTTTTAAATATATTATGCATTATTTATTAAGTAAGTAATTATAAAGTATAATTAGCTTTTATTATTAAATTATATTAACCTATTATTATCCCTTAAGGATAAGCTTTTATTATTTCTTAAGTTATTAATAATCCTTAATAAAGTATCTTAATTTTTTATAATTATAATAATCTTTATTATTTAGCTTTTATTAAGCTATATTAAGTTTTATAAAACTTATATAAATACTTATTATAATATTATTATATCTTTTTAAATATTAAAGTTTATTATTATTATTAAAGTTATTATTATATTAATACTTTTTACTTATATTTAGCTAGTTATAATTTTTCCAATAATTTCTAAGGTTTTTATAATTATATTCTTATTATTATTTAAATAGCTAATTATTAATATATATCATTATAACGATATATTTAATAAATTTATTAGGTTAATTTATTTTAAAAACTTTATCCTTAATATCCTCCTTAAATCTTTTATAAAATTAACTTATAAATATTTCTTTTCCTTAATTAATATAAATAATAAATTATTTAAAGTATATAATATATTTAAAAATCAACCCTTTTTATTTAAGTTTTATAAATTTATATTTTATAAATCTTTTCTTATTTAAATCTTTAAAGATATCTTTAAAAGCTTATTTAAAGTAATTAAAGCTTTTAAAGATTTTCTTAATATTTTTATCTTAATATTTCTTATTATTTTCTAAGTAATCTTTAAAGGTAGGTTTAAATTATATAAAAATATTACTTTTAAGCCGATATCCTATAAGGATAATTATATTATATTAAGTATTAAATTAATATTTATAATACTTAAAATAAATATAATATTAAATAATAAATCTTTAAAAGGTTCCCTTATTTCCCTTATAAAAGGCTAGTTTATTTATTTTATAAGCTTTAACTTATTATATAGCATAAAGAAGGTTAATCTCTTATTAAAATATAGTAATTTATATAATTATATCTTAAAAGTTATTATTATTAATAATAAAGGGGATAAGAGTTAAAGGTATTATTATATCTTTATATTACTTAATTAATTAATTATATAGTTATTTTAAATAAAAATCATTAAAATATTATAATTATATTAAACCTTTATAAGATTTAATAAATAATTTATAAGATTTATATTAATAATTTAATATAAAGATAATATTTAATTATTTTAATATATAAAGATATTATTTTAATATTTAATATTTAATAATATAATTAATAATTATAAGGTTATTTAATTATTTAAATTAAATACTTAAATTAATAACTAAAGAATCTATTTTATAAAAGCTATTTATTATAATAATAACTATATTTTTATATATCCTAACTTTTTAATAAGATATATTAAATATCTTATATTTAATATATTTATTATAAGTTAGATATATTAAATATTTTATATTTAATATATCTATCTTTAAAGGGGTGGGTCTTTAACCTTAACCCTGGATTTTATATTATCCTATGGCTCCGTTATTTAATGTTATTATTTCTTTATTAGGGTATCCTTTCCTAGACCCTTAGGCCGCTAGAACTGAGCACGTAGGTGCTGACCGTATTGGTTTATAACATTAATGAATATTATATATCATCTTTTTATATTATATCCACTTCTACTTTTATAAATAAAGGATTTTTATATTTAATAATTATACCTCCTCCTTTATAACCTTTAACTCTTCCTTTAATTAACGGTATTTAAAGGTAATCTTATTTAATTAATTAAGAGAAAGACCCTATATATCGCAATTTAATAAATTAAATTAAATATAAATTAGGCAATAAAATAACTTTAAATCAGGGATTAAGCAATCCTTATTTAAATCGCATTCCTTATAATAAGAATAAGGCATTAAAATAATAAAACTTAAGGATATAACGATAAATAATAAGGTAGCTTTTTACTCCGATTTAAGGAATAACTTTATAATATAAAATTAAATAACTTTATTAAATATAATAAATTAAAAAGGTATAAATAAATATAAAGAAATATATGAAAAGGATATAAATTAACCTTTAAAGATAAAAAATATAAAAAGGGAGATAATATTATAAATTAATATAATTAATATTAAGATATTTAGCATTAATAACCTAAGGGTTTAAAAAAGAATACCTTAATAAAGAATTAACGATATTATAATATAAAATTATAAGATATATTAAAATAAAGATTAAAGTTAGGGATTTATATTTAAGGATTAAATTAATAAGCTTAATATTAATTTAATTAAGTGATATTAATTTAAAATTAATAAACTTATTATTAATTTTATTAAGTTATTAAAAAATTAAAATATATAAGGATATAGCTATTATTATAATAAATAGCTATTATAAAATAAACTTTTTAATTATTAATTTAAATATTTAATTTAATAATTAAATAGCTTTATAATTAATAATTATATTATTAAATAATTAAAATAATATTTTTATATATTAAAATAATTAAATATTACCTTTATGTTAAATTATTAATATAAACCTTATAGATTAATTATTAAACCTTATAAAGGTTTAATATAATTATTATAATAAATGCTTTTAAAATATTTTAATTTATATTTTAATTTTGAATTCCTTTATTATAAAACTTATTATAATTAATTAAACTTTTATTTTTATTTTAAAAAAACTATTTTTATTTATAAAGTTAATTTTTATTATTTTTAAATTTATTTAAAATATTATTTTATATTTATTTTATATTTATTTTATATTTATTTTATATTTATTTTATATTTATCTTATATTTATTTTATATTTATTTTATATTTATTTTATATTTATTTTATATTTATTTTATATTTATTTTATATTTATTTTATATTTATTTTATATTTATTTTATATTTATTTTATATTTTCTTTTAATAAATCTTTATTTACTTTTTATTTTATATAATTTATATATATATTATTTTAAAAGTTTTTATATTAAATTTATTTAAAGTTTAATATAAACTAATATTTTTATTTATTAAATTATACTTTAAATAATAATTTAAGTTTTTTATAATTTATTAATTTATAAATATTTATAATAAAAAAAGCTTTAATTATATTATATTCTTCCTTTTAATTATATAATTATTTATTTATTTAATTATTTTTCTTTTTTTAAAAACTTATATATAAAGTTTTTAATAACTTTATAAATTTTAATATATTAAATATATATATATAATATAAAACTTTTTTTTCGTTTTTATTTTATTAAATTTATTTATTTTATAAAAAAGTTATATATTATTATTTATAAAATTATAAGTATAAAAAAATATAAAATTATTTTATATTTTTTATTTTTTTTTAAAAAAACCTTTTTTAAATCTTTTTTAAAAGTTTTAAAACCTTTTTTTTAAAAAAAGATTTTATATAAAATATTTTAAATTATTCTTTTATTTTAATTTTTATTAAAGTTAATAATTATATATTTAAATATAATTTATAATATTTATTTAAAAAAGGTTTTTTTTTATTTATATTAATAATAAAAAGTTAAGTTTTTAATTAAAACGTTTTTTATAAAACTCTTTTTATATAATAATTATTTTAAAATTATTTAATTTTATTATTTATTAACTTTTAAATTATTTTAATTAATAACTTTAATTAATAATTTTATTAAAAATAATATTTATTAATTTTATTTATTATAATTTTTTTATTATTATTAATATTATATCTTTAAAATTTATTATTATATAAAATAATAATAATAATAATAATATATATTATAACTCTTTATAACCTTAATAACCTTTTATATTTTATAATTGCAAAGGATTGTAAAGAGCTGCAATATATTATAAATTAATATTTATTTTAAAGGCTTTAGCGATAAAGCATAAATCCCTCTCCTCCCCTTACCGCTAACCGCTAAAAAGCAATTTTCAAACTGCTCTTATAAAAGGATACGCAGCTTAGAAATAGCTTTACACCATAAGCCCCTTTCCTCCTTATATAAATTAATAATCAATATTATACACTCCTTATAAGCCCACTTATAAGGACTTGCCTTTCATATAAAGGCTGCAGAGGCTATGGAGGGTTATAAAGGGTCCAGAGGGCTGTAGATGCTATAAAGTAAAGGGATAATCTTAGCAAGTACTTCTTTTTAGGTGGAATATATAGCCACGTCTAGGTAGCCGGTAGGCGGATGGATTAGCGTTTATAGGAGGACGCTAGCCCCTGCTCCTTTTGATTAATTAATCGACCATAATTAGGTTAAAGCACTTATTAGCCGTAAAGAAAAACGGATCGCGAGACTTTATTTAAGGCAGAGGCCCAACTTTAATTCAATCAACCCTTCTAATATATCTAAATCCTAAAGCAGAATACCTTATTCCACCTTTCCATCTATTACCTCATCCAAAAAATCAAATATAGCATCCCAAACTTTAGTTATTTCGCAACTAATTATATTCATATAGCCATAGCCTCACCCTTAGAAGAATCTCTTAGATATATTAAGTTTATTAAAAACGGCCTTTTATTCCTTTAGGGAGGCTATATTATCCATCTCAGCAACTATAATCATAATAGGAATCCCTTCAAGCATCTCCTAGATTATTTCCCTGGGGCGGAACTGGGCCAATTTATACCATAATTGGAAAGCAATGTATGGGGGAAACATCGGTGCGGCATTGACGGCAGCCTACCACAGCCGGAAGCCCTCCATACCGCTTGCGCCCCCGGCCCCCGCGTAGCCGATGATATTATCTCCATTGCTGGTATATAGAGGGGCCATAACCGGCCTATTTCCCCTTAGCTATAACTCACGGTCCTTTATCAAGAGGGGAAAGGCCTTGGCTCTCCTGTCGGGCCTAACCATGGAAAACATAGGACACACCATCACAATCCCGGCGACGCATCTGTCGAGGGCGGCCGCTACTACACCAATGGTAGCCCCTAAGGAGATGCCCCAGATAAATATTCAGGTTGCATCGACGCTCAGTTATCCTTTAACCCAGGAAATAACATCTATAAGTATTCCAAGAGCATCATCAGCTCATGACATAATTCCCCGCCCCCTTTCAACTCATTACACTTACTAAAGACATCTTCAACCATTCTCCACGGGTCTACCTAAGCTCTGGGCTCACCCCCGCTACCCCCCACGCTCCTTAGATCATAAACCAGCACACTGTAGCCCTTTGAATGGAATATCTCAGCCTTCTCTCCTACTTATAACTCTTTAGATAAACAGAATTAAGACAGGGTGAGTTTAGCAAAGCTCGTTATATGAGTTTATGCTGGTATCGACATACCCCTTGGACCATGATAATAGTTGGGGCTGGCGGCCCTTCAGCCTCATAAAACCATCCTTTGAGCTCGAGGCCATCGATAATCCCGCAATAAACCGTGCGGTGAGTGGGAGTGATGCCTCTGTATAAGCCTATGGTTAGGATAGAAGTTTGTTAGATGGCGTTCAGCGTGAAACGGCTTTGGACCAAAATATAGCATAGGACGTATATACGGTGCCGTAGTGGTTCTGCTATTGCTAAAAATTATGTAGATAGGGTCTTCTTAAGCTATATAAAATTCTCGATCTCTATACTTGTGTTCTCGAATATATGCCGGCTTATCTTGCCATATAGAAGGCTTATCTTCAAGGGAATGAATAGGTATATTGCATTTCATTGGTACTGATATGAGATTCTGTCTCACGGAGTAATAGAGGTCTCAGAATTGTCTATAGTTCCCCGGGATAGTCTGATTATCATTTTATATAACTAACTCCTGTTTATTTGCTATAGAGTTAGGCGGGACATGCATGTACGGCGGTTTTCAACAATCGCAATCCAGCTTCATAAGTAGGCAGCCGCCATTAACGTCATCTAATAATTTGATATGCGTATAAAAGTTTGCACCGTTTGCAGTATGTCGTGCAATATTACCTGAATGAGAAAACAAGCTTTTGTATAAGTTAGCCGTAGTAAGTTAGGGTCGCTTATCTGAGCTACATTAACTGAATATCTGGACTTTTATATGCGCGGAAACTCGGAGTAACGTGTGCGTCCTTCACATATGCAGCTCCGCCTTTCAGGATATATGTCTTGTGATGTCCATTAATCCTATGATGTCGTCGATCTTGCGATTAAGTTTGTCTTTTAAAGATTTGGTTCGCGTAGCTTCGGCATTTCTAACCGGGTGTATATTCTCACTGCTGCCTGCTCATTTACCGTTAGCACCATCTGCCTTCACCGGGGCTACGACTGTGCTGCTGGCAGATTGGCCAGATCTTGTCAGCTTCATCGTAGTTGCGCTGTATAGCCCTTCTGGGACGGAATTCTGCAGCTTTATTGTCTACCCGCTCAAGCCATGTATATATTCATGCCCCATATCGCCCTCTTTCGTCTAATGTCGCCTGGGGGATGAGAAGGTTTCTGGGACCCCGGATGGAAAGGTTCCGGGCACCTGGGGAAGACGTGAACACCTGCCATATGAGCTCGGCAGTTATATCGATTCCGAAATTGAGGCACCCCCAGTCCAAGCCACTGTATGATAGTCCTTTGGAAAGTTTCATATGCTTGAGGCACAGAACTTAATCGCTTTTTTAATGATTGATTATGTTTAAGTTAATCTAATGTACAAGCTATTTTAATTGTTGAAAAAGCAAAAGTTTTCCAGTATATTCTCAGCATCGGTTATGTCTTCCGAGACCAAAGCAACATTTGTATCGCTTTGCTTTGGGTTTATACGAAACATATTCCCTATCCCCTCGGTGATGCTGTGAAGCTGGTTGGTAAATAGGCTGGTGAGATCCGGCTAGGTGTTCAAAAGTTCATTGCATAACTTTAGGGGGACGAGGGTGAGCGGATGCAACTGGAACTTGAAAGTCAATATCCGGATGAGTCATCATCAAGATAGACCAACGGGGAATCGCGACTAACCTCTCGTCCGTTCATCTCCATCAATCGGTAAGTCAAGATAGTTAGGTGTTGTGCGGCGATAGAAGCTTTCTAGGTGCATTCCGGGGCTGGGTCCTCGCTGCCCATAGGCGACATGATCATTTTCAAGGTCCGGTGGTGGTATAGGATGAGGGTGATCCATATAATCCTGAGGAAGAAGCGCGTTGGGTCCGTGTTATGGGCCTCGGCCGCACCGCCCATGATAAATACTTGGACCTGCTGGGTTAACCAGTCTAGCAGCTGTTGGTGTCGGGCCTAGAACCCGTCCGGCGCATTGCAGTGGCTCTCCTTTAATAGTGACTTTGAACGATAGGCAATGATATTACCGTAGAGGGTGGCCAGTAGAATGCTTTTGTGAAACTCTGAATATGGCCTCTGTAGCTGGAAGCTGGCGCTGTCGAGAATGTTGTTAAGGTAGATAGGGAGGGCGATATTCCCACTTTAGAAATCATTTTCTGAATCTGGTAGAGGGATGTTGGTTTAATGTGTAAAAGTCTATTGTTAGAATTGATTATCAAGGGTTCTATGGGAAGGGGAGTTGGGTATGAAGCCGGACTCATTTGGAAACTGAAAGTGCAGGGCGAGTCATTTCGCAAACTGATGAAGCGATCAATATAGAAGGCTAGCCAGAGTGTTCGCCTTTTCTCTTCGACGGCGATCCAGTCCGTGGTTAAAGACCAGTTGAGCGTCCAGCTAGGGACATCCTGCATTAAACTTAGGTGGATTAAAGAAAAGGCCCGTCCAGCTGTAATCCACCCTTGATGAAAATCTATGTGTTTAAGCTCGTATAAAGCAAGCAACAGTAGAGCCTGAACCTGCTTGAGGTCATCAGGCTTGTCGGTCCACTGGGCTCTATCCGTATATATAGCGTTAATTCTTTGCAATCTTTGTAGGACGCAGCGATACAGATGGTCTGCACAGGACTGATCGTATTTGGTGGCTGCGGATGCTGCCATGGCCCACATGGATAGTTGTAGACACTCCTTGGTGGCGGACTTGTCCGCCTTGGCGCTCCAGGATATGTAGCGCTGATGGTGGAGAATGGGAAACGGAGGGTGGATCTTGTGCCAGTATACTTGGTCCCTTTGGGCCAGCCAATGTGTCAGCATAGTTGTCGCTGCTGACCGACCGGAGCTTGAAAGAACGTGACTTATAGCGTCGACTGCATGAGACTTGAGAAACCTGTCGGTGTTTCAGGCGAGCACGGCAAGTTGGTTGCTGTTGATGCGATGGAAGTCCTCCGGTTAGGGGTTAAGCTCACTGGTGGCGAGCCCTCGAGATCGAAACCCTCGAAAGTTGGGGCTGAAGTCTTACCGAAGTCGAGCGTAGTCCCGGCGGTACTCGTGCTGGGAGACTGAAATGGAGGAAAGGGAAGCTGGGGCACATTTTGCAGTCTAAGTCCGAGTCCTTCTGGACATGTTTTGGATGTCAAGGGCGTTTGTTGCTGGGTGGTTTGGCCTAGGAGATCCTCTATCGAGGCTGATCGTCATGGTTAGACCTCGGTCCGCGATGGAATGAAACAAGTGCATAAAGGTCAGAGGGAGGGCGTAAGCTTAGAAGCATAGAGGAAGATTTGTGGCCGAGAGGCAAGATGCCGGTTTGTAGGGGGATGAGCGGGGACCCACCAATGCGCGTCTGAATGTCTTTCAGGTACCCAGGCTTTGATCCCCGGGGTGCAAGCACCATAGTATACTGGCAGGTTAGGCCTGAAGCCTGGCAAGCGCCGCAGGTCGGCTGTTACCTGTCACACTATACTTTCCTACCCCGACATTCATGGCAGGCTGCACCCGGCCTCTGTCGGGATCGATGAGAGGAAGAAGTGCGGGCGGATCTGATTGATCTGTAAGATTTGGTTGATTTTTCAGTGTTGCCATTGCTACTAGACCTTGTTGGTGGTGTTTGAGCCATTGCTTTTGTGATTGGACAAGGAAGGGATAATATCTTGAATTCTCCACTGGATAGCATCGACGAAAACTAGAAGTCCCTGTGATAAGGCCCACGCTTCTACTTAAGCGCGATGGAGATAAGCAATAAATATGACTCTCACAGCATAGGTGGGAAGCAGGTCTTAGTTTAAATATTAGCAATTTGGGTGTGAAGAGTTTCTATGAGAGATACGATGCGTCTGATGCTTCACGATGCAAAAAGAAAAGCGTAGTCAATGCATCAGAGCAGATATACACACGGCATCTACATGAAACGAAATATGACGCTAGCTATCGGCATAGGGAAATAGGACCGCCATGGTGAAATAGGACCCCCCTGGTCCGCCCCCCCCCTGGTTAGAATTCCCTTGGCATTCTATACCCGCCATACTGCGATATATAGCAGCAATAGCTCCAAAGCTACTCCGTACTCCGTATATTTTCTCTTCACAGACTTTACTTCAATTTACTCTTTTCCCTGGTTGGCAATTGAATTAAGAAAGGGCCGGATGGGGTGAGGGCGGATGGTGCCGGCAGGCACCGCCGAGCACCATTTAAGGCTCAATCCGGTATTCTTTATATTCTTTGAAATTAAGAAAATGTGGTATATTGCTTGAAGATATTGTTTTTGAGATGTATTGATTGTTTGCGCCATTTTGGCAGTGGCTGGAAATATGGGTCGCTTATATCACTTTGGGTTAGATGAAGAGGATTTTGACCAGGGGCGGCGGACTACGGGGGTTCCTATTTCCCCATGCCGGCTAGCTATGAACATAAGATTTATCATATATGTGGAAAACTATCCAGAACGGTAATATCTTCCATATATACAATAGATCTCGATGTAAGGTCGTATTTGGTACATCGGAGCCGGTACCGATATCATCTGGTAGCAATGAACATTCCAACTGCCACACGCGCACACGTCCGTCCCAACAAACATCGCATCCGCGATGATTCGGTGCATTCTCTTATATGCGAAAATTTCGGAGTTACTGTAATACTTAAATGGATAATTAGCAGAAATGTTATTTCAAAGGCTGCTGTAATATGAAGGTATATTGAAGGTGTTGATCTGGTAATATGTTGCGCTCATCCCTGCGACGCTACCGGCCTTTTTGCCGAAGCATATAGGGTAACTGCGCGCCGGAGTTAACAGCCCTATAGCAAATATGCACCTCGCCTGGGGCGCCGATCTTTACCTAAGTTGTTTACATCCTCTGTCGAATATTCCCAGATTTCTGTGCATACCAAGGTAGAGAGGCAGCACAGAATCAATACATATGAAAGATTCCTAGAGACTTGGTTAAATTTAGTCCTGAGCGATAGTTTATATGAAAAAATCTAATCATACTCTGATCGCAATACTCGAATCATGAGCCATTCGTTTCTGAATATGGAAGATGATGACCTTGAGCCTCTTTTCAAAGAAACGCTGGGGAAACGGATCTCCCTGAGTTAGATCCTGATAAGCCCACCTCCTGCCCTCAGGATATGGCCCAATACCGTCAATAGAAGGACGACCATTATTAACAGGAGGACGACTAGGGGTAGCCGGCGTAGTTGGGTGATTCCTAGCTTCCGCTTATCCACCCCCCTAGAACTTGCCCTGGATAGCATTCCCAGAAGGCTTTCCCTGCGGCCGGATCTGGAGCGTGTGCCGCCGCCAACCAACCCTGATGGTACAGAGAAGAGCCAAGGTATATAATGCTGTCCTTGAGAAGTGGTTGCTGAGAGAGGTTGAGACGCTGAATAGACTCGCGTTGAACAGATGATGAAGAAGAATGGAGACCATCTCGATCTTTCAAGCTCGCCTTTGCATCACTGACTCTTGTCGCCCTGTGCTGCGCCCTTGAATCGTTTTATCTTTCCCTTGCTTTACCAGCCATCGCTGCGGACCTCCATGGAACTTCTATAGAAGCATTCTGGACCGGAACAAGCTTCTTGCTGGCATCAGCCGTCTCTCAACCCGTCCTGACCTCCTTGAGCATGCTGTTCGGGAGAAAGTTTGTACATCGGCGAGGTTATGGTCACCTCCAGCTAGGTGGTCACATAGAAGGGAGTGGGAAGGTGATGGATCAAGTTGGAGTAAAGCGCTGACTGTGTCGCCGACCAGATGATCCAGGTGTCTTGTATCCTGTTCGGCGTTGGTTCCATCATGGGAGCTCTTGCCAAAACATTTACCCTCCTTCTGGCGGGCCGTACCGTTATGGGAATTGGCGGCAAGTAACCTTCGCACACATTGTCTCAAGCTTCATGATATTAACGGCGAGGAAATAGGAGGCGGTATTATTGCCTTGACTGAGACGACGATAACGGACCTGATTCCCCTGAGGCACCGCGCGGCATATTTTGGTTACCTCAGCTCGTGTAAGTCGACGCCCACGGCTGGTCAGATCCCACTCGACCCTTGCCATTGATTCATGGCTCCTTCCCCCGCGACGCCCATAAGGTGTATCGACTGGCTGACTTTTCCCCCTTCCTCGCTGTAGCTTGGGCCGTTGGAACAGTCGGTGGTCCATTCATGGGCGCAGTGTTCACCGAAAAGATATCTTGGCGTTGGATATTCTGGTCCATGGTGCCCTTTGCAGGCCTCGGAGGTATCGCTATTACCCTGTTTCTCAATCAGTCCCCAGTTCCCGGGTCATTCAAATCCAAGATCGCGCGCTTCGACTGGATTGGCGCCATAGGTCTTACAGCATCAACAACCTCGTTCCTTCTGGGGATTGTCTGGGCCGGCATTCAATACCCCTGGGGTGACTGGAGGTCGTGGTTTCCCATAACCCAAGGGATTCAGGGTATAGTTGGTACCCTCGTCTATGAATTCTACTTTGCTAAAGAGCCGATGGTACCGCCAGGAATTTTTAACAACCGGACTATGATTATCTGCTTTATGATGGGGATTATCCACGGAGCTGTATTGTGGTGTCTGATATACTATGTGGTCCTGTATTATCAGGGGGTAAAGTTATATGGGAATATTAAAACTGCATTGGCGCTCCTGCCAGAGATACTCACCATTGTTCGTAAGTTAAGAAATCCATGCTATTTCCTTGCTTATCCTAAGCTCTCAAAGAAGGCCGTCATATGGATACGGGGCTGAGTCTGTCCTTTGTTCACGCACAACTAGCTTCCGCCGCAATCACAGGCGCGATATCAACCAAGATAGGCATCTACCGCGGGATAATCTGGGTTGGCTGGGCACTGGCTGTATTCGGCAACATCTTGCTCACAATTCTCGACGCCCGTACGAACGTCGAAGCGTAGGTCCTTCTTAACCTTCCCATCGAAATCGCGACCGGCCTGTTATTCACCCCAATGGTCGTCGGGATCCAGGCGGCTGGTCGGCCCGAGGATAGCGGGGCGGCAGCGGCCTTCTTCTCGTTCTCGCAGGCGCTCGGTCAGTCGATGGGTGTGGCATTTGGCGGTGCCCTTCTGCAGAACGCCTTCAAGTCGGCGGCCGAGGATCGAGAGCTGCTCGCGCCCCAGGCACAGGAGCTGAGCCACAACGTCGAGGGCCTGGTTGTCAGCTTGCAGGCGATGCCTGATGGCTCTCAGATGAAGCAAGAGCTTGTTGGTGCGTACAGAGATAGCTTGCGGATTGTCTTCTATTTCATAGGTGGTTTGTGCTTGCTCGCTTTCGTGCTCGGCTTTTGGATCAAGGCCTACTCGTTGGATCAGGAGTTCAAGTCGACCCAGAGGTTGGTTGATAAGAAAGACGCAGGAAAGGAAAAGGACGTGGTCTGATCAAAGAAGAGGTCAGCGACCTAAGGAGGAGAGCTCCGGATAAACAGTCAAATACCGCCATTTCCAAATACTTGTCGATACGACCTCCTTGCCGGCTCATTAGGAAGGCGTAGGGTTTAGCTTACTAGTAGCCCTCAAAAGGTGCCTCTGCTATCGTTAAGGAACATGAGCCATTTCTCGGCTGCTGATTTCTGCCGTTTTAGTTTCTGTCTTGTCCTGCTTGTTGCTGTGGATTTGGAAAGCGGGACACTTGGTTTTTGGTTATCGCTGCTGCGAGGGTCACAGCCAGGGCTGCCCACAGGGCTCGAACTGAGGAGATAAATAGAGCAAACGAATACGAGTGTTGATTGTGCTTATTTGAGTGCCCCAAAACACTCCAGGGCACTCATGTGTTTTATATGCTTAGACGCTTAGACCTTTTAAAACACCCTTTTCTTCATACACCCCTAATCTTTAAGAGCTTCTATAAAGTTATTTAAAGATCTTAAGTAAATAAAACCAATTAATAATAAACTAATATATAATTAAAGTAATATATTATTATAAAATATTTCTTTTATAGTTTTTAAAGCTTTTTACTTTTTATAATAAATAAATTTATTAATATAACTTGTTTATTATTTATTATATATTAAATTTTAATACTTTTATTTATTATATCTTTAATTTTATAATATTATAGCGCAATAATAAAGCGTTTAATAGCCTCGCGTAATAATAAATATAAAAGTTATAAGTTTAATTTTTATAAATATTATTTTTTCTTCTGTTTATAAAAAGAAAGTTACGCTCTTTTTAAAGCTTAAATAACGCTTAATTAATAATATTTATATTTATTATTATAGCAAGGATCGTTTTATAAATAAGTATATATTAAATAATTAATTCCAGCTTCTTTATTTATCTTTTTTTAGCTTTCAATACAGCTAGTTTTTCTTTAATAAACAGTTAAATATAAGTATTATTTAATTACGCAGAATTATAAAGTAATAAAAGGTAATAAAGTTTAATTTTCTATATAATAAAAATGATATATAATCTTTTATAAATATACTTTAAAATGTATTTTAAAGATTTAAATTTTATATTATTAACTATATTAATAATAGCTTATTAATTTATTTAATAAAGATTTAATAATTTATATTTAACTTTATTTTTAAGTTTATTCTTATAGCTAATTATAATAAAGCTATTAAAATTATATATTTATATAATTAAATATTATTATTTTATTTAAATCTTAAAAATATACATTAATTTAAATATATTTAATAATTATTTTAACTTTAATAGCGCGGTAAGTTAAATAATTGCTTTTAAATAGTTTTTTATAATAAATTTATAATAGTTGCTTAATTTTATTAAATAAATATATATTTATAAAGCAGAGTTAAAACTTTTATAATAAAGATAGCTTTAATTATTATTTATATTTATTTTTAAGCTATATAATAATAAGATTTTTATATAATATTTAACGGTATTAAATTAAGTTATTTATAGCTTATAAAAATTTTAATTTTAATGTTTATTAATAATATTAATATAAACAATATTAAAAATTAAATATAAATTAATATTATAGCTTTTAATATAAAATAACGGCTTTTAATTATAAAAAGATTTATAAAAGTAAATTATAAAGTTATTATAAAAAGCTTTATATAATAAATATTATTATATTTTTTTATTATATTTTTTTTATTATATTTTTTTTATTATATTTTTTTTATTATATTTTTTTTATTATATTTTTTTTATTATATTTTTTTATTATATTTTTTTTATTAAATTTTTTTTATTATATTTTTTTTATTATATTTTTTTTATTATATTTTTTTTATTATATTTTTTTTATTATATTTTTTTTATTATATTTTTTTTAAAAATATTAATTATAGTTTTTAATTAAATAAATAAATTTCAATAAATATAATTAATTAATTAATAATAATTATAAAAAAAAACAAAAGAAAAAAAGGTTAAATTAAATTAAGTTTATAAATAAAAAATAAAAGAAATAAAAGAAATAAAAGAAATAAAAGAAATAAAAGAAATAAAAGAAATAAAAGAAATAAAAGAAATAAAAGAAATAAAAGAAATAAAAGAAATAAAAGAAATAAAAGAAATAAAAGAAATAAAAGAAATAAAAGAAATAAAAGAAATAAAATAAATAAAAGAAATAAAAGAAATAAAAGAAATAAAAGAAATAAAAGAAATAAAAGAAATAAAAGAAATAAAAGAAATAAAAGAAATAAAAGAAATAAAAGAAATAAAAGAAATAAAAGAAATAAAAGAAAAAAAGAAATAAAAGAAATAAAAGAAATAAAAGAAATAAAAGAAATAAAAGAAATAAAAGAAATAAAAGAAATAAAAGAAATAAAAGAAATAAAAGAAATAAAAGAAATAAAAGAAATAAAAGAAATAAAAGAAATAAAAGAAATAAAAGAAATAAAAGAAATAAAAGAAATAAAAGAAATAAAAGAAATAAAAGAAATAAAAGAAATAAAAGAAATAAAAGAAATAAAAGAAATAAAAGAAATAAAAGAAATAAATATTAATTATGCTTGTTTAAATGCCCTGAAATGCTCCGGGGCACTTGAGTGTTTTATATGCTTAGGCATTTAAACCTTCTGAAACGCGCCTTTTCTCCACACGAGCCTTCCCCCCGCCGAGCTTCAGCTTTTCTCCCACCCAGTACACGCGTTCTGGTGGCAATCATGAGCAAATTGAACCCCCAAACTGAAATCTCAACTGCCGACTAAACAATTGCTACGCTGCTCAATGTGATAACGACGTGTAGATTTTGCGGCTACACCTGTTTCATGAATTTCTGGCTCGGCTTCGGCCAAGCGTTGAACACCCTATTCGCCCAAGTCCTTATCGATTCGTACTCGTTGGACTCGCCACTCCGGAGCGCTGTGTGATGCTCTCAAAGGGCGAAGATTGACCACACTTGATAGATAGCGACCTCGGGAAAGATTGGAATTATGGGCAAACTGTGTGTGGTTGTAAGACCTAGCATCGACTCGCCGCTATATATCCCCTGGGAGGTCCCGCGCGTTCTGCTGCACAGGGCAACGCTAAAGGCGTTGATAGAGATCACCATCGTCATCGTCTGAATTTCGCGACCCCTGTACTGGCATGGTTTACAAGATTTGGAAGATACCGCTTCATACTACTATATCATAGTAAAAGAAACATTGAAAGGTTATGCTATTTTCTTCTATTTCTATGCCGTCGTTTCAAGCAATTTATAGGCCGCCGATGACGCGTGCGTGGAAGTTTCCCGGCCGTTCAGACCTTTTTTCTCATAGAAAGCGCGGAAGTCCTCTCGCTCCTTGATTACAAAATCTTGGCTCTGGTGGATGAAGAATCCGAAGCACAGCTCGTGGAAGGGTTTTCGAATGTCGATGGGCTGGAGGCTGTAGCGGAGCAGCATCTGCTTGATAATCAGCCAACGCGTTGTTCTTTTTTTCCTTCTTACCAGTGGTCCTATGGGAAGGGGGGATTGAATCTCACCTCAGGAATGGTCTTGTTCAGCTCCATGAATGCAACACTCTTTCCCAAGCAGCCAAACCGGCCATAACTAAAGCACAGATTCACAGTCCCAACCATATTGCTGATTCGCTCCACTTCGCACTCGCTATCGTCCCGTGGGAGCCATCTTTCGGGCCGGAAGACGTCGACGTCCGGACCAAAGATGTCCATCCGCCTCGTGAAGCGGTACGGGTTCCAGCCAATCTGCGTCCCGTCAGGTAGGAATGTCGTGTGGCCGCCGATGTCCATCTCAATGCCGCCGGCGGGGACTTGTTTGGCCATGAGGACTAGAACCGGCGGGTACATACGCAGCGCCTCCCTGATGCAGGCCTGCAGATACGGCAGGTTGATGGCCTCGCTGTTCTTGACGACAGGCCTGCTCACCCTGCCCGCTGCGATGGCCGCTTCGAACTCGGCTAGGAGCCGCGCCAGGACCGACGGCGAGGTGCTGATGAAGTGCAGTGCCATGCGCAGGGTGGTGGCCGTGCTGTCAGTGCCGGCTATGATCTGCTGGAGAGACTCGGCCTCGAGCTCCCGCTGCCCGCGGCCGTGGTTGACGAAGGATTGGAGCATGTCCTTCTTCTCGACTGGCTCGTCTCCGAATCGCTCCTGCACAACCTCCTTAGAGAATTGCGTCATTTTGCCTATTGTACTGTTGCTGATCGCCGTGGATACATGCCGCTTGATGGAAGGGATTCTTATGAAAGTCTGGAACAGGCGGCAGACCTCCGGGAAGACACTGAGAAACATGATGGAGCGCATCATTGTAACCATGGTTTCCCGGTAGCCGAGAACGTCTTCTCCATCCTTGAGGAAGCCAAATTCGCGGCTAAAGGTGACCTTAGAAACCACGTCGAGCGTCAAGAATTGGCTGAGGGTGGCAATGTCTGCCTTCTTGACAGCCCCTCCCGCCGGGCTGGTAGTGAACTTCCGGGCGACGAGATTGAGCATAGCGATTATCATTTCGTCCACATGGTCTTCCAAGAATGGGTTCTCCTTGAAAGAGAAACCTGGCGCCAGGAGGGCACGGACTTTGGCGTGGAGTTGCTCATCCCCTTGAGTGGCCTCACTGTCGTAGTCGGGATGGAGCTGAAAGCTTCGGTAATATTCTCCCTTTGTGAACTTGGAGCTTACGGCGTGAATTCGGCGAATTAAGTCCAGATCCTCCGTCAGAAGTGTATTTGGTGCGATACGGGCGGTCGGGCCTTGTTTGATGATGCAAAGTCAGTAACTGTATTAGGAGCAGCCAAGGCAGAAAAAACAAAGGGAAGGGGTTATTTTGTAGGGAGGAAAGGCAGAGGGGGGGGCAGCGGAAGTCAGGCCACAATACTCACCATACTTGCGATTTACATGTGCAAAATACAAGTGCATCCTCCCAGAGAGCTGCGTCAAGGCAAACCATGCGCGTGACCATCCCGCGGTCCAGGGACCCTTAAAAACTCTGAGGCCAAGATAAGATCTCACTGTCTCGCGCACCCAAAGAAATGTTACTCCCAAACATAACACAATGATGCTAAGTGGAATCATGATGATGATTTGTGAACCGCTGTTGATCGAGGTAGACCATGAATTCATCTTGCGGTACATGTTCTGGGAGGCTAAATAGAAGCAGTGATCGATTATAAAGGAGCTCAGATGCTTTGAGTTCGCATTCACGGTATCGCCAACCTGACGAGGCCGGTGTTTGAAAGTCCGAGAACTGTTCAAAGGAGGCAGAAGGAGGCTTGACGCCAAGCACATTATGTTCCGGGGGAGGTCTTGCCACCCACTGCACACACGTCAACTGCCGACGTCCGACGTACGCTGCAACCATTCTTAACCTGAAACTCCGGGCGGATATCTCATGCTGCCACGGAACTACAGAGGCTCTATGGGCATTCGTTAGCGTTGGGCAGTATCCTCTAAGACGGCTTGTTTTTGCGTGGGAAATTTAAGTCTCGGTACATGTAGATCAGAGAAGGCAGAAGAAGGCTTTTTTTTCCCCACACCAGAGACGATACTTTTAGCCCGTGCTGAAATTTGTAGAGTTTTGAATGACGCTCCGTTGAGCTGAGAAAACAAAAGGAGAGGGGGAGGAGGGTTTCCTTCTGATAGCCTGTAGGTCCTAACAGCTACGAGCCTGTGGATGCAGGTGCTGTGTGCGCCCTGCTTGCTGCAGAACCTACTGCCAGCTATACCCAGCCCGGTGAGCCCACAACGCGCAGCCTGTAGATAGCCTCCCTTTCGCCACAGCTGCTTTTCGCCATGAGCTTCCTTTTACACAGGCACCTCTTGACGGAAATCCACACACTTACTAGTCAAATCAAGCCTTTGTAACATGCAAAAGAGTACTTGTCTCACCTTTTACAAATATAAAGAACTCTACTTGGATTACTCAAAAATAAAATGTCATCAATTCTGAGATTCCGTACGCTAGAGCTCCACTGACCGACACTGGCTAACTGTTTACTTGTAAACATGCCTTTACGCAAGACATGTGTCAATTTGTAAAGGATTCAGAGATGTTGGCGCCAATTCTCATGAAACAGAGGTTACTGTGTTTGAGGAGGATAATAAAACGTGATCATTGCAATGGTAAATCAGATTAAATCAGATTCTCGAAATTGACCTCGGTCATGTGAAATCAAACTCGAGCCGCAAGCACCTTCTGCTGGGCCGCAGTCCAGTACTCATCACAACTGCACTTTGCGTTCCCAATCATGGGCTTGGGGCACCTGATGTTAACCGTCTCCACCAGCTCCAGCCCGCCTCCGTTCTCCTGAATCTCCCAGGTCTTGTCCATAACGGTGGACATGACGGCCTTGATCCGGAAGAAAACGCCATTCTCGAGATCGGTGATGATGAAGCCGACCTTGACCTTGGACGCGCCGACCAGTTTGGCCTGCACGCCCGGGACAGAGTTCAGGAGCTCGAAGACCTCAGTGGGGCCCGAGATCCCCTGGGGAAGCTCAGGGGGCTTTTCCGGGGTGACTTTCTTGTACTCGATCAGATCCGGGTCAGCCGCCTTGATGAGGAAGTCGTGATCGCGCAACAGAGACATTATGCTCTCTCGAGATACCCCATTCGGGATCTTCGCCGAGTTGCGAACGGTCGAGGCTGTCATGAGGACTGGAGGATGAAATTAGCATGAACAGGAGGCTCATTTTACGATGTTTGGCTCACAAGACATATTTCAAGAAACGGTGGTGAAAAACGGTGGTGCAGATTCGATGTGTTGCTTGCGAATGTTGGACTGTAGCGTCGCTGAATGCGGTGGACACCAAGCTGGAGAAAAAGGACCAGGAGTATGGCAACCTATATATTTTTTGTGACGCCCTTGGAGTGTTTATCGGCCTTCCTCATTGTCATATTGTTGCCGCATCCGCCATTCTCTTGCTCGATGAAGTACCCGGTCTGACTCGCAATTTCCTTGACAGCTTGATGCTGTCGCCGTCTTTGAGCTGCCTTCTCAACATGGAGAACCAACGAATCAAGAGAGGCAGTGCGTATAACTCCGGAATGGATGTTTCTAATGTACGGACCCGGTTCGTGCGCTGCCGGCTGGCCTATCGCTTAAACTCCGACACGCCAAGAACCTAGACTAGTCCTTCGGCATGTGGCAGCAAGCTATATTTTCTTTTGCATGCACAAAGTCTGGGCGCTGACTTGAAACCCGATCGGCGCTTCTTGATTCCCGGTTGAACATACCTCCAGTAAGTGTAAACCCGGTTCATTCTAGAACAGTCAGTTGCTGGCGTGGTGTGGTCAAAGCGCCTCCAACGAACCTTTCTTGTACATGAGTTTCGTTACGGCCTGCGAATTTCCGGTCTCGGCTCATTTAACATAGTTCTTGGGCGATATTTGCCTGACATCATCTGACATCTGTTACACGGTAGTTGGATCGATGATCGGCTTTAAGACCAATTCTTGAGGTATCTTAGCTTTGAAGCCATCTCTGGCGGCAGGGGATACTCACTCGACATGATACCAGATAGACGAAGAGATCTTTCCGTGGTGATTCACTAATGGATACATAAAAGCGTATCTTCCCACCTTCAGGTCTGATCATATTGACTTCTAATTATCTACAGTGCTTTCGGCAACCCACGGAACTCAGCATATCATCGTTGAACAACTGATCAGAAGTTCCTGATACCTGTCGGCAGAGTACGAAGCTCACAATGATCGTGGACGCAAAGCAGCAACAAACTGAGCCACTCGCAATCGTGGGCTTCGCCTGTCGTTTGCCTGGACAGAATGATACCCCTCACAAGTTCTGGGAATTCCTCAAGAGAGGCGAAATCGCCTCCCGAGCCGTTCCCAAAACAAGGTTCAACTATGCAGCCCATTTTGATGGGTCGAGAAAACCAAAGACGATGATCCAGGATGGCGGTATGTTTCTTGATTATGTCGATCCCGCTGACCTGGATGCCGGCTTCTTCGAGATCCCTGCATCCGAGGCCAGCTCCATGGATCCCAATCAGCGACAGCTGCTTGAGGTTGTTTTTGAGGCACTTGAGAACGCAGGTCTGTCTCTGGATGACATAAACAACAAGCCTATCGGCACCTTTGTGGCGTCCTTTTGCACCGACTATTTGGATATGGTATTCAAAGACCCAGAAGATAAGGTCCCCAATGCTGCTATCGGCAACGGACGTGCTATCCAGGCAAACCGTTTGAGTTATTTTCTGAACACCAAATGACCGAGTGTCACGATCGATACAGCGTGTTCGGGTAGTATGCAGGCTCTTGATATGGCTGTTCGCTACATACAAAACGGAGATATCGACGGTGCAATCGTCGCCGCCTGCAATCTCTACCAGAATCCCGACTATGTCATAGACATGGGCAACATGAGTTCGGCCTACTCGGTACGTATTTTGGTCAGCTTTTTTACTCGACGTCGAGCACAGGGTAAGCCTACGAGTTATCTTACAGTGATGGAAATGCTAACAATTGGCACTTGGAATGATAAACAGGCCGATGCCCTTTGCCATACTTTCGATGTCGCCGCCGACGGTTACGTCAAGGCCGAGGCCGTCAATGCAGTCATCATAAAGAGACTGAGCCATGCCGTTCGAGATAGAGATCCCATTCGTGGCCTCCTGATGGGTACCGCATCTACCAGTAATGGCCGGACCGCTGGCATTGCCAGCCCCAGCTCCGAGGCCCAAGCCATGGCTATCCGCAATGCGTATGCAAACGCCGGGATCACTGATCTGAGGCACACAACATATCTTGAGGTATCTCGTCTACCCCCTGAATCTTTTATCATGGAATTGTTCCCCAGCAATTCTGAATACGAAAAATGATTACCACAAGCAAGTCTAACTCGCAGGCCAGTGCCACGGAACCGGAACACAAGCTGGCGACCCAATGGAAGTCAACGGCGTGGGATCTGTCTTTTCCGCGACTCGTTCAGCCGACAACCCGCTCCTGATTGGATCTGTAAGTTTTTTTTTGCATGGAAAAAAAAAAGACTGAATCATATCGTTACACCTAAGAATCCAAAAAAACTGATTTTCTTGGTCGCAGGTCAAAAGCAACGTTGGTCATTCAGAGCCAGCAGCCGGCAGCACGGCATTGATCAAAGTGGTCCTAGCCATGGAAAACGGAATGATCCCAGGCACGCCCACATTTATCAACCCGAGCCCAAAGAGTGAGTATTACTGATAAGAGTCTGGTTAATTCGACATGTATGAAGGAGGGAGGCGCAAGGCTGACGTGGTACCAGTTGATTTTGTTGGAAACAAGGTGAAAGCGTTCAGGACCGGGATCCCATGGCCAGCCGGTGCGCCGAAGAGGGCGAGTATCAATTCGTTTGGATACGGAGGTAAGCCATTGTGATCGCCCATCGCAAAACAAGCCTTTTGCTCATAATAGTTCCACAGGCTCGAATGCCCATGCCGTCGTCGAGCTACCCAAGCCCGAGCATCGCGAGAACCACGTCTTTTCCTTGAGCCCAGATGGGTACTTGGCGGCAGTTGAGGAAGACGCCGAGAGGCCGTCCGTCCTGGTCCTATCTGCAAACGACGTGACCTCCCTCCGGGGCAACATCGAATCCCTGGGCCGCCACCTCATCGATCCCCGCGTCCAGGCCAGCCTCTCCGACCTCGCCTACACGTTGTCACAGCGCAGGACTAGGCACTGGCATCGGGCTTTCCTCTCGACTCGGAACATTGAGGCCGCTACCAAGCCGGATGTCTGGGTCACGGGCAAGAACTCTTCGAGCCAGCCAACGTTTGGATTTGTCTTTACCGGTCAGGGCGCCCAGTGGCCCTCGATGGGTAAGGATCTAGTTCAATATTTCCCATGGACCAAGAGTATCCTGAAGGAGTAAGTCACGCCACCCTCTGCCAGTGGTTTGTGCGTCATTGTTTTCTGTGCTGAAATACGTGCGCTTCAAAGGCTCGATGATGTGCTCCAGTCTCTTCCTCAGAGTCCACAGTGGTCATTGCTCAAGGAACTCACAGAGAGTCGAACGCCCGAGCATCTTCGTCAACCTGAATTCTCTCAGCCTTTGGTCACAGCACTCCAGTTATGCATAATTTCCGTGCTGGAATCCTGGGGCATCAAGCCGAGCAGCACCGTCGGTCATTCCTCGGGCGAGATTGCCGCGGCCTACGCCGCAGGTCTCCTCGACCGTGCGGGCGCCATCACAGCCGCCTACTACCGCGGCAGGGCTGCCGTAAACAGGAAGGCTGATGACCCAGAAGCAAACCTTGGGATGCTGGCGGTCGGCCTCGGTGCCAGCGACGCCTCCAAGTATCTCACCAAATATGCCGGAGAGGCCTGGATCGCATGCTTCAACAGCCCAAGCAGTGTGACCGTGTCCGGGAAGGTCACAGCCCTCGAGGCCCTGCGCGGTGATATTCAGGCCTCTGGCAGCTTTGCTAGGCTGCTGCAGGTCGACCTTGCCTACCATTCGGAGCTCATGAGCGGTATCGCAGACGAATATGAAAGCCTGCTCGGGTCGACAGACATGTTCCGCCCGCTCGAAAGGGCTAGTGGCGACGGAGCAACCGTCACAATGGTCTCGTCCGTCACCGGGAGCCAGGGTCCACAGTGCGTCGACGCAGCGTACTGGAAGGCAAATATGGTCTCTCCCGTCCGGTTCGACGAGGCGGTCAGGGCCATGCTCGAGGCCGACGGCGCCCCCAGCCATCTCATCGAAATCGGACCCTCTGGCGCCCTGGCCGGACCAGTATCGCAGATCCTCAAGTCGATCCCATCTAACACTACGGGCGGCGGTGAGGTTTCGTACATATCAGCCTGGGCACGCGGTGGGGAGGCCGGCAAGAAGCTGTTCGACGTGGCCGGTCATCTCTGGGTCGCCGGTGCCTCCATTGACATGGCGCGCGTGAATGGTTACACGGGCACGGAACGCACCATTGTCGACCTTCCCAACTACCAATGGAACCACAGTACCAAGTACTGGCACGAGAACCCTTCCAGCAAGGACTGGAGGTTCCGCAAGTACCCCGTACACGACCTCATCGGAAGCAAGGTCCTTGGTACTCCCTGGCACGCACCTGTCTGGCGGCATAGGCTGAATGTCGCTAATCTGCCATATATTCAGGATCATCGCATTGGTAAGCCCAGAGAAGATCGTGCTTGTAGCATCATCCTTGACCCTTCACGTGTTTCATGCAGGCCTGACTGACTGACTGACTGACTGACGGGGGTACTTACAATAGGCGGGTCCGTAATCATGCCGGGTGCAGGTTATGTCACCATGGCCGTCGAGGGAATGTACCAAAAGCACTGTGCCCTTCTCCCCGATGAGCACCAGTCTGCTGCTATCGCCAAGAATGACCTTTGCTATCGCTTCAGGGATGTGCGCTTCCGCAAGGCTCTTGTCCTCGAGGAAGGAAAGGACACTATGCTCTCGCTGGCGCTGACGCCGGTCGCCGGCAACCCTGACTGGCACGGGTTCCGCGCCTGGACGACGGACGGGGAACAGATCTTTGAGCACGCGTTCGGGCTGGTCCGCGTCCAGGACCCAGTTGATGAGAAGGTCCCGCATGAGGTCTCGGAACCCCTCAAGGCGCCACAGTCAGCCAAGCTCTGGTATGATTGCCACCGGGACGCTGGTGTTGACTTTGGTCCACACTTCCAGAGGATCCTGGAGATCGAGGCGGTCCCGGGTGAGCGACATTGTCGAACGGTCCTCTCGCTGGAGCCGCCCCCAGCCAAGCACAGTCCACAGTCGTACTACCCCGTCCATCCCGCGGCGCTCGATGGCTGTTTCCAGGCTGCTCTGCCTTCCAATGTGGCGTGTGACCGTCCCAACAAGGAGGAAATCTTCATTCCGTGCCTCGTTGACGAACTGGTGATCAACAGAGCCAGCCCCGCCTCGACGAAGGCGGTTGCAAAGGCGACGACGGCATACTCGGGCCGCGGACGGCCAGACACTGAAGCTAGCTGGCTCGCGAGCTCTGACGTATACGACGCCGAGACGGGACAGCTGTTGGTCAAGTTCAGCAACATGCAGTATGTGAGGCTCGATGCGCCGCCGCCAGCCGACCCGCACACCTTCCACCGGAACGTCTGGAAGCCCGATGTCGAGCTCCTTGAACAGCACCAGGTTGTGAATCTGGTCGCCACGCCGGGCCAGAACTCTTCAAGTTGCAGCGGGTTTGACACGGTGATCAATCTCACCGCGCATAAGAAGCCGACACTGAACGTATTGGAGATGCACATCGACGACGACGACAACAACGTCGAGGATGTGTCATCCATCTGGTTCAAGGTCGACGGTGGAGAGGAGAGGTCGGCCCGCGCCGCCTATGGCCGGTTCGATTTCTGCTCGACGAATCCGCAGGCCGTGGTGAAGCTCGAGGATCAGCACGGTGAGACCGTCAATACTGGGTTCCACACGGTGAATATGGAGAGATTGGCTGCATCTCTCCCGGAGGACACGTCCTATGACCTCGTCATTGTGAAGGCTCAGAGCGTTCCGACTGCAGAAAGAGCATTGATGAGCATCAAGCCACAGCTTGCTGGTGGCGCCTCTGCGGTGATCCTGACAGTGCACAAGGATGAAGGCGCCGGCGGCGGTAGCGAGGCCGAGCTCGCTGCCGACGACGGTTCCGAGGGAGACGCGCAGACCCCTGTGACCGCCAAATTCGACGCTGAAACCAGCTCTGTCAGTTCAGCGGCCTGGGACAGCGATGCCGCCGAAGGTGCGGCCAAAGAGCGAGCCGAGTCGGCTCTGGCCTCAGCTGTCGCCACGAAGTTGATGGCGATTGGCGGGGGCGAAGAAGACAATGAGAACGGAATCGAGCAGGCTTTTTACCTGCCCAAGCTGTCCGATGGTGCCGGGGTCAACGGCCGGGGATCGGTTTCTGCACAGCAATACCGAAAGGTGACTGTTGTCCACCTGACTCCCGAAGCCACAGCCCCCGGAGCAGCCCTTGTGGCGTCGCTGCAGGATGGTTTGGAGGCACAAGGGTGGTCGGTGGCGCACCAGACGTGTCCTCTCTCGGAGAAGCCCTCGGACGATACAGTGATGTTGGTCCTCGATGAGCTGTCCGCACCTGTGATGCCCCAGGCCAGCGCGAAGCAGTGGGAAGGCATCCAGGCGCTCGTCGCCTCGGGCAGGCCTCTGCTCTGGGCCACACAGGGTGCGCAGCAACAAGACGTCAGCAACCCCGACGGCGCCATGATCAACGGCCTCTTCCGCGTGGCCAGGATGGAAGACCCTTCGCTCAGGCTCGCGACCTTGGACGTGGACAAGTCCACTGACACTGCCGCAACGGTCCGGGCCATCACCAAGGTCCTCCAATGTCTTGGGCGCGACGGCTCTGGCGAGGCAGAGTACAGGGAGAGGGGCGGCGTCCTGGAGATCCCGCGCGTTGTGCCCGACACTGCCCTGAACGCCTACCGCTCCAAGGAAAAGGCCGGCCTCGACCCGGTGGTCAGGGGTCTCCACGCGGCAGACGTGCAGGTGAGCCTGTGGCCCGACAAGCTCGGCACGCTGCACAGCCTGCAGTGGAGGGAGACGGAGGCCGAGCCGGCCGAGGTGGCGCCGGGCCACGTCGAGGTCGAGGTCATGGCCGTGGGCGTCAACTTCAAGGACGTCGCCATCACGATGGGGATCGTGTCGGACAACGAGAGGCACATTGGCTTCGAGAGCGCCGGCATCGTCAGGCGTCTCGGGCCCGGCGTCACCGCATTCAAGCCTGGCCAGCGCGTGTTTGCGTCCATGACGGGCTCCTACTCGAACCGCATCCGGGTCCTTGCCGGCCGATGCGGAGTCATGCCCGACTGGATGACCTTTGAACAAGCGGCAACTATCCCGGCGGCTTACGGATGTGCCTTGTACGCCATGTGCAATCTTGGAAATCTTCGAGAGGGCCAGTCTGTACTGATCCACTCTGCAACCGGGGGCGTTGGTATTGCGGCCGTTGAGCTGGCAAAGCACAAGAAAGCACAAGTGAGTTTCAATCATCAGCCCCCCCCCCCCTTCTTCTCCACCGTCTTGTATTTTAATCCTCATGTTGCCACTGATGTAAATGTACTGATGCTCGTAAACAAAATAGATCTTCGCCACAGCTGGAACAGAAGAGAAGCGCGCCTACCTCGAGAAAACATACGGCATCCCCAAGAGCCACATTTTTTCTTCCCGAAATGCGGATTTTGCCAAGGGAATCCGGGAACTAACACAAGGCAGAGGCGTTGACCTTGTGCTGAACTCTCTGATTGGGGAGCTCCTGGATGCTTCCTGGAGACTTCTGGCCGAGGGTGGCACCATGGTTGAGATTGGGAAGCGGGACATCCTTGACCGCAATGGGTTGTCTATGGAACCATTCGACCGCAACTGCTCATTCAGGGCTCTCGACATGTCGTCCACCGAGATCATGACCGAGCAGCGCGTCTCAGAGTGAGTCTTGCCCCTGTTCTTCAAAGTCCGGGTGCCATTCCCGTCCTCAGCGACGCAACATGGAACTTTTTTTTCTAAAATTACCTGCGCCTTCTAGTATTTCCAACGAGATCCTCGATCTCCTGAAGGGCGGCCACATCCAACCCATCCGCCCCATGACCACCTTCACGTACGATAAGATCCCTGACGCCTTGGCTCTCATCCAGAGCGGCCGTCACATGGGCAAGATTGTCATTTCGCTTGCTGGTCAGGACGATGTCGAGCTGCCAATCCGCCCCGCTGTCCGGGCGCCGCCGCTGAGGCGCGATGCCTCGTACCTTATCATCGGCAGCTTAAAGGGCGCCTGTGGGAGCTTGGCCATCCAGATGGCCAAGTACGGGGCTGGACACATTATGGTCTGCAGTAGGAGTGGTATCGCAGATGAGGCATCGCAGTGGGTCGTGGAGGCTTGTGCCTCGTACGGCTGTCAGGTTCATGAGTCCAGGGGCGACGTTGGAAACTATGAATTCGTTCGTAACATGTTCCAAACCGCAGCGCCTAGGATCGCAGGCGTTGTCCAGGGCGCCATGGTACTAAGAGTGAGCCCCTCTCCATACCCCTAGTTTTAACGCAGTACTGTCGATCCATCACAGACACTGACATGGCATGCACTCAACGATTAGGACAAACCATTTGAGACAATGACAGCTGATGACTACCATACCGCCATCCACCCCAAGGTCAATGGCACGTGGAATCTGCATCGAGCATCTCAGGCATCGTCCTGCCCCCTGGACTTTTTTACCATGCTGTCAAGCACAGCCGGTGTCATCGGCAACAAGGGGCAGGCCAACTACGCCGCGGCCAACACCTTCCTCGACGCCTTCGCCAGCTACCGCCAGGGGCTGGGCCTGCCCGCCAACACGGTCGACCTTGGCGTCATCTCCGACGTGGGCTACGTCGCCATGGACTCGCAGCTAGGCGCCCGCCTCGACAAGCCCGAGTGGACCACCATCAACGAGCGCACCCTGCGCAGGATCCTGGGCTACTCGATCCTGCTGCAGGGCGCCAGCCCGATCCACGCCGGGAGCAGCGCCCAGATGATCACGGGCATCACCTACCCGCTCCGGGCGGGCGGCAGCAGCGAGCTGGCCCACGACCCGCGCTTCGGCTACCTCTTCAACAGCCGCGCGGGCGGCGCCGGAGGCGGGGGTGAGGCGGCCGGAGGCGCCGGCGGGGAGGACAACGACGAGAGCGCCCAGGCCGTCGGAAGGTTCAGGCAGGCGCTCAGGTCGGGCGCCGACGCCGCGGCGCTGCAGCGCGCCTGCACCGAGGCCATCTCGGCCCAGGTCGTCAAGCTGATGCGCCTCGAGGAGCACCCGGACCCGGACCGGCCCCTCTCGAGCCTCGGGCTCGACTCGCTGGCCGCCGTCGAGCTGCGGAATTGGATCCGCTGGTCCTTCGCCGCCGAACTCACCACTCTCGACATCACCAACGCGCGCTCCCTGCTCGCCCTGTCGGAGAAAACGGTGTCGAAGCTGCCCGACTCTGGCGGGGCTGCCGTCAAGGCGGCTGTTTGATAGCTACAACAAGCAGTGACTTGTGGTATGACTGAAGGGGGCGGAAACCCATATTCGCATCCTTTCAAATAATCAGCTAGCAACTGATGGAAACAGAAGTGGCTTTTCTCGGGCTGACGCCGTCTTGAGCCTGAGTAAAGGCGAGGCCGGGGTAAACGCTGAGGCCGCTTCCGCTCCTGCCTCCTCGATTGGGATCCGTCCTTGTTGGATTCTGTAGCAGTCACGTACCGTGATGGACACTCCATCGCAGCTAGAAAGTTATCAGGCGTTCTGAGTCGTGTCCTTTTACTGGCTTGCTCTTGTATAGTAGGGCTGGATGGGACTGGTTTCCGTGCACTTCGGATACGTTTCATTGTATTTAAATCGGCGTACGGCTGAATTCCTGACTGCAAAAGGGCTCACAGAGCTCTCCATCCACATTCACTGTCATGGTCTTCTTTGGTCAGATGCGTATTTCCATATTTGTGCCTACTTCCAAGCAAATCCTTGTCACCTGGAATCTTTCAAGCATGCGATCTTTCCCCCGTTCACTTGATTTCAATACATTATATATTCTATACATCTGTGTACCTGAGTACGCTTATTCTTGGTAAAGGATCCGACTGATCAGCCCGCCAGTCGTACATAATCTGCAACAAATAGACCTTACGACGCCTTATTTCTTCTTCAAGACTTTGAACCGGATCCAATGTAGCTACCCAGCATGGTGTAGTCTGAATGTCTGCAGGCTGGTCATGGGTGAACAGGCGAACCTCCGACAGCCAAGAGTCCTCACCGTCTCCCAAGGTCCAACCGCTCACCACGCTCATGGGACCTTCGACATCAAGCCATCCGTCTGTGATTGTTGTGAATTTGTCTGGTGGATCGTATTGGCAATGAAACCCAACCATTTCACTTGTTGATATCATAACACGCAAGTCGCTTGGATAACCGACCTCTCCTTCCAAGGCAGCCCAGCTCCACGTTGGCGCGCGGTAGGCCATCGGCTTATTCATAGGATGCCTATAGTTGGACCTGATCCATATTAGGCTTTTTGGGAATGCTTCCAGCCAGCCATAGTCCAGCAAGGTAGACACCTCCTGAGTCCGCTCGGAACCGCTCCGCGAGGCCTGCTAAGGCTGGCAGCCTGTCTTTCTCCTTGGTGATCTGACGTGAAGTGAAGTCGCGCACTATGAACTCCCAAAAATAAACTTGTAAGTCCCACCGAGCAATTGTCCTCGAAAGGAAACGTTTTTCGAGCTCATTCCCGTGGCTTTCGAGACAGTCCCAGAGGGTCATGGAATTAACGTGCAGAACTCGCGGGGGACAAAATCCACTCTTGGATGGTCCACGCCCTACGTCTCCTCCGGCCGTTGCGATTGTTCTCCTTATCCGACGGCTCGCTCTTGACAACCTTCTTGACGATCTGCTCGACGTCGCCGATCTCGATCAATACGTTCTCGGGCTTGAGGTCGGTATGAATGATGCCGCACTCCCGGTGGAGATAGTCAAGCCCCAGCAGTACAGGACCGTTTCCCCAAACTTTTGTTCCGTTCAACATCCTGAACTGAATGCCACCACCTCTCGAGATAGCGGGGCCCTGCGAATGAACGATCATTCCAAAGGAACATGTCGCATTTGTCGCCAGTTCTGCGGTCCGTGAAGGGGATCCTCGCGTATTTATGGAGTCCGTCTGACCCTTGTTCAGCATTCCACAAACGTTTCTGTAGGAAACTTTCTGAAGCATCATCACAGAGGTGTATTGCAAGAGTCAGCGCCGATCTGCTGTATATCCCTCCCATGACAGATGCCTCTCGCAGCCAATCATCAGGATCATCCTGGACGATGCATAACGAGTCCACCCAAAGATATTCGAACCCCAACTTATAGCAGAGGTTGATAGCATCGCTAATGGTAGAAGGTAGCTCTTGGCATGGTATTGCGTGGCGGTACTCGTTTAGATTTGTCGTTGTGGTCATTGATAGTTGAAGGTCTAAACCCCAGCAATAAGACAGACACGCGTAAACCCCAGTCTCTTCATCACCTGTTTCAAAAAGCTTCACTGTCATCACCTCGTCATCTTTCCCATCGATCTTCAGAACACGGGTCGGTAATCTCATCGCGGACTTCGAATAATAATTCTGGAGACATTTCTTGTGCTCGGCTTCACAAGTGCTCATCCAGCGGCGCACTAAGCCAACGTGAGCATCAGAGAGAAGATCTTTCGCCGGCCGGTGGATATGATACTCGTCAATTGGATCAACTAAACACGATTTAGTCACGTTGACACAACCGTGGAACAAGATGGTTGGGTTACCAACCAGGTGAACAGATGAGTCCAATAACATCCGCCTGCAACCGTGGTGCCACCGAACCTCCGTCGAATACGTGAATATCCACGTGCGATTGCAACAACTCGTTACTGGCCCTTGCGCTCCCGGACCTGGTATTTCTTTCGATGCACAAAGCAAGTCTTCCGGAGCCACAACCCTCGATTTGTAAATCTTCACTCTTAATGTCCATCCTCGCGGATTTCACAAGGCTTGCTGCCTCACAAGTGTCCTGAACAATATCGAAAGAAGCAAGCTTGTCGCCGTCGTCCTGTGCCTGCTCGCCACGGGTGCCCGGACTTCTTCTCGACTCTTGCTGGATACAGGACAGTATCACACCGCAGACTTTACAGCCATGCCTCTTGTAGGAACTTTGAAGGAGCCTCGCATCAGGGTAATGTAGGTAAACGTAAATATAGCCAACTCGCCTGCCGCGAGGAACTATCTTCGAACGAGGATGATCCTCCTCGCCGATCCCCTCGCAAACGCCACAGACAGCTGGACCGCTTTGATCAATTGCCTCTGGCCCGGTGCCAGTTGGCATCAAAACCGTGTCGGTGTTCATTTTGTCAACGGTGTGTCCCAGTGGAATGCTGGTCGTATTTTTCATTAATTGCAGGATGGAGACCGAGGACCAGCTTGCGGGGTTGGTACGCAGATGAGAACTGCAGTCAACGCAAAAACAATTGGGAAGTTACAGTTCCAGGTCACATGATTGGGGCCCACCAGGACCACTTTTCGTGTCGTATAACCAGGGGACCTGAATCTCAATTGTGCAAATGGGATGTGAAGTACGGATGTGTCCCTGCAGATACCCATGTTCTTTGGCCTCCAAGAAAGCCTCTTGCGAATTCCGCCATAAATCATTTGGTCAAAACTCGATGGAATTCTTTACCTTGAACACCTCCTATTTGAATTTCGGACCGCCTTATGAAGTGGACAAGACTGAACAGTGAGGGCTGATGCTGTGTTTTTTTTAGAACTACAACTTAGTCTTCTTGATGGAATCTTGAGCCTAGAATGTTTATCAGGGCCTTCAATTTTTGGGTCTGGCTTTGCGGCTCGCATATCACTTATATTCTTTCTATTGGATGATGATGATTTATGGCTATTAATTAAGCAAAATGTGTATGCGAAGAGATACTGTGGTTGTTCGAAGCGCTAGTATAAGCGCGATGCTTCGAAGTTGAGCGTTTCAATGGTATCGTGGGAGGAGGAGATTGAGGTAGGGGGAATGTGTTTGTTTTGTTTGGGCTGATGGTTGGGAGGTTTGGTGTGACCTCATTCAAAACAGTTAGCTTTGTTCTTAGCGATTCCTTAAAGCTGAAACGGTTTTGATGTAGAGCGGCCCTAGCTTTTAATACAACCTCTAATTTCGTCGATCTGTGAAGTTTATCTGGGTACTTGACTAGTGCCTGGGGACGGAGAATGTTGGCTTTGAATACGCTGGCGCTGTAAGACTCCGGTAGCAGTCTTACGTCGTTTTTACAATGCTACTTTGTGCCTCAAAAGACGGCCCCCCGTAAACTGGGGCACAGACTCCGCGGAGTCTGTAACGACGATTCATGTTCATGATGGGGTTCTGCGAGGGGAAAGATATATGCATGGCGTGGTGACGGCTCCCCGTTGGTTGCAAACCATTTGTCTATAGCACGACACCGATCTAAGCTCGAGTATAAGCCGTTGCGCACTTGTTCGGTTATTGAGTCACGAACATCCGTATGAAATGACATAAAACTTCCTTGAATCCTGATCGCCAGCAGATTGGAAAGGTAGCTTGGCTTCTGTTCTCAAACGACAAGACATCTGTTGTACACTACTCAATCAAGAAGCATCGGAGTTCTGAACGCAGTTCTCAGTCTACGCTTCCATCGTTTGCGAAAAACGAGATCCATTTATCCACCATGCGTTTCCTCGCTCTAGCAGCTTCCACACTTTGTCTTATCAGCTCCGTTGTTACCAGCCCTCTCGATGCTGCAACTGTCGATAATGTCACGGTATCCACTCTCAACCAGACTGTGACAGATCCGGGTAAACCATGGTGTACTAGGAACAGGAAGATGTTCCCGATTTGGCGCTTTAAATATGACGTCGAAATTCCCCATGTTCCCGAAACCCACAAAATCCATGAAGTCTGTGGTAGCCTTTGGGCTCGGCTTAAGGACTGGCCTCTTTGTGTGGTCTCCTCGCCACACGGCTGCTACCAGGTAGAGAGAACACTCAAATGGCACTTCCATACTCACGTTTGGTGCAACAAGGGGATGGTCGAGTCTGCATTCTGGGGGGCGACCAACGAAGCAGAGTGGGGACATATCCACCCGTGCAAAAGCGTTTAGGCAATCCACGAAGTTCGCAGATATTCTAGGGCAGTGACGGAGGGCCACGATATCAATTTGATTCGGCCATTTAGTCATTGCGCCCTCATCCTCGACGACAACTTCGGACACATTTCACGGCCACTGCTCGCACTTCGGCATCCGATCACACAGACCTACAATTTGCACTCGCCTAGGCCTCCCCCGGAGGATCTCGGCGTCGGCTATATTCACACTCCTTTCCCACGGCAAGACGAAGCGTCCATCCAATTACATCAGAAGCGAGGCCGAATCGACAATATCACTCTTTCACAAGTCTTGAGACCTCCTCTATGCACTGAGGGCGACGGTCTATATCAGTACACCTCTTTGATATTGCACTGCTGGGCATGGTTTGGGAGTCGACAACATGAGCAATTTCCACATGCCTCACCCAAAAGCTAGGAGGTCTCGAAAGAATGGATAAGCGCCTTTCTGTAAATACGGTCCTTACTGCTATATACGATCAATTACATACACTCTCCTTAAAGTATTTTCTATCTGCGTGTCACTGTCACCCGTGTAGGCAGCCTGACCTCGTGGACACTGTTATAGCTGAAAGCAGCGTTATGTGTATGAGCCTTTTTTCGAGATTCGGTTCAACAGTTGAGGCCTGAGTGCATCCCTTATGACCAAGGCCTAACGGTAGAACCGATGTCGACAAATGTGGCTACCAATGATTGAATGAGAGTCATGGCTTCCTTGCCTTTGGTCTTGTTATACCGATTTGACTCATGTGAAAACAGGGACAAGGAGCTGGACAGGTACACTAGTAATCAGGTATTGGCTTACGGAGCACCGTAATGCAATGCTGTCGTTTTATGACCTCGACGATAGGTTCCTAGTGAGCTCCACGGCGACGATATTGTCTCTGTCGGTTAGCACGGGAAATTCCATCAGCTCGATGCCTGCGGGGAACTTGGCCTAGTTAGCTTCTCCACTAGCCACAGTACGAAGTAGACGCGAGTCCGTCTCGGAGTGCTGGCCGCTATTTGGGCCCCTGGAGCTCGGCAGTCGAATCATTTTCATCTCGCACGAACGGCACAAGACGGTAATGCTGGAGTTGGGATTACCCGGGGGATTCAAGTAGAGGCGTTCCCGTCGAGCGATACGCCTTCTTCCCGGCGCGGCAACGCATTCCCTGGCCCGACGATGCAGCTGGCCCGGCCCGGCTTCGTGGACGTTGTGAGTGGTCAAGGCGTTCCTGCAGGACGCGGCGACAGGGGGGTGGACGGCCCGTTGAGCGAGGAGCGCGTGGAAGAGACCCAGGGACGATGCTGCGCTCCAGGTGGCAGCTGGAGGAGTGGCTGACCGAGGGCCTGCCGGCAAATATGAACCTTCTCGCGGTCCTCAACAATGCATCGGCGGCGCGGGCGGTCTTTGGGAATTCCCTGGCGGACGGCGGCGCATGTGAGGGCGTTGATCTTGCGACGGCTCTACAGGCTCGGCCCGATGGACCTGGTTGATACTGGAGCTGGCAGCAATCGCGCCGTCGCTCGCGCCGGGGCCGAGAGACGATGCGACTTTCCGGTCCTTGGATGAGAAGGACACTGCCGATAGTGCTACCCCCCTCGGAACTCAGCGTCGGATGACCCCTCCGATGGTACAAGTCGATCGCCGAAGAAAGAGTTCAAGTTGAATTTAATTATGGGGCGCCCGTATTCACGTAGCTGGGGGCTCGTGCTGGTGCTGGGCCACCACGGCGGCAAACTTGATGGAAGGTGTTATAGCCGACACTAGACCAAAGACGGATAGGCTTTGGGAGAAGATTCGCTCTATCACACGGCCCAGGTCATAGTGAGGGCATCAGCCCCAACGCGCTGTAACAACAACCCGTCTCTTGGATCCGTCGCTCCTAAGCCAGACATCTCCTTCATGACGTTGGGCAAAGACATGGCTTGGGATCCATTCTGGCGCAGGCACGTGGCAGATAATTCATCTTTTCGAAAGAGGAAAATCAGTTGACGTGTGTGCTTCGAAATTTGGCATTCGGTGTTGCCGTCCCGACGCCACGGGCCCGGTGCGGAACTAAGTAGGACCTAGGCGATCCACAGATAAGCGCTGTAGACACTCAACTTCTTCGTATTTCTTTTCTGTAAGCCCACTGGTTGGAGTCTGGCTAGCGTCCCAGCCCCTCCGAAAGGTGGGTTTAAAGTAGGATCGACATGTTATAACTCTATCACGGGTCCAACGTCTTGGCCTGGACTTCTTCTCCGAGGCACCGCAACGGGATCGTCATCACATCTACCCTTTCCAAATACTTTAGCATTAGAATTGTAATTATCCCGGATCTATGCTCACAACTCACCCTGCATTAGCGTAAGCAGTGTCAATTGGCGAGCATATATTTCCACGTAGTTCTTCTGTAGTTGTTAGTGAGATTATATGCCTTCCCATTCCTAGAGGCCACAGGTCCATATGGTCCCACCCTTCTCCTATAAGTCGACCTCTCTAGTACCGAGCCAACAAGATGCGGTGCGCACCCATCGCCATTGCCCTCGCTGGCCTCGCCGGCTCGGCCATTGCTGCTCCACCTCCTGCTCCTCAAGTCACACCTGCACCTTCGCTGGCAGATCTTGGGGACAGGGGTCTTATAGGTGGCCTTGTTGGTGGTGTCCTTGGTGGTGTCCTGGGGCCTGTCTTTTCTGATATCAATTCCGCTGTCAGCGCCGCGAACCTGGGCGCTCTCATTTCTGCCTTGAAGAGAGTCACAGCTACAGCCACCCCTACAGACGTAGCTCAGGCCAGCGCGACCCTTGCAGCCATTCAATCAGCTTCTCCTTCCAGTCTCTTCGAATACGCCGCTGCACTTGCTGCCAACGGCCTCGTCGTCGACGACATCAACTCACTCCTTACCAGCACTCTCGGCCAGTTCACTGGTGCCAACAGTCTCACCAACAGCAACCCCAACCCACCGACATCTGTATACCCCAAGAAGGGCGCCTGCGACGCACCTTACTCCCTCTCCGAGACTGCCTTGCGCCAGGCCATCCATATTCCACCCACTTTCACCTACGGACAGAAGCCTCCAGTCATTCTGTTTCCTGGAACTGGCAACACTGGTTACCAGACATTTTCCGGAAACCTGATTCCCCTCCTAACCGGTGTCAGCTACGCAGACCCGGTCTGGGTCAACGTCCCCGGACAGCTGCTCAACGACGCGCAGCAAAACGCCGAATATGCCGCGTACGCTATCAACTACATCGCCTCTCTGACTTCTCGGCACGTCTCTATGATCGCCTGGTCCCAAGGGAACATCGATTCTCAGTGGGCATACAAGTACTGGCCGTCAACCCGTAATGTGACCAGCGACCACATCGCCATCTCTCCCGATTACAAGGGCACGGTCATCGCCGGCATTGCCGACTTGACCGGCCTTACCAATGACCCGTCCGTTCTGCAGCAAGAGTACTTTTCCAAATTCATTACCACGCTCCGCGACAACGGCGGTGACAGCGGCTATGTCCCCACTACTGTCCTATACTCTGGTTTCTTCGACGAGATCGTACAGCCACAGTCAGGCACAGGCGCATCAGCTTACCTTCTCGACGCACGCGGAGTCGGCGTCAGCAACAACGAGGTTCAGCTGGTATGCCCCGGTGGCGTGGCCGGCTCCCTTTATACTCACGAGGGCATGCTCTACAACCCCATCACTTTCGCCCTCATCCAGGATGCTCTGACCCACGCTGGCCCTGGCCAGACCAGCCGCATCGACCTGACCACCCTATGCAAGCAATACCTCGCCACTGGTCTTGACCTCGGCAATTTCCTCGCTACTGAGAATGCCATCGTGATCTCTCTTCTCTCCCTCCTTTTCTACACGCCGAAGTTGACGGCTGAACCCCCTGTCTCCGCCTATGCCACTGCTACAAGCATTTGTGCGACCTCTGCAAAGCTAAATTAATGTGTCTATACGACTATTTAAATGAGAATATAATGTCAATCGAATCACTAGAAGATGATTCAATTTGAAATTACATGTGGCTGCACATGACATAGCTGAGGTAGAATGTGACTAGGTTCCAGCCCTTACTTATCCATTTTGAAACCAAAGAAATGCCAGCGGTTCTTATGTTCTTGGCGTCTTGTGTAACTGTAGCAAGGTGACGTCGAGATAGGAGAGAGCACACTATTACTGGGTTGGCAACATGGCCAGCATCAGTAATCAGAGTCTTGTTACCCGCAAAATTCAAAGCTCGTGAAGACTGTCCACACACGATCACCAGGAAGTCCATGGCCACTCTACGCCTCTGAAAGCAAGCGCGCTGCGTCTGGGTGTTGCCGCTGCCCTTCAGCTTCTTCTTCCATCATTCTACTGCCATGTTGCTCTTCCCATTCCCGCAGGACCGAGAGCACTGCAAAATATGCAAAGCGTTTAGCTGGTTCAATGGCTCCACCAAGGCCAAGAATGGCGCTGCGACTGCCAGCCTTCAGCAAAAACTCAACCATGTCTAGTCTCCCATACATGGCGGCACAATCAAGTGCCCGTCGCCGAAGGGAAACCCCATTGCACAGGACTCTGCCGCTTGACGCATTCACGCCGGCACCGTTGTCGAGGAGGAATTCTGCCAATGTGAGTGACCCACCCCTTACAGCCCACTGAAGGGCAGTGTACCCATTGCATTCGCTTGGGGCCTCATGTACGTCAGCACCCTGCACTCTGACTAGATACTCGACAAATCCAAGCGAGCTGCCTACATCGCAAGCGGCCTGCAAGGCCGTGTAGTCTCCATCGTCACCTGCCGGAGCATTGACGTGTGCCCCTCGTTGAATGAGCTGTTGTGCCAACTTTTCGCGTCTTTCCAAAATGGCCGCGGAAAGTGCCATCGTCGACTTGCGATGTCCTAGGAAACCGATACGTCCCCTCTTATTCAAATCTGCCCCAGCATCTACAACTCTGAGGATTAAGTCGTCTTCAGCTTGGGCGTAGATCAATCGACATATCAATGGTTGCCATTCCTTGGGCCGCGGCCGTGGTCTGTGTTGGACTAGAGCACCAGCTTCAAATAGATGGGTGAAAACCTTCAAGTAGTCTAGAATCAGGAAGCTTCTCCCTGGTGAAGTTTTTGTGTAGTGATGCCTCCAAGATTGTGAGTTCCCCTCCACAATGTTTGTAGTCGGCGCCTTCCCGAAGCAAAAGGTGGACAATCTCGGATCTATCACAAGACTGACCTAGCGGAGCGTCATGCAACATTGTGTTCCCAGACTGCGCGGCCGCCCGAAAATGAACGCGGAGTCCCTTGCTCAAAAGCAATTTCACAACTGCCAAGCTTCATTGAGCACGGATACTCAGTTGGAGCAGATCCATGTCGCCTTCGTGATACGCGAGGTTCCCGTCGACTAATCCGTCCAATAGTAGAACATCACAGGGGTGATATATAGCATACGCGTCAGTTTTGAATTGAAAGTTGAAGGATTTTGGGTCGTTGAATAACGCAACCTCGATTATCTCATTGTCGATACTACAACCAAGGTACGTGAGCAGCTGCAAGTCTTCGAATCCAAGTGATTGTCGCGATACGCCGTTTCTCGGCTATGGCAAGTCGCGCTGGACTTATATGATTGGGGGTTAAAATGAAGGAAAGATTTACTGTGCCATCGGCAACAGCGGCATCTGAGCTTGTCTTCTGGCTGTACAGAAAAAGTCGACGCAATTGTTCCAACCGACGTAGCTCTCTGCCGCTCCTCTCCTCTAAATTCTCTGGTGGGGTTTCCACGTGGATAATCTCGTGGAGAGGTGCTGACTTGAAGAATGGTACTAAATCGATAGTATCCTTGAACATATCCAGCGTCTCCAGATTCCCAGGTGCCGCGGCAGCGGTCATGGGATTCCAACGTGAATCTCCTCTGTGATACCACTGTTGATTAATCGAGAGGAGGCCGACTTCAGGATCTACTCCCACTTGTATCAGGGACGAAGCCGTCTGGGTATCATTCAGAGCTGCTGCGAACAACAAACACTCCTGCATAGTTGCGCGCACTTCGAATGCGTCGTTCAGTTTGAAAGACCAAAGATTGTCCAGCAGACCTTGTGCCCCTTCCAGCGCAGCCATGAATACGCCAGCCTTGTTGACAAACATTCTATGTTCGTTGCTGCACCGTAAAACCGTAGAATAAATTATTTTCCGCCTTATCGGCGGGCAAAACATGATCAATTCGTCAATTGCAATTGACCTGGGATAAAGCACTGCAACCTCGGATCGGTCATCGTAGCAACACCGTTGTGAGAGGGCTGTTAACAAAATGACGCCTTGTACGAGCAGCTGAATGTAGTCGCCGAGAGTGTGGCCGACCTTGAGTTCCTCGGGATCCCAGGCATAGACCTGACGCATGACGAGAGATATCTTCGGTCCTGAATCATAAAAGTCATTATGGAACTCATCGTGGCAATTCCCAAGAGCCCCAACGAGAGTGTTCATAATTTCTATGTCCCGTCGAGCCGCCGCTGAAACAAATAGGTGTGGAACGCATTGAACTCTGTTGCCGTGCGATTTTTTACACGGCAACGCCGAAGGCTTCAACGCACGCTTGGCAACGTTGACTATGCCTTTCAATCCGGATCTAATTTCTACCGCAATCTCGAGGAAGTTTATTCCGTCAGCAACAACTTACCAGGGGGAGGGGGGGTATTTGATTAGATTATATAATTCAATTATTTAAGGATATAATATTGAAAGATAATTAAAAATAATAAATTATAGCTAGATTTTAACTTAATGCTATTAAGAGGGTATCTATAACGATATATACTAACTAATAATAATATATTAAAAGTAATATTATATTAATATAGGCTATTATATTATAATATATTAATACCCTCCTAGCCTTAATATTATCTTAATTCTTAATAATATTTTATCCTAGATATAAAAAATATATATTTATAAAATCATTTTAAATATTAAAATAATGTTATTTAAAATATAATATTTAAATTTAAATATTTTTAAGTTTAACTTTATATAAATATAAATATTATAATATATTATAATAATCTTTATAAAAAAAGGTTAATAAAGGCTTTTAAATAAATAATAATAATAATAATATATAAATATCTTAAAAGTATTAAATAATAATATTAAGATATTAAGATAATTTTATTTTAAAAATAATACTTAGTAATATTAAGAGTATTTTAAAAGTAAGTTAATATAAATATTTTATTATATAAATAAGCAATATAGATTCTTTAAAGAATAATAAATATTAGAAATGGATGCTTTAAGCTTATTTATAAAGATAAATATATAAAATTAAGGCAAGCTATATAATAATATAAAGGTAAATATTTAATATAAGAGATATTTTATAAATAAAATATTATTAAGGAGAGATATTAAGAATATAGGATTAATTAAATATAAGGATATCTAAATATTTATAATTTAAAGAGGGACCTAATATCTATATAAGGTGCTAAATATATAAAGTTAAGGTTTAAATATATACCTAAGATTTAAATTAAGGATATTTAAGGATAGTATTAATATATCTAAGTATAAAGGGCTTATGCTTTAAATATATATAATTATTATACTATATATAATTCTATATATATATAATATTAATTTTTTATATAGCGTTTCTTAAATTATAATATACTTATATAAAATAATAATATTATAATATTTAAAAAATAAAAGTATTATAAAGTTAATTTAATGTATTTAAATTAATAAAGCTTATAATTTCTATTTAATTAAAATCATTAAAATCTTAATTAAATAGTTATTAAGATGCTAATCTATTTATATATAAGGGAGCTTAATGAAAAAAAGGATATATTTAAGGTTGATATAAGAATAAAAGATAAGGTAAGGGGATGGTATTAATTATAGAAAATATTAAAAGCTATATAATAAAGATATATAAGCTGATTTTAAAAGCTAAGTTATATCTAACTTAAATTTATAACTTAATATTTCTTAAAAACCTAAGAAAAATCTATATAAAATATCTATATAGCTTAAAAAAATATAATCTTTATATTTTATAAGATTTAAGCTATTAATAATATATCTTTTATTAAGAATGAAGGGGGGAATAATTATTTATTATTTAAAATATAAGGGCAATATAAAATTAATATTATTTTACTTATTAAATTTAATAGCTATTAATCCTTATTAATTTTTATTATTTTAAAGCAGCTTTAATAGTTATTACTTATAAGCCGCTCTTTATAAAATCTTATAGCTTTTTAAGGGCTATTAAGCTTAAAAAGGTATAAATTATTATCTTTTTAAAGCTTTATTATAATTAAGATATTTTATATTTTCTCATTCTATTTATCCTCCTTTACCTTATATTAAAGTTTAATAATATTTAAGTAATTATCTTAATTTTTATTTCTTTCTATATTCATATACTTAAGTTTAATAAGGTAATTAACCTTATTTTAAATATAAAGCTTAAGATATTTAATATATATATATTGATAAGTTTAATTAAATTATTATCTTAAATATTTATAAGATAAGTAAAGGTAGGGGAAGTAATTCTATAAAAGCTTTTATAAATATTTTTATTAAAGTTATCCCTTTATATATTATAATAATATCTTATCTATTGCTTCTTATACCTTTTAAAATATTATTTATAATATTTTATTAATTTTAAGCTTTATATTCTTATTAATATCCTTAACCTTATTATCTTTATCTTAAGGCTTTACCTTTTCTTTAATATAAATTTATTTCTTAAATATAATAGCTAGGGATTTATAATTAAACTTATTATTATAATTATTATTATTATTAATAATCTCTACTTATCTCTTTCTTTTAACCTTAATTATTAAGATAAGGATAATAGATTTTATAAGGGTTTTACTTTAAGCCTAAGCTACCTTTTTCTTTATTTATAAATAAGAGCTATATTTATTAATAATATACTTATAATTAAGATTAGCCTTATATATAATACTTTATAATAAAATAAATATATCCTTTTTAACCTTAATCTTTAATTTAAATATTAAGTTAATATTAATAAATGATAACCTTATTATCTTAAGCTTTTAATTAAGCTTTTTATTATAATCTTTAATATTATATTTTATATCCTTAAGATTATTAAAATAATTAATAATATATAAATAAGGAGGGAGATTATTCTTTATTAGCTACTTTTTTATAATTTAAATATTAAAATCTTTTATTATTAATAGCTATAAGAACCCCTTTATTTAATATCTTATATATTATAAAATATAACGCTACTCTTAAACCCTAGCTTAATTCTCTAAGCTTTTATTTTTTTATATAATAAAATTCCTTTAAACCTTAATAAAAAAGTATTCTTAATAGCCTTTAGATTTATATATATTTTAAAAGTTTAAAAACTCTAAATTATAATCTATATTAAGGCTAATATATATACCTTAAAGCTTCTTTATAAAATCTCTAGCTCCACTAAGTTTATATTTATTAAATATTTATTAATAAGGTATGATTTTCTTAAAGATAAATAAGTTATTATTATTAATAATATTATAATTAATTTTATATTTTTAAATAAAATAAGGAGCATTCTTTATATTATAGATTATAGCAGCCTTATTATTAATTATAATTTATTTATAAATATTAAATTTAAGGCGTAATTAAGCTGGTTTCTTCTTAATAATAAAGATTAACTTATTATTAAAAGTTTATATCTTTTCACTTAAATTAAGTTTATCCTTAAGGGCTTTAATCTCTTCTTAATTAATAATAAAGACTGGCTTATTATTAAAAATCTATACTTTCTTACTTAAATTAGGTTTATCCTTAGGGGCTTTAATCTTTTCTTAATTAAACTCTATATTTTAAAAGTATTCAATTAGCTTAAACTTAAGAAGGAAAGATTTTAAAGCTAGATTTTATATAAGTTTAAGCTATAAAATAAATAAGGAATTTAAATAAGTTAAGGTTTATCCTTAAGTTAAGGTAGTAAATATATATAATATTAAATAAACCTTTAAGCTTATAAGATTTATAATAATTTAGCAATTATTTAATAAGGTATTTCAGCTTTTTTTCAATCCTTATAAAGTAAGCAAATAAGGGTTAATTAAAGCTATATAAAAGTTAATAATAAAATATAAGATGTAAATAAGTTAATAGGTTTAAAAGAAGCTTATTAAAAAATAATAGCTATTATATTATTATAATAATTAAATTAATTAATAAAGATATAAAAGAAAGATATAATTAAGGATATAATTATAATAAAAAGGTTAAGATTTAATTTTTATTATAAGGCTATTATAAATTTATTAAAAATAAAGAAGGTAAAAGGTTAAGAGATTAAGAATTAAAAGTTAATATTTTCAATATAAAAAGTAATAGGTAAAAACTACTTATTTAATATATTAACTTAAGGTACTTTCTAGGGAAAAGTAGGTCTCTTTAGGCTTTTAAATAATGCTAAGCCTTATAACTCCTTCTTATAACTATATTATAAATCCAGCCTTATAACTTTAATTTCATAACTTTATTCCTCTTTATAAATATTATAAATATTAATTTAATATTAATAGCTAATATAAGCTTATTATTATAGCCTTTTTAACTTCCAGAATACCCTTTATCAACCTATTTTCCCTTAATTATATTAATGAAGATCAGCTATTATAATAACTAGATATTAATGATATTAAATATATTTAAATAAATTAAATCCTTATAAATTTAAACCTAAATATCCTTAAGTATAATTAACTTAATAAATAATATTATTCCCTTTTTAATTATAGGAAAAGTAAAAGAGCCTATTAAAAAAATTATTAATTATTAAAAAGGTAGCTTATAAATAGCTATTTATGAAATCCTATCTATTTAGCTTGCTTTATTATTAAATCCTTAGAATAATTAATAAATCAATTATAATTATTTAAATTCCTTAAAATATATCTTAATTAATAATAATATATTGCTATATTTAAATTATAAGTCGCTAGCTATATGAAATTTAATATTATGCTTAATAAGGATAAAGGAATGCCTATTTATAAAACCGGCGGATATACTTATAATAAAATTTTAAATAAGCAATAGGGATATTATTAGTTTTTATATAGCTTAAATATTATATTAGTAGCTATATGAAATAAGCTATAATATTTAATAAGGGCTATAAGTAAAAGGATCGTTAAAGTATAGGTTAACCTTTATTATAAAGGTTTTAATTTTATTAATAAATATAAAAAACTTTAAGGTCTTTAAAGTTAACCTCTTAAATATTTATATAAAGTCTTTATTATTTAAATGCTGTTAATTATTAAAAGGTTTAATAAAGTTAAATAGCTAGCTTTATATGAAATTTCATTATATTAATAACTAGGGCTTACTTTTAAGGCATAGCCTTAAGTATACCAGGTTAAGATTTAGGATATATAATAATAAATAAGCTTATTATTTATAAATTAACTTTCCCTTAATAATTAATATAGCTTAAATATAATTATTTCTTTATTTTAAAAATTAATATATTATAATAAATAAATTAATAAAATGAAAATAAAGAAGTTAAAGTGGAGGAGGATTAAGGGTTGGATAACTTAAAATCTAAATTAATATCTAAATCTATAAAGCCTAGGCTTAATAATATTTAAATATAAAAGCTTATTTAATTTAAATTATTTTTAAATAAAATTATAATAATAATAATATAAGGTAATTTAAGGTAGCTTAAGAAATACTTTAATACCTTTGAAATCTTTTTAAATACCTTATGAAATTAAATTTAACGCTTTTAGGCGGTAGCTTTATATTGCTTATATTTATTAATAATCGCCGCTTTATATTTTCTTTAATCTTTTAATATATCTCTTTATTTAAAGGATTTCTAATACCTTATATAAAATTATAACCCTTAACTACCAGCTCCTATTATAGCTAGTTATTATATTCTTAATATTTATACCTTCCTATATAATTAATATAGCTTCTTTAATTATTTATTTTATTAAAATTTTAAAAGCTTTTATAACTTACTTTTATTCTTACTTTTCTTTAATCCTTTAATAATAAACCTCCTAATCCTTATAATATAATATAATTTAACCACTATATTAATTATAAATAATAAGCTTAATAATCTTAAGTTCGTTTTTTATTATATTTCTTATTATTAAATCTTCTATTAATATATTAATAATCGTTAAGGATAAATGGATTTTATAATATAACCTTTCTTCTTTAAAAGCAACTTATTAGCTTCCTATAAAAGCCTCCTTATTACTTAAACCTTATAATACTTATTATATATAAGATAAGCCTGAAATAGTTATAAGTGAGAATTAATTAGCTAATTAAATATAATTATGCTTATTATAAATATAATAAAAGCTTATTTCAGTCGTATATAAGATATTAATAATTAATAAGGTGCGGTTATATTAATAGTTTTATAATAAAGGCTTGGGTTAATAATATATAATAAATTAACGGTTAGTTAATTAAGGCTATATTAATTATTATATAATAAAGGCTTGATTTAATCTTATATGAAATCTATAAATAATTAAGTATAATTATATTAATTATTATATAATAAAGGCCTAGATTAATAATATATAAGAGATCGGTAGGTATTTAAGTTTTATTATATTTTAAGGTTGATTATTATATAAAGGAAGCTTAGGCTAGCTATAAATAAAGCTTACGGCTAAGTATAGCTTATTAAATATTTAATCTAATATTAAATGTTAAATATAAGAAGTTTAATTCTTAATATATTGCTATATAATGATATAATTTTTTTAAAATACTCCTATAATTATTATATAAAATGCTGCTATATCTTAAATAATAACTAAGCTGCTAGCTCCCTATTTATAAAATTAACCTTATATATATAAAGTTTTATTATAAGTTAAGTAGTAAATAGGTCGTTAGCTTTTCACTTATAAAGATAGCTTATATATATAAAATTTTATTATAAGTTAAGCAATAAATAGTTTATTAGCTCCTTATTTATAAAGATAGCTTATATATATAAAAAGCCGCTATATCTTAAAAAATAGCTAGGCTATTAGCTTTTTATTTATAAAAACCCTATATATATGAAATATTATTATAATTAAAATAATAATATAATGATTATATTAAACCTTTATAGGGTTTAATAAGTAACTTATAAGGTTTATATTAATAATTTAATATAAATGCGATATTTAATTATTTTAATATATAAAGATATTATTTTAATATTTAATATTTAATAATATAATTATTAATTATAAGGTTATTTAATTATTAAATTAAATACTTAAATTAATAATTAAAAAGTTTATTTTATAAAAGCTATTTATTATAATAATAATTATATCTTTATATATTTTAATTCTTTAATAACTCATTTAGCTTATTTAATAAACTAAGTAAGCTAACTTACCTAACTTATTTAATAATCTAAGTAATCCTTCTTATTAAGTAGGTTTTTAATCTTAACCTTGGAATTTATATATCCCGTGATTTCGTTATTTAATATTATTATTTTTCCATTAGGTATCTTTTCTTAAACCCTTAAGCCATTAAAATTAAGCATTTAAGTATTAATTATATTAATTTATAATATTATCTCCCTTTTTATATCCTTTATCTTTAAAGGTTAATTTATATCTTTTTATATATTCTTTTATATTTATTTATACTTTTTAATCTATTATATTTAATAAAGTTAAAGGTTTATAAGTTGCTAAATCTTATTATTTTTAAAAGATTAAATAATATAATTCCTTATTATTAATTATTCTTTAAAACGTTATTAATATACCTTTTTATTCCTTTTATAAAGGTTATAATATTACTTCTTATTAGGTTTCGCTATTAGATTTATTGCGTTGTATTAAATATATATATTTAAACCGTTCTTATTATAATATTTAAGGTATTAATTTTATTAAGCTTATTTATATTAGGAATTAATATAAAAAGCTAAAAGAGGAATTGGAAGCTATTAAGAAGGAATATTACTTAATTAGCATAAAGATTAAATACCTTTATAAATAAAAGCGGATATAATATAAGAAAATAATATATATTATATATTAAAATATTAATAATATAAAGAAATTAAAATATATAGAAAATAAAAAGGTTAAAGTTAAATATAAATATATTATTAAATAATTTATTAAGGTTATTTATAATAACTTATTTAATTTTAATAAAATGAAATTTTAAAAATTATAACTTTATATTAATAATAAGGTTAATATATTTAATTAAAGTTTTATAATAAATAAAGATATTAATTAATTTAAATTATAAATTTAAATATTAATATTAAAAATAAAAATATTAATAATAAATTATTTAATAAATAATTTAATTAATTAAGCTATATTAAGTAATAAAGTTAATTAATTAATAAAATAAGTTAATTAATAAGGCTAGGTTAATTAATAAAGGGTTTTTAAGTTAATTAAGGCCTTTTTTAATTAATTTATCTTTTAATTAATAGATTTTATTATTTAATTAAGGATTTAATTATTTATTAAATTATTATAAAGTTTTATTTTAATTAATTTTATTAATTAATTAATTAATTTTATCTTTATTTTATTTTTAATTATATTTTAAGCTTAATATTATTTAAAGATTTTAATATAATAAATTAAATTCTTTATTAATTCTTATATATTTTTATTAAACTTATATTTTTTTATTTAATAAGGTATTTTATTATATTTTAATAATATTTTAAATTTAAAATTTATTTTATTTTATATTTTTTATTATATTTATTAATAATTTTAATTTATATTTTAATTTTTATATTTTATAATATTAATTTTAAAAATAAAATATAAAAATTATTATATTATTTTATTTTATAAGGTAATAAAAGTTTATAATTAATATTTAAAAGTTTTTATAAAATTTTAAATAATTTAATTTTCTTATAATTAAGCTTATTATTAAGTTATTTAATTTTAATATTTTAATAAAAAAATAAACTTTATTTTCCTTTTTAAGAATTAATCCCTTAATTCTTTTTTAATTTATATATTTTATTATTTATTTTTATATAAAAAAAAGTTTATCTTAAATATCCTTTTAAATTTATTTAATTTTAATTACTTTTTATTTTATTAATTTTATAATTATTATATTTAATAATAATTTATAATATATTTAAGGTTTATATTTATAAATTATAAAGAAAGATAATTATTTAATTATATTAATTATTATATTATTATAAGCGAATTATATTAATAATAATAATTTAACTTAATTATTTTATAATTAATTAATATAATATTAAAGGTATTATTTTATAATTTAATTAATTCTTTTTATTTATCTATTTATTTATAAATATATTATTATTAAGAGCTTATATTTTACTTTAAGTTATTTTATTAATAATTTTTAAAAGTTTAATATAAAAAGCTTATCTTTATTTATAATAATTTTTTATAATATTTTATAATTACTTATAATAATTTATAAGAATATATATATAAGTTCTTTTATTATATTAACTTCCTTATATAATATAAAATATATATATTTATTTAATTTATAAATTATTATTAAGATATTATTATAAAATACCTTAATTAAAGGTTTTTATAAGAAAAGTAATTTAATAATAAAATCTAGGTTAATAAATAATTAAATAACTATAGGTATTAATAAGGGCTTTAATAATCTATAAGGTTTATATTAAGAGGTTTTATTCTTATTATAAAAGTTATATTATTTAATAATTTCCTTTATTCTTTATTTAAGGTTTAAGATTTAATATATCCTTTAGATTTATTTAACCATTATTATAATACCTTAATATTTATATATTAAGGCTTTATAGATTTCCTTAATTAATTTATCTTATTCTTTTAAATTCTTAAATATTTTCTTTAATATTTTATTAATTTTAATTATAATATTAAATTCTTTATTAAATATAAAACTTTCATCTTCTTTTATTTTAAATATTATCTATTTTAAAGGAAATTCCTTAATATAATAATCTAATTATTTATTAAGAATATTAACTTAAATATTCTTAATTCCTTTAATATAAATAATTTTAATATTAAACTAAAAGAGAAATTTCATATATTTAACTTATCTTTTATTAAGTTACTTAATTATTATAAAGGTTATTAAGTTTTTATAATCTATATAAAGTTTAATTTATTTCTAAATTTTAATAAAATAATATTACTATTTTTAAAATATATATATTATTATTATAAATTCTTTATTTAAAGTAATATAATATATTTCTAACTTATTAAACTTTTTATTAAAATTTATAATAATTTATATTTATCCCTTATTATCTTATTAAATAAATTCTCCGCTTATTATATTATCTAAAGCATTTATATAAATTTTAAATTCTTTTTTTAGGTTTACTTCTTTAAATATTAAATCCTATATAATTTTTTTCTTAAATACTTAAAATACTTATTCTTCCTTTTAAATCCATTAAAAGGAAACATCTTTTTATATTAAGTTTATAAGGGGTTTTATAATATTATTATAATTGCTAATAAATTATCTATAGAAATTAATATATCCTTAAAAGGCTTTAATATCTTTAATATTAATTAATATTAGCTATTCTTTAATTATTTAAACTTTATCTTTTTATATCTTAATAAATCCTAACTTAATAATATATTTAAAATAATTAACTTTCTATATATAAAAAAAGCTTTTTTTTAATTTTATTAAAAAGTTTATATCTTAAAGCTTTTAAAATATTTTCTTAATATATTCTTTATAATTTTTAAAATTCTTAAAAAAGATAAGAATATTATTAAGATAAATAATAATAAAGATATCTAGGTATTTTTATAGGATATTATTAATTATTTCTTAAAAAGTAGCTAAGATATTAATTAATCTAAAGGATATAACTTAATATTTATAATATTTATAATGGATATAAAAAGCTATTTTCTATTCTTTTCCTTCTTTTATTTTTATTAAATTATAATTATATTTAAGATTTAAGGTTATAAATTATTATACTCCTTTAAGTTAATCTTATAATTCTTTAATAAATAATAATAAATACCTATTCTTAATAATAATATTATTAAATTATTAATAATTTATATAAAATTATAATTTATTATTTTTCTTAAATATAAATAAGATTAGATATCTTATTAATAATTTTAATAATTATATATATTATTTCTTAAGGTTTTCATTAAGATATTCCTTAAAGGCCTTAAATTATTCCTTATTAAATTTATAAATTTAATAATATTTTAAAGTTTTCCCTTTTTATAATAAAATCTTATAATTATAATGATTATATTATAATAAGATTATATTAAATCTTTCCTAGAAAACTTTCTTAAATTTATAATATATATAAGGTATTTATATAAATTTATTTATTATTTCTTTATTTATAAACTCTTCCCTTTAATATAAATAAAATAAATATCATTATATTTCTTATTTATATATATTATTATAATAGGTTATTCTTTCATTATTATATAATAATCCGTTATTTTCTTATTAATTTAATTAATTTCTACCTTCTTTTAAAGTTTAAGATTAACTTAATCCTTCTTTATTCTTTTAAAGCTAAATCCTTAACTTACTTTTAAAAATATCTATAGGTTTATTTAAGCGCAGCTTTTTACTATCCTTAATAATTAAACTCCTTTTTATACCATTAATTATAACCTTCTTTTAAGGAATAATATTATTTTAAAAGATCTAACTAATAATTTAATTAATTTAAGGATTTATAATTTATAGCTATAAAAATCCTAAGATTAATTTATAATATATTATATTTATAATATTTAAAGTTATAAAAGTTTTATATCTTTAAATTAAGATTAAAAGATAATTAATCTTTATATTAATTATATTATCTTTATATCTTATTTTTATACCTTTTATAATATTAAGTTTATAAAGATCTTCTTTTTAATATTATAAGATTTTATCTTTATTAATAATATTTAATAATATAAAGTTACCCTAAATATTATTATTTAATAATATATTATATATTTTTCTGTTAATTTTTACTTTAAATATAATATATATATAATTATTTATCTATATTATATATAAGGATTTATAATTTATAATTATTTATTATCCCTTTATAAATAATTATTATCTTTTCTTAATTCTTATATTTTCTTAATTTAAATATATATAATATACTTTTTATATTATTTATTATTATATTAACTTATAATCTTATATTCCTTATAAATAAAATAATTAAATAATTTATAATCCTTAGCTTATTATTATCTTTATAAATATTTTAATAAAAGTTAAGGGTTAAATTTAAGTATTATATAAGCTTTATCCTATTAATATTTATTAATCTTTTAATAATTAAATTTATCCTTTTTATAAATTTAAATAATAAATCCTTTTTTAAAGCATTTAAAGAATAAATTAAACTTAACTTTTTTTTAAAAATAAAACTAATATAAATTTTAAATATATAAGGCTTAAGATATATTTAAATATTTAAGGTATCTTAATTATAAATATAATTTATTACTTAATTTATATTTCTTAAAAGGTTAATTAAATTCTTATATTATTTAAATTATATTAATTTTTATAATAATAATTTTAATAATATTAATATTTAAAATAATTAAAATATTATATCCTAAATATTATTTTAAGTTTATATTAAGATTTTTTATAAGGTCTTCTTTTAATTTTATTATTTAATTAATTTATAATAAATTGCTATTTTTCTAAGTATTATTTTAAAAGTTGCTTATTTTTATATATTTAATATTTAAATAATTTAAATCATTATTATTTATTATTATATTATATAATAATCCTTTTCTTCTTATAATTAATTATCTTTCTTAATAAGGTTTCTTAAGAAATTAATTAAAGGCTTTTTTTTTAAAAAGTATAATATATATTAATTATTAAAATAAAAGGTTTAATTAAGGGTTTTATATTTATTATTAATATCTATTATTTATTTAGATTTAAGTAATAAATCTTTTAATTTTTTATTATTATTAAGGTGGATTAGATATTTTATATAAAAGTTAAATTAATAAATATAAGGTATTTTACCTTTTAAATATATTAAGCATTATTTATTAAGTAAATAATTATAAAATATAATTAACTTTTATTTTTAAATTATATTAATTTATTATTATCCTTTTAAGATAGGTTTTTATTACTTTTTAAGTTATTAATAATTCTTAATAAAATATCTTAATCTTTTATAATTATAATAATCCTTATTATTTAGCTTTTATTAAGCTGTATTAAATTCTATAAGATTTATATAGGTATTTATTATAGTATTATTATATCCTTTTTAATATTAAGGTTTATTATTATTATTAAAGTTATTATTATATTAATATTTCTTATTTATATTTAATTAATTATAATTTTTCTAATAATTTTTAAGATTCTTATAATTATATTTTTATTATTATTTAAATAATTAATTATTAATATATATTATTATAATAATATATTTAATAAAATTATTAAATTAATTTATTTTAAAAATTTTATCTTTAATATCTTTCTTAAATCCTTTATAAAATTAATTTATAAATACCTTTTTTCTTTAATTAATATAAATAATAAATTATTTAAAATATATAATATATTTAAGAGTTAATCTTTTTTATTTAAGTTTTATAAGCTTATATTTTATAAACCTTTTTTTATTTAAATTTTTAAAGGTATCTTTAAAAGCTTATTTAAAGTAATTAAATCCTTTAAAGATTTTCTTAATATTTTTATTTTAATATTTTTTATTATTTTTTAAATAATCTTTAAAAATAAATTTAAATTATATAAAAATATTATTTTTAAGTTAATATTTTATAAAAATAATTATATTATATTAAAAGTTAAATTAATATTTATAATATTTAAAATAAATATAATATTATATAATAAATCTTTAAAGGATTCCCTTATTTCCTTTATAAAAGGCTAATTTATTTATTTTATAAGTCTTAATTTATTATATAATATAAAGGAAATTAATTTTTTATTAAAATATAATAATTTATATAATTATATCTTAAGAATTATTATTATTAATAATAAAGGGAATAAAAATTAAAGATATTATTATATCTTTATATTATTTAATTAATTAATTATATAATTATTTTAAATAAAAATTATTAAAATATTATAATTATATTAAATCTTTATAAAGTTTAATAAATAATTTATAAGGTTTATATTAATAATTTAATATAAAGATAATATTTAATTATTTTAATATATAAAAATATTATTTTAATATTTAATATTTAATAATATAATTATTAATTATAAGGTTATTTAATTATTAAATTAAATATTTAAATTAATAATTAAAGAATTTATTTTATAAAAGCTATTTATTATAATAATGATTATATCTTTATATATTTTAACTTTTTAATAGCTTATTTAGCTTATTTAATAAGCTAGGTAAGTTAGCTTATTTAGCTTATTTAATAATTTAAGTAATCCTTTTTATTAAATAGGTTTTTAATTCTAACCCTGGAATCTATATATCTTATGATTCCATTATTTAATATCATTATTTCTCCATTAAGGTATTCTTTTTCAAACCCCTAGGCTGCTAAAATTAAGCACCTGGGCGCTAACTATGTTGGTTTATAATAAATAGATGGGTTATAAGCTCCTTATTAATTAGATTAAGCTATATATATTAAAGATTAAAATATAATTTAATTATTAAGTATAAAGTTTTTTTAAATATTTATTTTCCCATTAAAAGCTATTAGGAGTTTAATAATATTTATAATAAATTAAATATTATTTTAATATTATATTTAAAGAAATAAAAATAATTCCAATTATTATAAAAACCTTAAGTTTTAATAATCTAAATTAATATATAAATATACCTTTAAAGTAAAATCTTATAATTTATTTAAACTTAAACCTTTATTAAAAAATAAATTAAGCTATTAATATTAATATATATTAACTTTACTTATATAAAATTAAATATTTTAATACTTTAATAAGTCTTATATTACTTTTTTAATAATATAATATTATTTATTATATCCTTCTTTTTATTATTTTAACTATTAAATTTTATATAATTATTATTTTTATTTATAGCCCTTTTTAATTACTTAATTATCTTTAAGCTAGCATTATTTAATAAGATATTAATGCTCTTTATTATAAAGAGATTAAGCTTTAATTTATTAAGTTGTTAAATTAATATTAATAATAAAGGTTATAACTTATTCTTTTAATCTTATTTTTTCTTTAATATATTCTTTTATAAAGGCTTAAGGATATATATTTACCTTTAAGTTAGCTAAATATCTTTAAAATTTAAGCTTTTATTAATCTTAGAAAACCTTAATCCTATTAAGATATTTAAATAAGGGTTAATTATATATTAATTAAGCTCTTTCACTTAAATTTAATTCAGGTAGATAAAAGCACTAAGCATATCCTAAATATCTATAATATAATTAATATTTTAACTTAAAGTTTAAATAAAATAATAAGTAAATTTATATTTTACCTATTATTTCACTACCTTATTTATAATAATTAAATTTATAAAATAAAAAATTAATTTAAAGGTATTAAAATTAAATATTAAATTAAATATCTTAATAATAATATTAAAGGTTTTCATTTATATAAAAGGATTATTAGCCTTAATTTATTAGTTAATAAAGTTGGTAAAGCTATTAATTATATAGCTTTTTTAAGTTATAAAATATATATTAAATTTTAAAATATTCTCCTTAACTAATTTAATAATAATGATCTTAGGTATATCTTTATATAATCTTTCTAAGGTATAGATTTATTTATTAATTATAGCTCTTAGGTTATCCTTATTATCTAAGGTATAGAAAAACTCCTTCCTTATATTAGCCATTATTATTTAATTAAACTTATCTGCTAGTTAATATTAATTACTAAAATCTTTATCTTAATCTTATAACTTTTTTTATTTTATCTTTTATAAATAAAAAGTTAACTCTTCCTTATTTAATGGAATTATATCATCCTTATAATCTATTCCTTTAAAGGGATTATAAAGCTTTAATTAAGATTACTTAAGGTTGTTAACTTATATAAAATCTTATTATAAATATTAATAAGGAAATATAAGTTATAATAATTAAAGGAAGCTATATCTTAAGTTTTATAAAGATAAGCTTATATATTTATTTAATCTTAATTTATTTTTATTATCCCTTTAATAATCTTTATTATAAGTAAGATTTTAGCGTTAATTACCATTAATATACTTAGTTATAAGTATAGAAGAAAACTAAATATTGGAACTATTAATGCTTATAAAAGAAGCCTTTTAAGCCTAGGGTAATAAGTTATTTACCTATTAATTAAGACTTAGCTATATGAAATTATATAAATATATATCTTAATAATTTTTAATAGCTACTATTTATTAAGTATATTTAAACTTATATAATTTATAATACCTTTCTATTTAAGTTATTAAATTCTAGGAAAGACCCCTTATCTTAATCTTAATTAAAGCTAATATTAATATCTTAATTAAACTTATTACTTTTAAAGATATCCTTATTATATAATACTTTATTAATATATATATATAGCAGCTTATTTATATTTAAGGCAAGATCTTAATAAATAATGCCCTTAAAGTTTACCTTAAGGTTTACTTTAATACTTAAATTATCCTTTATAAAGGTAAATTAATTATTATTATTAATAAAGTTTAATATAAAGGTAAATTAAGTAGCTTTTTTAAGAATAAAGCCTCTTTTATATAGTTTCTTAATTAATAGCTTAAACTTATGGTTTTTAATATAAGTGATTTTAAAATTTAATAAAGGCATTTCCCTTTAATTTATTAAAGCCTTAACTTATGGTATAAATAAGGATCTTTATAGATTTAATAATATATATAAAGATTTAGATATTTACTTTAGGTAACCTTAATTAAGTGATTATAATATATATAATGGTAGTTTTATAAAGTTGTTATAAATAAGCATTATATAATATTATTAATAATTCTTTTTATAAGGTAATATTAATAATAAATAATAAAGAATGATTAAGTTAAAGGCTATAAAGAAATAATATTAAGTAATATAATTTAAAGATAAGTAGGTTAAAAGAAGGTAATTAAAGGAAGCTAAGTTATATATAGCTATATAATAAATTATAGGCCTTATACCTTTAGATATATTTAGCATTATATAACTTTAAAAAGTATTAAGGTTAGCTTAAATTCCCTTTCTCTCCTTTTAGCCTTTTCCTTTATTTTTTTAAAAGTTAAATAATTCCTTATATTAATTTAATAATTAAAAAATACCCTTAATTAATTAATTTATTTAAGGATTTTTTAATCCTTATATATATTTAAAGGTTAAACTTAATTATTATCTTTAAGGGCATTATAAGCGCTAGTATTAGGCAGCTTTTTTATCTTAATAAACCGCGGTATGTAAATTTCATAGCAACCTTTCCTTATTTATTTTTTAATATACCTTTAAAATATTATAGCCTTAATTAATAAATGTAATATATAAATAGCCTATTTTAATTATATATACCTATTATATACCTTAATTATAATAATAACCTAAATATTATATTAAGTATTAATATTAATAAGATTAATTAGAAGGATTTAAATAAAGAAATTAATATTAATAAAGCTTAATTTACTTTAAATAAAAAGTTTAAAGATTTTATAATTAAAGATAATAAGGATATCTTTATAATAAATATAGATAATATATTAGATATAATTTTATTAAGATCCTTATATACTTATATAGAAACTTAATTTATATTAAATATTAGCAGCTAAAAGGGTATGGATATTTTAAATAATATATTTAAAAGCTTAATAGATAATGATTTATAATATATATAATTAATTATAATAAGCAGATTTAAATCTAAGGATATCATTAAAGATATATTTAATAATAAAAGTGGATTTAAGGATAATGCCTTTAATATAATAGCTTCTCCTTATAATTTAAAATTAAAGTTAAAAGAGGATATAAAGAATTTAATCTATTAGCTCCAGGCTTATATTAAATTTATATTTTATATTATTATAAGCTTATAATAAATCTTAAATAAGATTAGCTAAGTTAAATAAGGTATATTTATTAAGATGCTGAGAATATATAAGAGTTTAAAGGATTTATATAAGCTGTTAAAATATAAGCTAACTCTAAGGGATAATTTTATTATATTATTTCCTCTCTTTATAATAAAGTGCTAAAAGCTAAATTTAAATTATATTACCTTTTTAAATAGGTTAAACTTTATAAAGGATATATATTTATTTAATATAAAGGATATTTTTATGCAGCTTATATCTTTACTTAAATTATATAATATAATGTATCAAGGCTTTACCTAGTTAATAAATAAGATTAAATATATATAGGAAAGTAAATATTAAAGGGAATTATTAAAAGCTTAAGGCGGGGAATATCTTTATTATTTAAATAATAGCTTAATGCTTATTTTAGATTTTATAAAGTAGAAATATATAAATATTATTAAGGGATGCTAATATATATATAAGCTATACTTTAGCTATATATTTTAAGTTAATAGGGATTATATAGTTAAAGCTTAATGAAATAGCTATAACGGGAAAATCATAATTTATATTTAATATATTTATATAAAAAGATAAGTTCTAGATAAACTAAAGAATATAAAATAAAAACTCTTTAATAAAACTATTAAGTTTCTAACTTAAAAATAATAGATTATAATTTATTGCAAAATACCTAAATCCTTATTAAATAAGGATTATAAAGATCTTTTTATTATAAAAGATAAGATAATATTAATATATAAATATTAAGTTTAAGAATATATATTTAATATATACTTAAATTATCATTTTAAAAGGAAGCTATTATAGCTTAAGAAATATAAAATAAGATATATTATAAGATTTATTATTAAGATTAAGGAGCTTAATATCTATTTATTTTAGTTTTCTTCACTATATTATAAGGAGCTTAAAATTATAGCTTTTATATATAAATAGTTTATTAAAGATTTTATAAATAAGAATATTATCTTATTATTATACTTCTTATATTTTAATAGATTTAGCATATATTATAAAATATATTGATCCATTATAAGTATTTATATTATCCCTGCTTTTTATTATAAGTTTATAAAAGATAAGTAAGCGTTAATCTTGTTTATCTTTCTTAGCCCCTTTAAAGCTTCTTAAAAAGATATATTTAATTCCCTTTTTCACTTAAGAGAAATTAACTATAATTATTCCATTTAAGTTAATAAATAGGATATTTTCTTATATACCTTTCCCTTAATATTTATTAATAATATACCTTAATAATTAAAACTTATAAGTTATCTTAAATATAAAATAAAGATTAATTATTGATTTTATTTTATTTTAAAAAATTAATAAAAAGATTTAAATTTTAATATTTATAAGTTTAGCCGCTTTTATTATAATATATAATTTATAAGAAGAAAAGTTTTATCTTATTTAAGGATTTAATAAAATAAAGAACTTAAATCTATTAAATTTAATCCTTACCCTCTATTTAATATTATAAAAATATTTACTCTAGCTTTAAATATTATCTATATAAGGCCTCTTAACTTTATTCACTTTAAATATAAAGGCTTCTCTAAAAGTATTCTTAAATTCCTTATTAAAAGCATTATCCTTCTAGCCTTTATAAAAGATTTAACCCTAAGCCTTTAAAGCTTTATTATATTACCTAAATAAAAAAAAGTCCTGAATATCAAGTTATATTTAAAATCATTTTCTATATAAAAATGCTATTATATTATTATAATCATTTTTATTTTCTTCTTAAATTAGTTAAAAGATAAGGATATTTAATTAATATTTATATATTATCTTTTATACCTTATATTTAAATTCTTTAATATTTTTAATAGTTTTTAACCTATTAAATATATTATCTTAATATTATAAACTTTTATTAAATCTTTTTTTATTATTAATATTTAGTTTTATATATATAATAAAGTAATTAAGTTTTTTAAAATTATTATTATAAATCGATATATATTATAGCTTTTATATAAGATAGCTAATAATATTATATATTTAAGTAGCGCTAATAATATATAATTAAATGATAAAAGTATCTCTTTAAGTTTAATAAGTTTTAATTATAACCGCTTCCCTTTATTTAATTTTAATTCTTTTATTTTAATAATATTAAGGAAGTTTAATTATTTTTAAAGGATAAAGGTTAAATTAAATATTTATATAGCCTTCCATTTCTTAAATATAATGCTTAAATATAGCCCGCTTAAGGTAATATATATTTTTAAAGGTGAAGACTTTTATAAAAAATAAATTAAAGCTAAAGGAATCTTTTTAATAAATAATTAAAAGGTTATTAAAATATTATTAATAAAGGAAAATCTTTATTTTATTATATAAATATTATTTAATAATTATTATAATATTAATAAGAATAATATAGCTAAGGTTTTTAAAAAGATTATTATTAAGTATCTAGGGTTGCTTAATATTATTAATTTAAACTTAAGCGCTTAGTTTTTAAAGAATATAAACCTTAATATAAAATAAATCCTTAATATTAAAGCTAAGAAAACTTATATAAGCGATAAAAGTTATTTAAAAGCCTAGCTATACCTTTATATAAAATTATATTCTATTAAAGCATAAGATGATTAATTATTTAACATTATAAAGCTAATAAAGATAGGTAATAAATACCTATTTTATTAAAAGCTCCTTAAGGTATATAATATTACCTATAAGAAAAAATCTTATTATTTTAAGAAATCAATTATCTATTAATATTAATAAATTTTATTTATAAATTAATAAATCTAGATTTCACTTAATAAAGGGTATTAATATTATTTATTAACCTTTTTATAAAAATAGGAGAAGGATTTTAATTTTAATTAATAAATATATTAAGGTTAGGAGAGAAAATATTATAAAGGTAAAAGCAGTTTTTATATATACTTTAAGCATTATATTTTATTTATTTATTATTATTTATTTAATTAATGAAAAGATTGAAGAAGATAGCTTATTTAATCTTATAATATATAAGTTTAAGGATAATTAGAATATTATAGGCTTTTTTATTATTTTTAAATAATAAATTTAGTTAATTTTTTATAAAGGTTACTTTTTATATATCCCTTATAATACTTTCTTTATATAATAAACTTAAAATCTAAGCATTTTAAAATTATTTTATAATAATAAAATTATTAATATACTTATAACTGCTTAAGAAAAGCATTATAATAACGCCTATTAAATTAAAATAGCTTTATTAAAACCATTAATACCGCATTATTCCCTATTTTAATCATACCTTATAATATAAATCTTCTTTAAATTATAATTACCTTTATATTAATAATAATATAAATAATCCTTAATATAACCTTAATTATATTAAGCTTTTTTATTAAGTTAACTATTAATACCAACTTATTATAAAGATTTTATATTACCCTTAACTTTATTTAAAATTAACACTTAGCTTATAAGCTATAAATATATTAAATACCTCCTAGCTAAAACCATAAGATGGAATATATAAAATATAAAGCTTAAGGTATATAAAGCTTTTTATAATTTATTATATAACTTATAACTTAAATATAATTAAATATTAAATCCTTAAAAGTTAAATTTATTAACTTAAAGATTTTATATCTTAGCTTAAAAGCTTAATAATATAATAAGCTTAAGAATTTATAAAATAATAAAATTCTAAATTTCCCATTAATAATAGATTACTTAATAGCTAATTAACCCTAAAGGCTTATAAAATATCTAAATCTAATATTTCCCTCTTTAATATATATTTATAAATAATAATATAATAATCTAGGAATAAAAAGTATAATAATTTAAGATTTTTTATTAATATTAAATTCCTTAACTTAAATATAAGTTTAAAGGCTTATAAAGTATCTAACCCTTAAATTTCTTATTAATAATGATTTTTATAACTTAGATATAGATTTAAAGGCTTATAAATCATTTAATCTTTAAAATTCCTATTAGATATAATTATTAAATAAAATATATAATAATTATAAAGTATAAAATATATTAATTCTAGATTTTTTATAAATTATAATTTATTAAATAATAGTGAATATAATAAAGATTATTTAAGTTTATCCCTTAACTCTATTTACTTAAGTAATATAGCTTTTATAACTTTAATATTATATTATAAAATTATAAATATTAAGTATATTAAATTCTTAAGTATTTTAAGGATTTTTACCTCAAATCTTAAATATTTAAAATATATTCCAATATTATAAGATTTTAAACTTCTTATAAATAAAAAAAATAATAATAATAAAAAGGATTAAGCTTTATTAAAGATATAATAAATAAGAAGTTATTTATTATTAATAAAATATAATGATTAATTATTAATATAATAAGTAATAAGGCTAATATAGAATCGAAAAAGGCCCGCTAAGTATTTAGCTTACTAGATAAATTAGGTAGTTTTAAAATTTTATATAGCTTTAATATATAAGCCTAAGATTAGCTAATTTAAATTAGCTAGCATCTCTCTTAATTAAGGAGTTTTTTTATATCCCTTTATTAATTATTCTCTCCTTTAAAGTATTAATATATCATTTTACCTAAATATAAAATCCTTTACCTTAATATCTTTAGCTAATAATAATTATATAGCTTCTTTATTAACCTTAAAACGGCTACTTTCTTAATAAAGGCTAACTAGTTACTTATTCTTTTCTCCTCTTTAATTATTTACCTCCTTTATTATCTCAACTTATAATCTTCCTTTAACTTCTAAACCTTAATCCTAATATTTTTCTAATGATATTAATTATTATTCTTATTTTTTCAAAATATAAAATATAATAATCTTAAATATATTCTTTATATCTTACTTTTTTATTTAATCTTCTGTTAAAGCTATATAATATATTTATTTAAAGCTATATATATAATGCTAACCCTTATTATAATAATAATCTTAATTAATTTCTTATTTAATACCCTTATTACCTAATAGCTATAATATTTTAATAGTATTATAATAGCTAACTTAATGATTTTCCTAGTAATTATTTATTATATAAATATTATAATATTAATTATAATAAGCTAAGAGGCTTAATAAGCTTATTTTATATAGCCCTTTTTAAAATTAAGTTTAGCGATGTTTAAAGCTTATTATAAAAGGCCTAGCGAGGTTTAATTATATAGCCCTCTTTAAGATTAATTTTAGCGATATTTAAAGCTTATTATAAGAGGCCTAGCGAAGTTTAATTATATAACCCTTCTAAGCTTAAGTTCCGCAATACTTAAAGCTTAATAAAAAAGGCTTAGTAAGGTTTAATTATATAACCCTTTTAAACCTAGATTTAGCAATATATTAGGCATGCTTTATAAGATAAGCTATTATATTTTTATAGCGGCTATTAAAGCCTAAGCCATAATATATTAAGCTATTAATATAAAATCTAATAATTAATTTAAGGAAGAGAATAATTTATATTAACTTATCTTAAAAAGATATTATTTAATATATTATAAAGATTTAAATTTTAAATAAGAAGTAATTTATATAAGGGATAATAATTAATATAAGCCGGCTTTTAGCTAATTAAATATTCATTCTTATAAATTTAATAATAATTAAAGCTAAATTAAGAATTCCTATCTTATCTATTATTATTAAAGTTTATTTAATTAATAATAAAATAATGGAAGCTAAGTTATATATTCTTACTTAATGTTTTATTATTAATTCTTATATAGCTAAAGGTTAGAATAGTAAATATTAGGCTATATATTCTTACCTAATATTTTATTATTAATTCTTATATAGTTAAAGGCTAAAATGGTAAATATTAAGCTATATATTCTTATTTAATTTTTTACTATTAATTCTTATATAATTAAAGGCTGGAATGATAAATATTAGGCTATATGCTTTTATTTAGTCCTTTATTACTAATTCTTATATAATTAAAGGCTAGAAAGGCAGAAGCTAGGCTGCTTATTTATATCTTATATATCTTATATTATAATTTATATAAATAATTAATATAATAGATAAATATTAAGAGAAATGCTTTGCTATATTTAAAGTATTTTAAGATTAATTTAAAATATAAAAACAAGCCCCTTTATACCCTTAATTAAATATTAATATATTATTATAATATATTAAGTAGTAATAATAATTAATCAATCCCTTTTAACTTAATAAATATATAATTACCTTATTATAAATAATAATATTATTATTATTATTATTATTATATTTAAATTAAAATTCCTTAATATTATAAATAGGTAATTTTATATAAATTTAATATATTTTACTATTATTATAAATTTACCTTAGGATATATTAAAGCGTTAGGAGCTTAATTTAAGGTTAATAATATATCTTAATAATAAGAATTTTATTAATTTATAATTATTAATAGCTTATCTAAATCTAATTAACCTATAAATATTTTAAAAAAGGTAAATAACCCTTTAATCTTACTATTATTATTATATTAAAAGTTTAGGGCTATATATATACTTATATTTATATTATTAAAATTTAAGCTAAAGATTATTATTTTAATAAACACCCTTATTATAAAGGAGCTAGATTAAGATAAGTTAAAACTATTATAAATATTTAAGGCTTATATAATTATATTTTATTAAATAATACTTAGAGGGTTTATAGCCTTATAATTTATAGGTTAAAGGAAACTGAAATAAGGGCTACTGGATAAAGATATATTATTATTAAAATTAATATTATTATATTATACTATTCCTTAATCTTTAAAATATTATTTAATTAAGATTTAAAAGCTTAGGTTTTAATTTCTAAAAGGCATTATAATAAAAGAGGTTTTTATATAATAGAGAGATTAAAGCTTAAGGTAACCGCGTTATTACTTAAAAAATATATTAATATGCTTCTACCCTATTTAAGATTAATTATATCTTATTATATTATATAAAATTCTACTTAATATATTATAGGTCCCTTTTAAAATCCATTACTTATTATATTATATTAACTTTAAAATCTATTATCCTTTTACCTTTTTATCATTATTTATAAATCTAAGCCTTTTTAATAAAATACTTAGCTTAATTCTTTATTATTATTTAATTTATTTTTATAATAATATATATTATATTTATAGATTAAGTATCCTAATTATTTTATACCTTATTTATATTATATTATTACTTTAAATATTTAAACCTTAATCCTTATAATAAGCTTTATATTAACCTTAATCTTCTTAATAAGGTTTATATTAACCTTAAATATTAAGCTAATTCTAATAATTAAATATAATTATTATATTAATAGCTTAGGGTTTTTTATATAATAATTATATATATGGCTTATAATAATTTTCAGGATTCTTAGCAAGCCTTAGGCTTAGATACCTTATATCCTTAATATCTTATTAAGCTTAAAGGTAGAAATATTAAGATATAATAGGATTTTATCTTAAATTCCTCTTAAGGGAAGATATTATATATAAATATTAATAAGATTTTATAATATAATAATATATAATGATCACATTAAACCTTTATAAGGTTTAATAAGTAACTTATAGGGTTTATATTAATAGTTTAATATAAAGGTGATATTTAATTATTTTAATATATAAAGATATTATTTTAATGCTTAATATTTAATAATATAATCATTAATTATAAGGTTATCTAGTTATTAAATTAAATATTTAGATTAATAATTAAAGAGTTTATTTTATAAAAGCTATTTATTATAATAATAATTATATCTTTATATATTTCAATTCTTTAAGGAGATATATTAAATATCTTATATTTAATATATTTATTATAAGTTAAATATATTGGATATTTTATATTTAATATATCTATCTTTAAGAGAATGGGTTTTTAATTTTAACCCTAGATTTTATATTATCTTATAATTTTATTATTTAATGCCATTATTTCTTTATTAAGGTATCCTTTTTTAAATCCCTGGGCTATTAAAATTGAATACTTAGGTGCTAATTATATTAATTTATAATATTATCTCCCTTTTTATATCCTTTATCTTTAAAGGTTAGTTTATATATTTCTATTTATTATTTATATTCCTATTTATACCTTTTTAATTTATTATATTTAATAAAGTTAAGAAATCTTATATATTAAAATTATTTAATTATATTAAGAAAATTAAGGTAAGGGATTCTTTATTATTTATTATTTTTTAAAATATTATTATTATACCTTTTTATTTTTATTATAAAGGGTATAGGTTCCCTTTTTATTAAATATTTAAAAAGGATTTAAGTTATTACGCTAAATATATTTATTAAGGATAATTATATTATAATATATAAGGTATTAGTTTTATTAAGTTATATAATATTATAATTTAATATTAAAAATTAAAGGATAAACTTTAAATTATAAAGGAGAAGGTGCTTTAATTATAAAAGTAAAAGAAGATATAATTTAAAAAGATAATATATATTATATATTAAGGAATTGATATTTTAAAGGAATTAAAATATATAAAAAATAAAAAGGCTAAGATTTAAGTATAAATATATTATTAAATAATCTGCTAAGATTATTTATAATAACTCACTTAATTTTAATAAAATAAAGCTTTAAGAATCATGATTTTATATTAATAGTAAAGTTAATATATTTAATTAAAGTTTTATAATAAATAAAGATATTAATTAATTTAAGCTTAGAATTATAGATTTATTTATTAATATTAAAAATGAAAATATTAATAATAAGTTATTTAATAAATAATTTAATTAATAAATTAAATATATTAATAAATTAATTTAATTAATTAAATTATATTAATTAATAAAGTTAATTAATTAATAAAATAATTAATTAATAAAATAGGTTATTTAATAAGATTAAGTTAATTAATTATATTATTATATTAATTAATTAATTAATTAATAAAGGGTTTCTTAAGCTAATTAAGGCCTTTCCTTAATTAATTTATCTTTTAATTAATAAGCTTTATTATTTAATTAAGGATTTAATTATTTATTAAATTATTATAAGGTTTTATCTTAATTAATTTTATTAATTAATTAATCTTATTTTTATTTTATCTTTAATTATATTTTAAGCTTAATATTATTTAAGAAGTTTAATATAATAAATTAAATTCTTTATTAATTTTTATATATTTTTACTTAAATTATATCCTTTTTATTTAATAAAGTATTCTATTATATCTTAATATTATTATAAATTTAAAATTTATTTTACTTTATATTTTTTATTATATTTATTAATAATTTTAATTTATATTTTAATTTTTATATTTTATAATATTAATTTTAAAAATAAAATATAAAAATTATTATATTATTTTATTTTATAAGATAATAAAAGTTTATAATTAATATTTAAAAGTTTTTATAAAATTTTAAATAATTTAATTTTCTTATAATTAAGCTTATTATTAAGTTATTTAATTTTAATATTTTAATAAAAAAAGTAAACTTTATTTCCTTCTTTAAGAATTAATGCTTTAATTCTTTTTTAATTTATATATTTTAATATTTATTTCTATATAAAAGAAAGTTTATCTTAAATATCTTTTTAAATTTATTTAATTTTAATTACTTTTTATTTTATTAATTCTATAATTATTATATTTAATAATGATTTATAATATACCTAAGGTTTATATTTATAAATTATAAAGAAAAGTAATTATTTAATTATATTAATTATTATATTATTATAAATAAATTATATTAATAATAATAATTTAACTTAATTATTTTATAATTAATTAATATAATATTAAAAATATTATTTTATAATTTAATTAATTCTTTTTATTTATTTATTTATTTATAAATAGGTTATTATTAATAACTTATATTTTATTTTAAGTTACTTTATTAATAACTTTTAAAAATTTAATATAAAAAGTTTATTTTTATTTAAAATAATTTCTTATAATATTTTATAATTATTTATAATGATTTATAAGAATATATATATAAGTTTTTTTATTATATTAATTTCTTTATATAATATAAAATATATATATTTATTTAATTTATAAATTATTATTAAAATATTATTATAAAATATTTTAATTAAGGGTTTTTATAAAAAAGATAGCTTAATAATAAAGTTTAAATTAATAAATAATTAAATAATTATAAATATTAATAGGGGCTTTAATAATTTATAAGGTTTATATTAAGAGGTTTTATTTTTATTATAAGAATTATATTATTTAATAATTTCTTTTATTCTTTATTTAAGATTTAAGATTTAATATATCTTTTAAATATATTTAATTATTATTATAATGCCTTAATATTTATATATTAAGGCTTTATAAATTTCTTTAATTAATTTATCTTATTTTTTTAAATTCTTAAATATTTCCTTTAATGCTTTATTAATTTTAATTATAATATTAAGTTTTTAATTAAATATAAGATTTTTATTTTCTTTTATTTTAAATATTATTTATTTTAAAAAAGATTCCTTAATATAATAATTTAATTATTTATTAAGAATATTAATTTAAATATTTTTAATTTTTTTAATATAAATAATTTTAATATTAAATTAAAAAAGAAATTTTATATATTTAATTTATCTTTTATTAAGTTATTTAATTATTATAAAGGTTATTAAATTTTTATAATTTATATAAAGTTTAATTTATTTTTAAGCTTTAATAAGATAATATTATTATTTTTAAAATATATATATTATTATTATAAATTCTTTATTTAAGGTAATATAATATATTTTTAATTTATTAAATTTCTTATTAAAATTTATAATAATTTATATTTATTCTTTATTATTTTATTAAGTAAATTTTCTACTTATTATATTATTTAAGGTATTTATATAAATCTTAAATTCCTTTTTTAAGTTTATTTCTTTAAATATTAAGTTTTATATAATTTTTTCTTTAAATATTTAAAATATTTATTCTTCCTTTTAAATTTATTAAAAGGAAATATCTTTTTATATTAAGTTTATAAAGGGTTTTATAATATTATTATAATTATTAATAAATTATTTATAAAAATTAATATATCCTTAAAAGATTTTAATATCTTTAATATTAATTAATATTTATTATTCTTTAATTATTTAAATTTTATCTTTTTATATCTTAATAAGTTTTAACTTAATAATATATTTAAAATAATTAATTTTTTATATATAAAAAAAGCTTTTTTTTAATTTTATTAAGAAATTTATACCTTAAAGCTTTTAAAATATTTTCTTAATATATTTTTTATATTTTTTAAAATTCTTAAAAAAGATAAAAATATTATTAAAAAGGTAATAATAAAGATATTTAAGTATTTTTATCAGATTCTATATTACGTCACGGTTGATTATAATGATTTCATAAGTAAAATCATAATTCTTAATATTATTATATTACTTATCTTATCTTATTAAGTCCTTATATTATAAGGGCTAGTTTTATTAAGTTAAAGGTAGATACCTTAAGTATTTATTATAATAATCTATAAATTTATAATAAATTTATAATAAACTATTATCTTATAATAAATTTATAATTTAATAGTAAATTTATAATAAATTTATTAAGAACTAATTATTTATTATATAATCTTTAATTTAATATACCCCTTTAAATTAATATATTATAATAAGCTAAACTTTAACCCTCTTTTATTACTTCTTATTTATACTTTATAAGATCTTCTAATAGATTCTAATCTTTTTATTAATTATTAATATCTTTTAAGCTTAATTATTAAAGAAATCTATTTTATTTTTTAATTAATAATACCAATTAACCTATTTATTATTATTTATATTAATAAGGTATATTCTATATTAATAATATTATTTTAAACCTTTTATTATAATTAATAATTATAAATATCTATATATTATAATTTTATCTTAAGCTAAGTAATTTTAAAATTTATTAAGTTTATAATTTATATATTATTATACTTAATCTTAATTTTCTTTTTATTTAATTCTATTAATAATTCTATAAAAAGTTTATTTATAAATAAGGTTTCTTTTACTACTTATATTAAGGTAAGGAATTCTGCCTTTATTATTAATATTATAATTATATTTTATTTATTAACTCTCTACCTAATCATACCTTTAAATAACTTTATTATAAATATTTAAAAATTCTTTCAATTAATAATATTATTAATAAAGGAAGAATTGCTTATCATTATAAATTTATCTATATTTATAAAATAAAGAATAAAATATTTAATATTTTTAAGATAAAGAAATATTTAATTTATAATATTATAATATTTCTAGCTTAGATTTATAAGGAATTATATAAGCCTTAATATAATAAATATAATATTTAATTAAGTAGATATTATAATAAATAATATAAACTTAATCTTTTATTAATAAGAGTTAATTTTAATAGGTTTTATAATATTAATTTATAACTTTAATTCTTTAGTTATTATAAAGACCTTATAAGAGAGATTTCTTTTATTAATTATCTTAATAATCTTCTTAATATATATAATTTAAGTTAACTAAATTTAATAATTAAGACGGTCCTTATAGATTTCTATATTTAAGAATTATTAAATTAAATCCCCTTTATTAATTTTATATTTCTCTTAAAATTATTAAATAAATTTATTAACTTATCTTTATTAGTTCTTTTAATATATTATAATAATATCATTAATATAAAAGAAGATTAAGATATTATTCTTTTTATAATAATAAGGCTTATATAATATTTATTAATATTTAAACTTAATAAATATTTTAATAAATTCCTTTTATTATAATAATAATAAAATCTATAGCTTATATAATACCTTATTAAATATTAAGATAATACCCTTTTTTTATAATTATAAGTATTCTTATAAAGATATCTTAATTAATTAAAATATAAATAAATATATTTATTATATTATATTAAATTAACTTAAGATTAAACTTTATAATAATAATAATTAATATATAAAATAATTATCATTAAATCATAATATAAGTTTCTTATATTTATCCTTATATTTATTAATCTCCTTTAATAATAAGCTATATTTTATATTTTTAAAGATATTATATTTATTAAATTTATAAATATATATTTATATATAATCTAAGATTTACTTTCTTATTATATAAGGATCTTTTTATAAATTTTAATCTAAGATCTTATTTTAATATAATTTTATAAATAATTAACTTTAATTTATTTAAATAAATTATTAAATAAATAGTTTATTAAATCTTTATATTATTTTAATAGCTTTAAAATTACCTTTTTAATATCTTTACCCCTTAATATAAATATCTTTTAATCTAAGCTTTATTAAAATATTATTATTTAACTTTATTATAAGTACTACCTTTATTTTAGTTATAAATATAGCTTATTATAATAAATTTATTAAAGATTTAATAGCTAATAAGATTTCTTCTTTATCTAATTATATTTATATAATATATATTAAGAGTATTAATAATAATAATTAAGGTAATATAAGGAATAATATAAACTTAATATTTATATAAGGGCTATTTTATTAATCCTCCTTAAGTTATATATTTTTACTTTCTTTATATTTCCTTTTTAAATCCTTTTTATTAAGTCCTTTTAAGCTTTTAATTTTAAAAAAGTCTTTCCCTTTAAATTAATATTTTATTATTATTTAAGTATATTTTTCTTTATTTAATTAATTATTTAATATTATAATAAAGAGTTTATTTATAAAACCTTTTTAATTAAATACTTAATATTTATTAAAAATTATATCTTATATATTAATTATCTTTTTAATAATAGAATTTATATTTAATAGATATTTAATAATTAATATCTTATAAGGTAGTTAATTTAAGCCTATAATTTTAAATATTAATATCTTTTTTTTAAGTTAAGTATTTAAGGTTATTATATAAGCTTTATAATTAAATACTTTTAAATAAATTTAATTAAATCTTAAATCTAACCTTAAAATTCCTACCTTTTAATAATAATAGAAGAATTAATAATATAATATCTATTAATTTAATTTATAAATATTTAATTATTAAGATAAATAATTATTTATTTAATTTTTAATTATAAGGAAATTAAGCTTTAAATTTATTTATAATACCTATATCTTCTCTTTATTATACCCTTAAGCGTTTACTTTATTATTTTATATTTATATATTAAATATAAAGGGCTTAATTTAAATATATTTTAACTTAAGGTAATCTTTAATAGCTTATCTTTAATTAAATATTTTAATTATATTTAATAATCTTAATTTTATTTTATATTAAAATTCTATTATTTTAAAAAGATTTAAATATTTTAAATATTATATTATTATCTTAATTTATAAAATAATAATCCTATATATATCTTAAGACTTTATATATAAATAAGAGTTATAAATTATAATTATAAATACTTGCTTATAATTATAAAAGTTTAATATTATTTTTTTTTATTTAAGGATCTCCCTTAATAAATAATAGATTTACCTTATAATCTTAATTAAGGTATATATTTTATATTTAATAATTATTAATTTATAAATTTATACCCCTTAAGATATATTTATTAAGTATTTTAATACCTTAAGTTTAAGGTAGTTAAGTTATTTATATTAAAGGGCTTTATTTATTAATAATTTCCTTTTAATAAATATTATATATTTCTTCCTTTAAGTATTAAATATAGCCTTTAATTTATAAATTAAGTATTTAATAATATATTATTTATAAATATTTATAAGTTTATAAAGATTATTTTATCTATCTTTTTAATATAATTAAATTTATTTTATTATTTTAAAAGATACCTTTTTTTTAAAATTATCTTAAAGATATTAATATAATTAAAAGCTTTAAATATAAGGTAATATTTTTAATTTATAAGATAATTCCTTTAATATAAAATATTATATTATATATTAAATAAGGAGTTATTAATTACTTATTTATAAATAATTATTATATTTAGCTAATTATATATTAAATAGCCTTTTATAATTATTAATAATTAATATTATATTTATTAAATTTAATATAATTAAATATTTTAAAATATTCTTTATATTTATAATAAAAGCTCCCTTAGCCTTTATATTAATTATATAATATTTAAGGAATTAATCTTTAATTTTATTAATAAATTCTTCTTTAAAAGGTCTTAATATTTTTAACTTAGATTTTAACCTTAAGCCTTTTATAACTTAAACCTTTATTTATAAATTAATATTATCTTTAAAGGCCTTATATACCTTTTCTTTAATAATTTTATTCCTTTTAAAGCTTTTAAAAGCTTTCTTAAGGAAGATATAATAATAATTTATAAGGGTATAGTTCTTAATATATACCTTATATATATTAATAGGTTCTTTTACCTTAAATTAATTATATTTTTAGCTTATATAGGTTTTATATAATTTATTTATATCTTATTAATTAAGATTCCTTTCCTTAATAATATAAATATCCTTTTTATTATTATAATCTTTTAAGTTATTATAAGTAATTATTTATACTCCCCTTGTAATTCTTATAAATTTATTTTATATATTTAAAGCTTATAATTCCTTTTAAAAGAGGTTTTTAATATTATAATATATAAGGCTTTTATTTATAATTTTCTACTCTTATATTTACTTAAATATAATTATCTATATTAATAATATCCCTTATAAGGCTTATAATAAGTTATAAACTTAAATAATAAGTTATTTTACCTTTATAATCCTTTATTAAATAGCTTTTATTATAATAGTTTCCTATTAATCTACTTAAAATATAATATCCTTTAAATTTTATAATAATTTAAGAGTATTTTTATATATATTTTTTATTTTTAATAAGTTATTTAATTATAATTATTTATATCTTTATTATAAGTTTTTATATTATTCTTAAAAGGGTTTTCTTAAGATATAATATATTAATTTATAAGTTAAATTAATAATTTATATTATTTATTTCTTAAGCTTTTAAATTATAACTTATTCTTCTTTATATTTTAATTTAAGTTATTTATATCTTTATAAGTTTAAATTATAAAGCTTAAGGCTAGTATTAATAAAGTTAAATAATTATTATTAACCTTATTATTTTTCTTAAATGATTTTAACTTCTTTAATATTATTATTAAACCTATTAATAATTTAAGAAATAACGCCTTTTATAATTATAATGGTTTTTATATATTTTTATAATTATAAGTTAGGTTTTTATAGCTTTAAAAGGAGGTTTATTTAATAATTTATATAATCTTTAAGTTTATAGGTTTCAGCTTAAAGTAGGAATTTATAATTTTAACTATTCTATTTTTCTACCTTTATAAATATTATATTTTAAGTTTTCTTATTAATTTTATTAGCTATATTAATTAGCTTAAGGTAATAAAACTCTTAATTATTAGATTTTATATTATATTATAATTAATTATAATGATTTTATAAATAAAATTATAATTCTTAATATTATTATATTATTTATCTTATTTTATTAAATCCTTATATTATAAGGGCTGGTTTTATTAGGCTAAAAGGTAGATACCTTAAATATTTATTATAATAATTTATAAATTTATAGTAAATTTATAATAAACTATTATCTTATAATAAATTTATAATTTAATGGTAAATTTATAGTAGATTCACTAAGAATTAATCATTTACTATATGATTTTTAATCTGATAATTTTATAAAATATTATTAATTATCTTTTAAAAAGTACTAGGATATTAATTAATTTAAAGGTATAACTTAATATTTATAATATTTATAATAAATATAAAAAGCTATTTTCTATTTTTTCTTTTTTTATTTTTATTAAATTATAATTATATTTAAGATTTAAGGTTATAAATTATTATATTTTTTAAATTAATCTTATAATTCCTTAATAAATAATATAGTATTTATTTTTAATAATAATATTATTAAGCTATTAATAATTTATATAAAGTTATAACTTATTATTCTTAAATATAAATAAGATTAAATATTTTATTAATAATTTTAATAATTAAATATATTATTTCTTAAAGTTCTTATTAAGATATTCCTTAAATAAGTTATTCCTTATTAAGTTTATAAATTTAATAATATTTTAAGGCTTTCCTTTTATAATAAGATTTTATAATTATAATAGCTATATTATAATAAGATTATATTAAGTCTTTTAAAAACTTTCTTAAATTTATAATATATATAAGGTATTTATATAAATCTATTTATTATTTCTTTATTTATAGTTCTTCCTTTTAATATAAATAAAATAAATATTATTATATTTTTATTTATATATATTATTATAATAAGTTATCCTTTTATTATTATATAATAATCTATTATTTTCTTATTAATTTAATTAGCTTTTATCCTCTTTTAAGGTTTAAGATTAGCTTAATCCTTCTTATTTTTCTAAAGCTAAATCCTTATTTTTAAAAGATATTTATAAATTTATTTAAATATAACTTTTATTATCTTTAATAATTAAATTCCTTTTTATATTATTAATTATAACCTTTTTTAAGGAATAATATTATTTTAAAAGATTTAATTAATAATTTAATTAATTTATTTATAACTTTTAATTATAAAAGTTTTAAGATTAATTTATAATATATTATATTTATAATATTTAAAATTATAAAAGTTTTATATCTTTAAATTAAGATTAAAAGATAATTAATCTTTATATTAATTATATTATCTTTATATCTTATTTTTATATCTTTTATAATATTAAGTTTATAAGGTCTTTCTTTTAATATTATAAGATTTTATCTTATTAATAATATTTAATAATATAAAATTATCTTAAATATTATTATTTAATAATATATTATATATTTTTCTATTAATCTTTATTTAAATATAATATATATATAATTATTTATTTATATTATATATAAAGATTTATAATTTATAATTATTTATTATCCTTTATAAATAATTATTATCTTTTTAATTTTTATATTTTCTTAATTTAAATATATATAATATATCTTTTATATTATTTATTATTATATTAACTTATAATCTTATATTCTTTATAAATAAAATAATTAAATAATTTATAATCCTTAACTTATTATTATCTTTATAAATATTTTAATAAAAATTAAAGGTTAAGCTTAAATATTATATAAGCCTTATCTTATTAATATTTATTAATCTTTTAATAATTAAATTTATCTTTTTATAAATTTAAATAATAAATCTTTTTAAAGTATTTAAGGAATAAGTTAAATTTAGCTTTTTCTTAAAAATAAAATTAATATAAGTTTTAAATATATAAGGCTTAAGATATATTTAAATATTTAAGGTATCTTAATTATAAATATAATTTATTATTTAATTTATATTTTTAAAAGGTTAATTAAATTCTTATATTATTTAAATTATCTTAATTTTATAATAATAATTTTAATAATATTAATATTTAAGGTAATTAAAATATTATATCTTAAATATTATTTTAAATTTATATTAAGATTTTTTATAAAGTTTTCTTTTAATTTTATTATTTAATTAATTTATAATAAATTATTTTTTAAATATTATTTTAAGAGTTACTTATTTTATATATTTAATATTTAAATAATTTAAATTATTATTTATTATTATATTATATAATAATCCTTTTTTCTTATAATTAATTATCTTTCTTAATAAGGTTTCTTAAAAATTAATTAAAGGCTTTTTTTTAAAGGTATAATATATATTAATTATTAAAATAAAAGGTTTAATTAAGGGCTTTATATTTATTATTAATATTTATTATTTATTTAAATTTAAATAAGAGGTTTTTAATTCTTTATTATTATTAAGATAAATTAAATATTTTATATAAAGGTTAAATTAATAAATATAAGATATTTTACTTTAAATATATTAAATATTATTTATTAAATAAATAGTTATAAGTATAATTAGCTTTTATTTTTAAGTTATATTAATTTATTATTATCCTTTTAAGATAAGTTTTATTATTTCTTAAGTTATTAATAATCTTAATAAAATATCTTGATTTTTATAATTATAATAATCTTTATTATTTAATTTTTATTAAGCTATATTAAGTTTTATAAGACTTATATAAGTATTTATTATAATATTATTATATCCTTTAATATTAAAGTTTATTATTATTATTAAAGTTATTATTATATTAATATTTCTTATTTATATTTAATTAATTATAATTTTTAATAATTTCTAAGGTTTTATAATTATATTTTTATTATTATTTAAATAATTAATTATTAATATATATTGATATAATAATATATTTAATAAAGTTATTAAGTTAATTTATTTTAAAAATTTTATCTTTAATATCTTTCTTAAATCCTTTATAAAACTAACTTATAAATATTTCTTCTCCTTAATTAATATAAATAATAAGCTATTTAAAATATATAATATATTTAAAAGTTAATCCTTTTTATTTAAATCTTATAAGTTTATATTTTATAAACCTTTCCTTATTTAAATCTTTAAAGATATTTTTAAGAGCTTATTTAAAATAATTAAATCCTTTAAAGATTTTTTTAATATTTTTATCTTAATATTTTTTATTATTCTCTAAATAGTTTTTAAGGGTAGGTTTAAATTATATAAAAGTATTACCTTTAAGTTAATATCTTATGAAAATAATTATATTATATTAAATATTAAATTAATATTTATAATATTTAAAATAGATATAATATTAAATAATAAATCCTTAAAAGGTTCCCTTATCTCCTTTATAAGGGGCTGGCTTATTTATTTTATAAGCTTTAGTTTATTATATAATATAAAGGAGGTTAATCTCTTATTAAAGTATAATAATTTATATAGCTATATCTTAAGAGTTATTATTATTAATAATAAAGGGGGTAAGAGTTAAAGATATTATTATATCTTTATATTACTTAATTAATTAATTATATAGCTATTTTAAATAAAAGTTATTAAAATATAATAATTATATTAAACTTTTATAAGGTTTAATAAATAACTTATAGGGTTTATATTAATAGTTTAATATAAAGGCGATATTTAATTATTTTAATATATAAAGATATTATTTTAATATTTAATATTTAATAATATAATTATTAATTATAAGGTTATTTAATTATTAAATTAAATATTTAGATTAATGATTAAAGAGTTTATTTTATAAAAGCTATTTATTATAATAATAATTATATCCTTATATATTTTAATTATTTAAGGGGATATATTAGATATTTTATATTTAATATATCTATTATAAGTTAGATATATTGAATATCTTATATTTAATATATCTATCCTTAAGGGGGTGGGTTTTTAACCTTAACTTTAGATTTTATATCATTTCGTAACTTTATTATCTAATGTTATTATTTCTTTATTAGGGTATCTTTTCCTAAACCCTTAGGCCGCTAAAATTAAGCACCTGGGTGCTAACTATGTTGGTTTATAATATAATATATATAGATTAAAGTAAATTAAATTAACGTGGAAATAAAAGTAGTTAATCTTTTAGCTTTTGCAATCTATATAGCCTTAATATATATAAAGAAATTAAGTCTTTAAACTATTAATATAGCTAAATCTAAGTATTAATGCTAATATATCTTTAGAATTCCTTAGAATAGCTTATAAAGAGGCTAAAGTTTATATCTTAATAAATGCTTTACGTTATATATAATGAAGCTTATAGCTTAATATATCGCTCTGCGCTATATATAGCTAAACCCCTTAGCTTATAACGAAGCTATTATTAAATATTAACCTTATTATTAAGCCTTAATATTAATAATATTATTTTTAATTACCTCACCCTTAATAATCTTTATAATATTATAATTAATAAGTTTAAATCCTTATTTAACTTTATATTATATACCTTTAAACCTATTAAAAATATTTTACTTAAAATAATAATTAAAGCATTATTAATAAGCTTTATTAATAATAATATTATCTTTTAACTTCCTTATCCTTAACCATCCTTATAGCATTATAATTAATAAGCTTAAATCTTTATTTAACTTCATATTATATAGCTTAAAATCTATTAAAAATACTTTACTTAAAATAATGATTAAAATCTTATTAGCTTTAAAGTTATTAAGATTTTAATTAAGGATTTTTTAAAATAATATTCCTTAATTTAATATAAATTCCTCTACTTAAATTTAAACTTTTTATTAAGAAGAATAGCTTATTTATTATAATGATATTAATATTATAACTTAAGTTATCCCTTTTAATATTATTAATAACGTTATTTAAACTCTTAATACTTAGCTATTTATTAATATAACTAAAGCTAGATTTTATATAATAAATAGAGTTAAGTTTATTATATTACTTAAATTCCATACTTTTATAAATCTTTAGCTAGCTTTATAAAGTTTTATATTTAAATAAGTTTATTATCTTAATAACTTTCCTTATATTAATTAACCTTATCTTATAAAATATTATTATTATTAAATTTATTAATTTAATATTAATATAGCTTTAGATTTTCTCTTTATTAAAAATTTTATTAATTAGCTTTATACTTATATTAAATATTCTTATTAGATTCTATACCGCATTACGGTTAATTATAATGATTTTATAAGTAAAATCATAATTCTTAATATTATTATATTACTTATATTCTTTTATTAAATCCTTATATTACAAGGGTTGATTTTATTAAGTTAATAAATAAATACTTTAAATATTTATTATAATAATTTATAAATTTATAATAAATTTATAATAAAATATTATTCTATAATAAATTTATAATTTAATAATAAATTTATAATAAATTTATTAAAAACCAATTATTTACTATATAATCTTTAATTTAATATACCCCCTTAAATTAATATATAATAATAAGTTAAACTTTAACCCTCTTTTATCACTTCTTATTTATACTTTATAAGATTTTTTAATAAATTTTAATCTTTTCTTTAATTTTTAATATCTTTTAAATTTAATTACTAAAGAAATCCATTCTACTTTCTAACTAATAATATCTTAATCAACCTATCTATTATTATTTATATTAATAAGATATATTCTATACTAATAATATTATTTTAAATCTTTTATTATAATTAATAGTTATAAATATCATATATTATAATTTTATCTTAAGTTAAGTGATTTTAAAATTTATTAAGTTTATAATTTATATATTATTATACTTAATCTTAATTTTCTTCTTATTTAATTCTATTAATAGTTTTATAAAAAGTTTATTTATAAATAAGGTTTCTTTTATTACTTATATTAAGGTAAAGAGTTCTATCTTTATTATTAATATTATAACTATATCTTATTTATTAATTCTTTATTTAATCATTCCTTTAAATAATTTTATTATAAATATTTAAAAATTCTTTTAATTAATAATATTATTAATAAAGGAAGAATCGCTTACCATTATAAATTTATTTATATTTATAAAATAAAGAATAAGATATTTAATATCTTTAAGATAAAAAAGTACTTAATTTATAATATTATAATATCTTTAACTTAGATTTATAAGGAATTATATAAGCCTTAATATAATAAATATAATATTTAATTAAGTAAATATTATAACGAATAATATAAACCTAATCTTTTATTAATAAAAGTTAATTTTAATAGGTTTTATAATATTAATTTATAACTTTAATTCTTTAATTATTATAAGGACCTTATAAAAAGATTTCTTTTATTAATTATCTTAATAATCTTTTTAATATATATAATTTAAGCTAGCTAGATTTAGCGATTAAGATAGTTTCTATAGATTTCCATACCTAGGAACTATTAAATTAAATCCCCTTTATTAATTTTATACTTTTCTTAAAATTATTAAATAAATTTATTAACTTATCTTTATTAATTCTTTTAATATATTATAATAATATTATTAATATAAAAGAAGATTAAAATATTATTCTTTTTATAATAATAAGGCTTATATAATATTTATTAATATTTAAGCTTAATAAATATTTTAATAAATTCCTTTTATTATAATAATAATAAAATCTATAATTTATATAATATCTTATTAAGTATTAAGATAATACCCTTTTTTTTATAATTATAAGATATTCTTATAAAGATATCTTAATTAATTAAAATATAAATAAATATATTTATTATATTATATTAAATTAACTTAAAATTAAACTTTATAATAATAATAATTAATATATAAAATAATTATCTTATTAAAATTATAATATAAATTTCTTATATTTATCTTTATATTTATTAATCTCCTTTAATAATAAGTTATATTTTATATTTTTTAAAGATATTATATTTATTAAATTTATAAATATATATTTATATATAATTTAGGATTTACTTTCTTATTATATAAGGATCTTTCTTATAAATTTTAATTTAAGATTTTATTTTAATATAACTTTATAAATAATTCACTTTAGCTTATTTAAATAAATTATTAAATAAATAATTTATTAAATCTTTATATTATTTTAATAATTTTAAAAATTATCTTTTTAATATCTTTACCCTTTAATATGAATATCTTTTAATTTAAGCTTTATTAAGAATATTATTATCTAACTTTATTATAAGTATTATCTTTATTTTAATTATAAATATAGCTTATTATAATAAATTTATTAAAAATTTAATAATTAATAAGATTTCTTTTTTATTTAATTATATTTATATAATATATATTAAAAATATTAATAATAATAATTAAAGTGATATAAAAAATAATATAAACTTAATATTTATATAAAGGTTATTTTATTAATCCTTTTTAAGTTATATATTTTTTATTTCCTTTATATTTCCTTTTTAAATCCCTCTTTTATTAAATCCTTATAAGCTTTTAATTTTAAGATAATCTTTTCCCTTTAAATTAAATATTTTATTATTATTTAAAAGTATATTTTTCTTTATTTATTTAATTAATTATTTAATATTTATAATAAGAAGTTTATTTATAAAACCCATTTAATTTCCATTAAATACTTAATATTTATTAAAAATCATATTTTATATATTAATTATCTTTTTAATAAATAGAATTTATATTTAATAGATATTTAATAATTAATATCTTATAAGGTAGCTAATCTAAACTTATAATTTTAAATATTAATATCTCCTTTTTTTAAATTAAGCATCTAAGGTTATTATATAAGCTTTATAATTAAATATTTTTAAATAAATTTAATTAAATCTTAGATTTAACCTTAAAATTCCCTACCTTTTAATAATAATAAAGAAGAATTAATAATATAATATTTATTAATTTAATTTATAAATTAATATTTAATTATTAAGATAAATAATTATTTATTTAATTTTTAATTATAAAGAAATTAAAAGCTTTAAATTTATTTATAATACTTATATCTTCTCTTTAATTATACCCTTTAAATATTCTACTTTATTATTTTATATTTATATATTAAATATAAAGGGCTTAATTTAAATATATTTTAACTTAAGATAATCTTTAATAATTTATCTTTAATTAAATATTTTATTATTATATTTAATAATCTTAATTTTTATTTTATATTAAAATTTTATTATTTTAAAAAAGGATTTAAATATTTTAAATATTATATTATTATCTTAATTTATAAGATAATAATCCTATATATATCTTAAGATTTTATATATAAATAAGAATTATAAATTATAATTATAAATACTTAATTTATAATTATAAAAGTTTAATATTATCCTTTTACCTTTTTATTTAAGGATCTCCTTTAATAAATAATAGATTTACCTTATATTTTTTAATTAAGATATATATTTTATATTTAATAATTATTAATTTATAAATTTATATCCCTTAAAATATATTTATTAAATATTTTAATACCTTAGATTTAAAATAATTAAATTATTTATATTAAAGAAAAGCTTTATTTATTAATAATTTCCTTTTAATAAATATTATATATTTTTTCTTTTAAATATTAAATATAGCCTTTAATTTATAAATTAAGTATTTAATAATATATTATTTATAAATATTTATAAATTTATAAAGGATTATTTTATCTATCTTTTTAATATAATTAGATTTATTTTATTATTTTAAAAGATCCTTTTTTTTAAAGTTATTTTAAAGATATTAATATAATTAAAAGCTTTAGATATAAGGTAATATTTTTAATTTATAAGATAATTCCTTTAATATAAAATATTATATTATATATTAAATAGGAGTTATTAATTACTTATTTATAAATAATTATTATATTTAATTAATTATATATTAAATAGCCTTTTATAATTATTAATAATTAATATTATATTTATTAAATCTAATATAATTAAATATTTTAAAATATTTTTTATATTTATAATGAAAGCTCCTTAGCCTTTATATTAACTATATAATATTTAAAATTAATCTTTAATTTTATTTATAAGTTTTTCTTTAAAGGTCTTAATATTTTTAACTTAGATTTTAACCTTAAGCCTTTTATAATTAAACCTTTATTTATAAATTAATATTATCTTTAAAGGCCTTATATACCTTTTCTTTAATAATTTTATTCCTTTTAAAGCTTTTAAAAGCTTTCTTAAAAAAATATAATAGTAATTTATAAGGGTATAGTTCTTAATATATACTTTATATAAATCAATAGGTTTTTTTAGATTAATTATATTTCTAGCTTATATAAGTTTTATATAATTTATTTATATCTTATTAATTAAGATTCCTTTCCTTAATAATATAAATATCCTCTTTATTATTATAATCTTTTAAGCTATTATAAATAATTATTTATACTCCCCTTGTAGTTTTTATAAATTTATTTTATATATTTAAAGCTTATAACTCCTTCTAAAGGAGGTTTCTAATATTATAATATATAAAGCTTTTATTTATAATTTTCTACTCTTATATTTACTTAAATATAATTATTTATATTAATAATATCCCTTATAAGGCTTATAATAAGTTATAAACTTAAATAATAAGTTATTTTGCCTTTATAATCCTTTATTAAATAGCTTTTATTATAACGGTTTCCTATTAATCTACTTAAAATATAATATCTTTTAAATTCTATAATAATTTAAGAATATTTTTATATATATTTTTATTTTTAATAAGTTATTTAATTATAATTATTTATATCTTTATTATAAGTTTTTATATTATTTTTAAAGGGGTTTTCCTAAGATATAATATATTAATTTATAAGTTAGATTAATAATTTATATTATTTATTTCTTAAGCTTTTAAATTATAGCTTATTTTCTTTATATTCCAATTTAAATTATTTATATTTTATAGGTTTAGATTATGAAGCTTAAGTTAGTATTAATAAAATTAAATAATTATTATTAACCTTATTATTTTTCTTAAATGATTTTAGCTTCTTTAATATTATTATTAAACCTTTAATAATTTAAGAGATAGCGCCTTTTATAGTTATATCGGTTTTTATATATTTTTATAGTTATAAGTTAGGTTTTATAGCTTTAAAAGGAGGTTTACTTAATAGTTTATATAATCTTTAAGTTTATAGGTTTCAGCTTAAAAAGGAATTTATAATTCTAACCATTCTATTTTTCTTTTATAAGTATTATATTTTAAGTTTTCTTATTAATTTTATTACTATATTAATTGGCTTAAGGTAATAAAACTTTTAATTATTAGATTTTATATTATATTATGATTAATTATAATGATTTTATAAATAAAATCATAGTTCTTAATATTATTATCTTCTTATCTTATTTTATTAAATCCTTATATTATAGGAGTTGGTTTTATTAATAAAGATATTTAGATATTTATTATAATAATTTATAAATTTATAGTGAATTTATAATAAATATCATCTTATGATAAATTTATAATCTAACGGTAAATTTATAATAGATTCACTAAATTAATCATTTACTATATGATTTTTAATCTGATAATTTTTATAAAATATTATTAATTATCTTTTAAAAAGTAGCTAGGATATTAATTAATTTAAAAGGTATAACTTAATATTTATAATATTTATAATAAATATAAAAGCTATTTTCTATTTTTTCTTTTTTTATTTTTATTAAATTATAGCTATATTTAAGATTTAAGGTTATAAATTATTATATTTCTTTAAATTAATCTTATAACTCCTTAATAAATAATAGGGTATTTATTTTTAATAATAATATTATTAAGCTATTAATAATTTATATAAAGTTATAACTTATTATTCTTCTTAAATATAAATAAGATTAAATATTTTATTAATAATTTTAATAATTAAATATATTATTTCTTAAAGTTCTTATTAAGATATTCCTTAAATAAGTTATTCCTTATTAAGTTTATAAATTTAATAATATTTTAAGGCTTTCCTTTTATAATAAGATTTTATAATTATAATAGCTATATTATAATAAGATTATATTAAGTCTTTTAAAAACTTTCTTAAATTTATAATATATATAAGGTATTTATATAAATCTATTTATTATTTCTTTATTTAAGTTCTTCCTTTAATATAAATAAAATAAATATTATTATATTTTTATTTATATATATTATTATAATAAGTTATCCTTTTATTATTATATAATAATCTATTATTTTCTTATTAATTTAATTAGCTTTATCCTCTTTTAAGGTTTAAGATTAGCTTAATCCTTCTTATTTTTCTAAAGCTAAATCCTTATTTTTAAAAATATTTATAAATTTATTTAAATATAACTTTTATTATCTTTAATAATTAAATTCCTTTTATATTATTAATTATAACCTTTTTTAAGGAATAATATTATTTTAAAAGATTTAATTAATAATTTAATTAATTTATTTATAACTTTTAATTATAAAAGTTTTAAAATTAATTTATAATATATTATATTTATAATATTTAAAATTATAAAAGTTTTATATCTTTAAATTAAGATTAAAAGATAATTAATTTTTATATTAATTATATTATCTTTATATCTTATTTTTATATCTTTTATAATATTAAGTTTATAAGGTCTTTCTTTTAATATTATAAGATTTTATCTTATTAATAATATTTAATAATATAAAATTATCTTAAATATTATTATTTAATAATATATTATATATTTTTCTATTAATCTTTATTTAAATATAATATATATATAATTATTTATTTATATTATATATAAAGATTTATAATTTATAATTATTTATTATCCCTTTATAAATAATTATTATCTTTTTAATTTTTATATTTTCTTAATTTAAATATATATAATATATTTTTATATTATTTATTATTATATTAACTTATAATCTTATATTCTTTATAAATAAAATAATTAAATAATTTATAATCCTTAACTTATTATTATCTTTATAGATATTTTAATAAAAATTAAGGTTGCTTAAATATTATATAAGCCTTATCTTATTAATATTTATTAATCTTTTAATAATTAAATTTATCTTTTTATAAATTTAAATAATAAGTCTTTTTAAAGTATTTAAGGAATAAGTTAAATTTAGTTTTTTCTTAAAAATAGAATTAATATAAGTTTTAAATATATAAGGCTTAAGATATATTTAAATATTTAAGGTATCTTAATTATAAATATAATTTATTATTTAATTTATATTTTTAAAAGGTTAATTAAATTCTTATATTATTTAAATTATCTTAATTTTTATAATAATAATTTTAATAATATTAATATTTAAGGTAATTAAAATATTATATCTTAAATATTATTTTAAATTTATATTAAGATTTTTTATAAAGTTTTCTTTTAATTTTATTATTTAATTAATTTATAATAAATTATTTTTTAAATATTATTTTAAAAGTTACTTATTTTTATATATTTAATATTTAAATAATTTAAGTTATTATTATTTATTATTATATTATATAATAATCTTTTTTTCTTATAATTAATTATCTTTCTTAATAAGGTTTCTTAAGAAATTAATTAAAGGCTTTTTTTTAAAAGGTATAATATATATTAATTATTAAAATAAAAGGTTTAATTAAGGGCTTTATATTTATTATTAATATTTATTATTTATTTAAATTTAAATAAGAGGTTTTTAATTCTTTATTATTATTAAGATAAATTAAATATTTTATATAAAGGTTAAATTAATAAATATAAGATATTTTACTTTAAATATATTAAATATTATTTATTAAATAAATAGTTATAAGATATAATTAGCTTTTATTTTAAGTTATATTAATTTATTATTATCCTTTTAAGATAGGTTTTATTATTTCTTAAGTTATTAATAATCTTTAATAAAATATCCTGATTTTTTATAATTATAATAATCTTTATTATTTAATTTTTATTAAGCTATATTAAGTTTTATAAGACCTATATAAGTATTTATTATAATATTATTATATCCTTTAATATTAAAGTTTATTATTATTATTAAAGTTATTATTATATTAATATTTTTTATTTATATTTAATTAATTATAATTTTTAATAATTTCTAAGGTTTTATAATTATATTTTTATTATTGTTTAAATAATTAATTATTAATATATATTGATATAATAATATATTTAATAAAGTTATTAAGTTAATTTATTTTAAAAATTTTATCTTTAATATCTTTCTTAAATCCTTTATAAAACTAACTTATAAATATTTCTTCTCCTTAATTAATATAAATAATAAGCTATTTAAAATATATAATATATTTAAAAGTTAATCCTTTTATTTAAATTTTATAAGTTTATATTTTATAAACCTTTCCTTATTTAAATCTTTAAAGATATCTTTAAGAGCTTATTTAAAATAATTAAATCCTTTAAAGATTTTTTAATATTTTTATCTTAATATTTTTTATTATTCTTAAATATTTTTAAGGGTGTTTAAATTATATAAAAGTATTACCTTTAAGTTAATATCTTATAAAATAATTATATTATATTAAATATTAAATTAATATTTATAATATTTAAAATAGATATAATATTAAATAATAAATCCTTAAAGGTTCCCTTATCTCCTTTATAAGGGTGCTTATTTATTTTATAAGCTTTAGTTTATTATATAATATAAAGGAGGTTAATCTTTATTAAAGTATAATAATTTATATAGCTATATCTTAAGAGTTATTATTATTAATAATAAAGGGGTAAGAGTTAAAGATATTATTATATCTTTATATTACTTAATTAATTAATTATATAGCTATTTTAAATAAAAGTTATTAAAATATAATAATTATATTAAACTTTATAAGGTTTAATAAATAACTTATAAGGTTTATATTAATAGTTTAATATAAAGGCGATATTTAATTATTTTAATATATAAAGATATTATTTTAATATTTAATATTTAATAATATAATTATTAATTATAAGGTTATTTAATTATTAAATTAAATATTTAGATTAATGATTAAAGAGTTTATTTTATAAAAGCTATTTATTATAATAATAATTATATCCTTATATATTTTAATTATTTAAGGATATATTGATATTTTATATTTAATATATCTATTATAAGTTAGATATATTGAATATCTTATATTTAATATATCTATCCTTAAGGTTAACCTTAACTTTAGATTTTATATCATTTCGTAACTTTATTATTAATGTTATTATTTCTTTATTATATCAAACCCTTAGGCCGCTAAAATTAAGCACTAACTATGTTGGTTTATAATATAATATATATAGATTAAAGTAAATTAAATTAACGTGGAAATAAAAGTAGTTAATCTTTTAGCTTTTGCAATCTATATAGCCTTAATATATATAAAGAAATTAAGTCTTTAAACTATTAATATAGCTAAATCTAAGTATTAATGCTAATATATCTTTAGAATTCCTTAGAATAGCTTATAAAGAGGCTAAAGTTTATATCTTAATAAATGCTTTACGTTATATATAATGAAGCTTATAGCTTAATATATCGCTCTTATATATAGCTAAACCCCTTAGCTTATAACGAAGCTATTATTAAATATTAACCTTATTATTAAGCCTTAATATTAATAATATTATTTTTAATTACCTCACCCTTAATAATCTTTATAATATTATAATTAATAAGTTTAAATCCTTATTTAACTTTATATTATATACCTTTAAACCTATTAAAAATATTTTACTTAAAATAATAATTAAAGCATTATTAATAAGCTTTATTAATAATAATATTATCTTTTAACTTCCTTATCCTTAACCATCCTTATAGCATTATAATTAATAAGCTTAAATCTTTATTTAACTTCATATTATATAGCTTAAAATCTATTAAAAATACTTTACTTAAAATAATGATTAAAATCTTATTAGCTTTAAAGTTATTAAGATTAAATTTTTTAAAATAATATTCCTTAATTTAATATAAATTCCTCTACTTAAATTTAAACCTTTTATTAAGAAGAATAGCTTATTTATTATAATGATATTAATATTATAACTTAAGTTATCCCTTTTAATATTATTAATAACGTTATTTAAACTCTTAATACTTAGCTATTTATTAATATAACTAAAGCTAGATTTTATATAATAAATAGAGTTAAGTTTATTATATTACTTAAATTCCATACTTTTATAAATCTTTAGCTAGCTTTATAAAGTTTTATATTTAAATAAGTTTATTATCTTAATAACTTTCCTTATATTAATTAACCTTATCTTATAAAATATTATTATTATTAAATTTATTAATTTAATATTAATATAGCTTTAGATTTTCTCTTTATTAAAAATTTTATTAATTAGCTTTATACTTATATTAAATATTCTTATTAGATTCTATACCGCATTACGGTTAATTATAATGATTTTATAAGTAAAATCATAATTCTTAATATAATTATATTACTTATATTCTTTTATTAAATCCTTATATTATAAGGGTTATTTTATTAAGTTAATAAATAAATACCTTAAGTATTTATTATAATAATTTATAAATTTATAATAAATTTATAATAAATATCATTTTATAATAAATTTATAATTTAATAGTAAATTTATAATAAATTTATTAAAATTAATTATTTATTATATAATCTTTAATTTAATATACCCCTTTAAATTAATATATAATAATAAGCTAAACTTTAGCCCTCTTTTATTACTTCTTATTTATACTTTATAAGATTTTCTAATAAATTCAATCTTTTCTTTAATTTTTAATATCTTTTAAGTTTAATTATTAAAAATCTATTTTATTTTTAACTAATAATGCTTAATTAACTTATTATTATTTATATTAATAAATATATTTATATTAATAATATTATTTTAAACTTTTATTATAATTAATAATTATAAATATCTATATATTATAATTTTATCTTAAGTTAAGTGATTTTAAAATTTATTAAGTTTATAATTTATATATTATTATATTTAATCTTAATTTTCTTCTTATTTAATTCTATTAATAATTTTATAAGAAGTTTATTTATAAATAAGGTTTCTTTTATTACTTATATTAAGGTAAAGAGTTTGCCTTTATTATTAATATTATAATTATATTTTATTTATTAACTCTTTATTTAATTATTCCTTTAAATAACTTTATTATAAATATTTAAGAATTCTTTTAATTAATAATATTATTAATAAAGGAAGAATTGCTTACCATTATAAATTTATTTATATTTATAAAATAAAGAATAAGATATTTAATATCTTTAAGATAAAAAATACTTAATTTATAATATTATAATATCTTTAGCTTAGATTTATAAGGAATTATATAAGCCTTAATATAATAAATATAATATTTAATTAAATAGATATTATAATGAATAATATAAATTTAATCTTTTATTAATAAGAATTAATTTTAATAAGTTTTATAATATTAATTTATAACTTTAATTCTTTAATTATTATAAGGACCTTATAAAAAAGATTTCTTTTATTAATTATCTTAATAATCTTCTTAATATATATAATTTAAGCTAACTAAATTTAATAATTAAGATAATTTTATAGATTTCTATATTTAGAATTATTAAATTAAATCCCTTTTATTAATTTTATATTTTCTTAAAATTATTAAATAAGTTTATTAACTTATCTTTATTAATTCTTTTAATATATTATAATAATATTATTAATATAAAAGAAGATTAAGATATTATTCTTTTTATAATAATAAGGCTTATATAATATTTATTAATATTTAAGCTTAATAAATATTTTAATAAATTCCTTTTATTATAATAATAATAAAATCTATAACTTATATAATACCTTATTAAGTATTAAAATAATATTTTTTTTATAATTATAAGGTATTTTTATAAAGATATCTTAATTAATTAAAGTATAAATAAATATATTTATTATATTATATTAAATTAACTTAAGATTAAACTTTATAATAATAATAATTAATATATAAAATAATCATCCTATTAAAATTATAATATAAGTTTTTATATTTATCTTTATATTTATTAATCTCCTTTAATAATAAGTTATACTTTATACTTTTTAAAGATATTATATTTATTAAATTTATAAATATATATTTATATATAATTTAAGATTTACTTTCTTATTATATAAGGATCTTTTTATAAATTTTAATTTAAGATTTTATTTTAATATAACTTTATAAATAATTTACTTTAGTTATTTAAATAAACTATTAAATAAATAATTTATTAAATCTTTATATTATTTTAATAACTTTAAAATTATTTTTAATATCTTTACCCTTAATATAAATATCTTTTAATTTAAGCTTTATTAAAAATATTATTATTTAATAATTACCTTTATTTTAGCTATAAATATAGCTTATTATAATAAATTTATTAAAGATTTAATAATTAATAAGATTTCTTCTTTATTTAATTATATTTATATAATATATATTAAAAATATTAATAATAATAATTAAGGTAATATAAGGAATAATATAAACTTAATATTTATATAAGGGCTATTTTATTAATCTTCTTTAAATTATATATTTTTTACTTCCTTTATATTTCCTTTTAAATCCTTTTTTATTAAATCTTTATAAGCTTTTAATTTTAAAAAGTCTTTCCCTTTAAATTAAATATTTTATTATTATTTAAAAATATATTTTTCTTTATTTATTTAATTAATTATTTAATATTTATAATAAGAATTTATTTATAAAACCCTTTTAATTTCATTAAATATTTAATATTTATTAAAAATTATATCTTATATATTAATTATCTTTTTAATAGATAGAATTTATATTTAATAAATATTTAATAATTAATATCTTATAAGGTAATTAATTAAGCTTATAATTTTAAGTATTAATATCTCTTTTTTTAAGTTAAGTATTTAAGGTTATTATATAAGCTTTATAATTAAATACTTTTAAATAAATTTAATTAAATCTTAAATTTAACTTTAAAATTCCTTATCTTTTAATAATAATAAAGAAGAATTAATAATATAATATTTATTAATTTAATTTATAAATTAATATTTAATTATTAAGATAAATAATTATTTATTTAATTTCTAATTATAAGGAAGTTAGGAGTATTAAATTTATTTATAATACCTATATCTTTTCTTTAATTACGTCCTTTAAATATTTTACTTTATTATTTTATATTTATATATTAAATATAAAGGGCTTAATTTAAATATATTTTAACTTAAGATAATCTTTAATAGCTTATTTTTAATTAAATATTTTATTATTATATTTAATAATTTTAATTTTTATTTTATATTAAAATTCTATTATTTTAAAAAAGGATTTAAATATCTTAAATATTATATTGCTATTTTAATTTATAAGGTAATAATCCTATATATATCTTAAGACTTTATATATAAATAGGAGTTATAAATTATAGTTATAAATATTTAGCTTATAATTATAAAAGTTTAATATTATTCTTTTATTTTTTTATTTAAGGATCTCCCTTAATAAATAATAGATTTACCTTATAATCTTAATTAAGGTATATACTTTATATTTAATAATTATTAATTTATAAATTTATATCCCTTAAAATATATTTATTAGGTATTTTAATGCCTTAAATTTAGGGTAGCTAAATTATCTATATTAAAAAAAGGCTTTATTTATTAATAATTTCCTTTTAATAAATATTATATATTTTTTCCTTTAAGTATTAAATATAACCTTTAATTTATAAATTAAGTATTTAATAATATATTATTTATAAATATTTATAAATTTATAAAAAATTATTTTATCTTATTTCTTTAATATAGTTAAATTTATTTTATTATTTTAAAAAATCCCTTTTTTTTAAAGTTATCTTAAAGATATTAATATAATTAAGAGCCTTAAATATAGGGTAATATTTTCAATCTATAAAATAATTCCTTTAATATAAATTAATATTATATTATATATTTAAATAAGGAGTTATTAATTACCTACTTATAAGTAATTATTATATTTAGCTAATTATATATTAAATAGCTTTTTATAATTATTAATAATTAATATTATATTTATTAAATTTAATATAATTAAATATTTTAAAGGATATTTTTTTATATTTATAATAAAAGCTCCCTTAACCTTTATATTAATTATATAATATCTTAGGAGTTAATCCTTAATCTCTTAAATAAATTCTTCTTTAAAAAGTTTTAATATCTTTAATTTAAACTTTAACTTTAAGCCTTTTATAATTTAAACCTTTATTTATAAATTAATATTATCTTTAAAGGCCTTATATACCTTTTCTTTAATAATTTTATTCTTTTTAAAGCCTTTAAAAGCTTTCTTAAAGAAGATATAATAATAATTTATAAAGGTATAATTCTTAATATATACCTTATATATATTAATAAGTTCTTTTATTTTAAATTAATTATATTTTTAGCTTATATAGATTTTATATAATTTATTTATACCTTATTAATTAAGATTCCTTTCCTTAATAATATAAATATCTTTTTTATTATTATAATCTTTTAAGCCATTATAAATAATTATTTATACTCCCTTTATAATTCTTATAGGTTTATTTTATATATTTAAAGTTTATAATTCCTTTTAAAAAAGGTTTTTAATATTATAATATATAAAGCTTTTATTTATAATTTTCTGCTTTTATATTTACTTAAATATAATTATTTATATTAATAATATCCCTTATAAGATTTATAATAAGTTATAAACTTAAGTAATAAATTATCTTACCTTTATAATCCTTTATTAAATAGCTTTTATTATAATAATTTCCTATTAATTTACTTAAAGTATAATATCTTTTAGATTTTATAATAATTTAAGAGTATTTTTATATATATTTTTTATTTTTAATAGGTTATTTAATTATAATTATTTATATCTTTATTATAAGTTTTTATATTATTTTTAAAAGGGTTTTTTTAAAATATAATATATTAATTTATATATTAAATTAATAATTTATATTATTTATTTCTTAAGCTTTTAAATTATAATTTATTCTTCTTTATATTCTAGCTTAAGTTATTTATATTTTTATAAATTTAGATTATAAAGCTTAAGGTTAATATTAATAAGATTAGATAATTATTATTAACTTTATTATTTTTATTAAATAATTTTAGCTTTTTTAATATTATTATTAAACCCTTTAATAGTTTAAGAAATAGCGCTTTTTATAATTATAATAGTTTTTATATATTTTTATAATTATAAGTTGGGTTTCTATAGCTTTTAAAGGAAGTTTATTTAATAATTTATATAATCTTTAAGTTTATAGGTTTCAGCTTAAAGAAGGAACTTATAATTCTAATTATTTTATTTTTCCGCTTTTATAAATATTGCATTTTAAATCTTCTTATTAATTTTATTAATTATATTAATTAGCTTAAGATAATAAAATTCTTAATTATTAAATTTTATATTATATTATAATTAATTATAATGATTTTATAAGTAAAATTATAATTCTTAATATTATTATATTGCTTATATTCTTTTATTAAGTCCTTATATTATAAGGGCTGGTTTTATTAAGCTAATAAATAGATATTTTAGGTATTTATTATAATGATCTATAAATTTATAGTGAATTTATAATAAAATATTATTTTATAATAAATTTATAATTTAATGGTAAATTTACGGTAAATTTACCAGGAACCAGTTATTTATCATATGGTTTTTAATTTAATAATTCTCTTAAAGTTTTTTTATTAAGTATTAATCTTCCTATTTTAGCATTATTATTGCTAATCTTATTTCCACCTTATTTATAAGTTTAAAATATTTATTACTTTTATAAATTAATTTTCTTTAAATTAAAAGTTCTTTAAGGTTTCCCTTCCTTCTTTTAATTTATATAAATATAGCTTAGTTATTAAATCTTATTAAATTTCATATAAGCTAAATATTAATCTTTTTAAAATAATGCCTAACCTTTATTATTATTTAATAATTATTATTATTAATATAGCTACTTAATATATTTTAAATTAAATAATAATTAATATAATAAAATGATTTCTTATATTATATAAAACTTAAGAAGTTAAATAATAGATATAAAAGGATATAAGATAAAGGTAAAAGATATTTTCCTTTATTAATATAATAAATTTATTAATTTTTATTGCTAATAGGAATGCCTTTAGTTATTAAGTAAAAAGTTAATGAACTTAAAGTAAGTTATAAGATTAAATGAAGTTATTTATTATAAAATAACTGCTATTTATTTATAATTTTAAATATCTTTTAGCAGGCTTAGCCTTATATATAAATATTCCTTCCCCCCTTTTATCCTTTAAAGGTTAGCCTCTTATATATTTCTTTATTTCTATTTATTATAAAGTTAAAATAATCTTTAATATAATCTATAAGATGATTATTTATAAGTTTATTTTTAGGCTTAATATAAAAGAGATAATTCCTTTAAATAGCAGTGGCAGAGCTTTTATCCTATCTATATTAATAAAGCTAGCTAAGCTTATAATATAAAGCTTAATTATCTTAAATAATTAAGATTTAATTATATGAAATTATAATTTAGTTATAGCTTAATTATATCCCTTAGAAATAGGCAAGCCTATATAGGTTTAGTTAGATAATATATAAATAAAATATAATTTTATATATAATATTTTCTTAATAGCGTTATAATAAAATAATAATATAATATTAAATCTTTAAATATATCTATTAAAGATAGCAATTCTAATTATCTTAATATAATAACGATATAATTTTAAATATATAATAATCTTTAATTAAAAATATATATAATATTTAATTATAAAGGAAATAATATTTATATATATTAAATTAAATCTTATATTAAACTTAAACTTATATTGAAGTATATTAGATCAAAGCCTATATTAAAGTATATTAAGTTTAAATTTATATTATTCTTAATATTATATTAAATTATATTAAATTATATTAAATATATTATGATTTCCGATTTGGATATTATTTTCTAATTAAATTAATATCTTTTTTATTCATATTATTTAATTTATATAAAAAAGGTTATTATATTAAGGTTTGATAGTATATTAATATCCTTTTTATAGTTAATTGCAATCCTTATATAATATTATCAGGGACCCCCCCTCCCCCTGGTAGGAACAGGGTTGTTCTTTGTTACTGTGTCCTGCATTTCGAGTAGTACGCGTGCAGCGGCCAATCGTCTCAGGCGCATGGTGACACGGCACAACTCCTCATATACCGCGCAGGCTGTTGGTGTCTTCATGGAAAAGAATGTTTCCAGCATGGCAAAGTCTGCAGATATGCCTAGCTAATGCATAAACCAACTGTTACCGTCGGTTGTCCAGTCTGTCCATAGTCTGTTCGAAAGCTGAAAAGTGACACGTGCGACAACATCCAGGGACGGATTGCTTGCCAAATATCCGGGGTCCAGGGGCCCATGTCCATTCAGCTGGCATACTGATAATGCGAGGATGTGATTCTGCTATTTCCATTAAATTCGTCAGCGCTGGTTGAGGTGCTCAGTGTACGGTGTTCCTGGTCTTACTGACCAAGTTTCAGTAGTTCTGATATGAATCGATTGAATGGGATGTTGCTGCGCAGGTGCCGGAATCGTGGAGTATCAAGCTGAGTCGGCTTGGGATGCGCCGCCCTGACGTCCCGGCTGGATGAACTGACTTGGTAGATGTTTGCATCGCTATGAGGATAGACTGGAACGACCTGCTCTGGACCCGAACGAAGTCCTGCAGGTGGTGCGATGACAGGTGCTCGTCCCAACGGTGAGCTAGGGGGGATCCTGATAACCACACCGACCGGCAGGTCAGTTATTTCTATCATCTTGGTTCAGTAGCCAACTCTGGAAAACATGATATGAGAGAGATCGGGAGTAAAACTTACTACTTTGATAACAGAGTTGGTACAGCTTTCGATTCCTGAGGACGTCCTTCCGAACTTTCCTTGCTGCCATGGGAATATCGTTCCACAATACTTCGCTCTCTTTTCCTTGGCTCTTGCGATTTGACACGTGAATTCCAATGGAGTACCAATTTTCCTTCTTCAAATTCTTTCTAAGCTTCAACAGCTCTCGAAGTGCAATTTCATAGTCATGTAACCTAACATGGTCAGAGGCCGGTGGACGGGACGTATCACAGCATGATAAATATTGTACTAACCTCAGTACCGGAAATTTATGTCCATTCTCCATTATATATTTCACTTGAACCAGGGTTTTTTTCTCGGTTATGTACAGGCGATGAAGTGTATCCTTGTGCTGAAGCCACAGGCTTTCAAGGTTTCTGACGCTCGGTTCGGCAGATGACGGTGGATTCATGATTCCACGTAAGGCTGAGCCTCCGACAATTTGGACCTTCGATCTTGAGAGTCTCCTCGTGGAGTTAGAGTTGGGATTATTAATTCAAGATTTAAGGCAAATTTGAGTTTTCAACGTGTAGAACTCGACTAAGGTGCAATAAGGACAAAAGAGCTGGGCAATGGACGTCGTCTCAACTGGAGGGCGGGCTGCAATTTTATACAAGGAAGCATTCTTGGCAGATAGGCGAACCGCACGATGCGAACCATGCAGGCTACGTCCTGGGCTGGCATCTGACGCTGGCCTAGTCCAGGGCAACACATATGCAGTCGACCAAAATCTGGCCAGCCACGGTCAGGAGACCTCACTGTGTAACGGCGCGAATAATGCCCGAAGGCTTGGTTGACCAACCAATAAGAGTATTGGTCCATGGTAATAACAGAGACAAGCCTCTGCATGACGTGAGTGCCATCGTGTTTGGCGGGAGACAAGTTGATTAACTGACTGTGACGCGTTCAGCTCATCTCGCATAGGTCAGTAACATGAAATGAGGAAGCTGCGGCCTCCCACCCTTCTCCCGCTGAAATTTCGTTTTTACTGTAGCTATGCAACGCGTGAACTTTCGCTTACGCTCTGCTTCGTGCGCACCCGAGCCGAGTACCACGACATATACTGCTGATGCTGACACGTCCATTCCTGGCCGGCTGCAGCTAGCCAACTTCTAGAGACAATCATAGGCCTCATAATCGTGCACTAATGCATGGGCGCTTTGGGGGCTGTGTCCAATTCACAAGGCTCTCCATCTTCCGGGTTCTGTCCACAACTGAAGGTGGACGGTGGCTCTGTGATTCTATGTACATTGCAAGGCATCACAGAGAGGGGGCTGATTACCTTTCAAAATTTCCGCATTCGGTAACGAATGTGGTCGACGTCAGGTCGTGGCGTCTGTTGGGACCAAGCCACAACTGAGGCTCCGGCATGCCGAGTTACCGCAGCCCTCCGGGTTGGCCGCATCGTCAATCTCGCCCCATCGCCTTGGGCCTTGGCCTTGCCCTCGGCCCTCTTTAAGGTGGTGTTGCAGAGTCTCAGTGGCTTGCAATCAGAGGCATAACCAGAATCTGGAGCTTCTGATTGGGCCTCAAGGTCGTCGTTCATGAACATTGCATGCCATCACTTCCTTGCAGAGTCATTTGAACTCTTGTCTCAGCCGGACCTTCACGGCTGCGGCCCATTGTGGCTGATAATATCAAAATCCAAAATCTAGGTGCCTCCATTCGCTAATTCCCGTTGTCCAATTTGGTGGGACTCTTTGGCATAAATCCATAAAAGGTCCTCGCAATCCAATCCTCGCCTCTGTTACTGTCTTCGCCGTTCGTCTCTATTATAAGCGTACTCCAACTAAGCCACACACAACTCTACCATTTGACCATAAGGAGACAACCCGATTTTCCACATACGACAACGCAACAATGGCCCTCAATCAAAGCATGGAAGCATACCTTTCACTGATCACGGTGTTGATCATGTGTATTCCCGGGATTGCGTTCCTCATCCAAAGATGGCGTAACAGGCAGGCCAAACAGACGCGGAGATCGGATTTACTACCAATTTCTGAGCAGCGTGTCTGGTCAGCCGTATATCTCGACAATACAATGTTCCGCGTGTCCACTGCACCACACCACCCCTGTTGTGCACGCGAGGAGCCACATTATGCCTCTCAAAGATTGGCTTCCCGTTCCAGACCACATATTGACTCTATTGAGCTAGTGGGTGATCCATAACATCGTGCTGCCAAAAGCGGAACTGCTGACACTTTGATGTTACGCTGGCAGGATAGCACCACTATATCATTACCGCAGAGTGCCCACGTGCGGCCCGAGCGCCCTCCAACGACGTTGTGCCGGGCTGTCAACGTTTAATGGTATGGGCAATTGTGTATGACCCACCCAAACTTGAGGTGGTTGCATTATTGGAACATTCACCGCTTCTGGAAGTCATCTGATGGCGCAAAGTAATCTGGTAATTGTGGCTGGACATTGTATTAGGACTTGTTTAGTATCAAGTCTTCATCCGCGCGGGATTTTCCGAACACAATGAGCATGCCCTGTGCATGCGACTGAGCTTTAGATGCTTTGTGAATGCAAAATTTATTTAGAGAGGCGGTAGATGTCCTCATTGTACAAAAGACAAGTTGGCAGACGTTCAGGAAGCACGTGCTGCACGTTGGTCTCGATCTCACCGCAAACACGCGAGGAGATCTCGATTGCTGTTGTCATTCCTAACAAATGACGTCCTCTGGTTGTCGTCGACGAAATCAGGGTTAGGAGACTGGGCAGCAGGGATCAGCTCGAGGGCAATACGTGGCCCGTGCTGGCTCAGGGGCTACCCTGGCAAATCATGATTGGCGCAGGCAGGTGCTCGAGCTCCGCTTTTGCCGTGCTGGTGGGCGGCAACAATGGCACCCAGCCTTTTGGAGCTCTGGCGCCCTGGCCGAACGTGCTTTTTGGGAGGAATCAAGAGGACAACCAGCCGAGTTTTTACACGACTAGAGCCCATCATTGCCGCGACACAACGACTGTGTGACGGCCGACGGCTCAAGGTGTTTGGAACCACGCAGTTTTCATCTCTTTCGACCCCATCGAGACGGCAGTCCGCCCGATTCCCGGCGCGACGAGTCACCGCGACCGCCAACGAGTCGTTGCCGTGTCGTGGCCCGACTGACGTACCTGCGTCTCGTCATACTGCGTCCAAAAGCCACGAAGCTGTCACAGCATCTTGCATGCTGCCTGACAGTCCGAAATCAGCCGAACCCCTGTCCCACGGCTCAAATGCGATTGCGAACACGGACAATCTCCCACTCGACGTGAGGAGGAAACCCGCCACAACACAGGAGCCATCGCTGTGAGACTCGAGGAGGGCAACGGAATAACCTCCTTCGACAAACACCTACCTGGTCAGCTCTCCCAGCGTGCTGGTCGTCGGACCAAACGCGCCCCTCGCATGAACCTACCTTCCTACCTCCTCGCGAACGGGAACCACGTCAACGGAGTCGTGCTGGGAAGCCCACGCACTCCAAACTTCATACCCAGTCGGCCAACGGGAGATATGGCCGGCGCAATGAATCCTGGTGGTCAGGGAGGCAACCCCGGCGGGCTCAACAATGGCAACCCATCGGGCGCACAGCCCCAGGCCACCGAGTATACGCTACAAGGTGTAATGCGCTTCCTCCAGACCGAATGGCACCGCCATGAGCGCGACAGGAACGCCTGGGAGATCGAGAAGCAGGAGATGAAGGGTCGCATCGCGAACCTCGAAGGCGCTGCGAGACGTGCTGATGCAACACAGAAGGCCCTGAAGAAGTATGTAGCCATACTCGAGTCTAAAGTTAAGGACCAGGCTGCACAACTCAAGGCCGCTGCCGGCGGGAAGGAAGTGGAAGACCAGAGCGCCAAGCCGAAGAAGTTGGACCGTGAAGAGTTAATACAGGCAAAACTGCGGTGTAAGTTTGCTGACGCCTCCTGTCCCAAGTTATCGCCGTTCCAACTGACAGGATGTAAAGCCGCGTCGGAGAAGGTTCCTGGCGCGTCCCAGGATCTGGGTGTGGATCTGGAGCGCATAGACGACGACGAATCGCAACGATCCGAACTCAAGACCTTCCTCGATCAGTGCCAGGCCGAGTTCACCTACCTCATGATCACCCCTGCCAACCCCATGCCTCCACGCGAATCGCCCCCGCTGCCAATCCTAGAGGATCTGCGAGAAGGCGAGGGCTACGGGCTGCCTAACAACCAGCAGCAAATGGACCCCGTGTATCGTCAGGCTCAAAACAACTTGCGCGAAGTTCTGGGAAGGCAGCCGGCTGCTATGAGCAACCATGTGCAGCCAATGCAGCATCAATCTGGCGGCCAACTGTCGGTGAAGAATCCCGATATACAGCAGCCCCAGCCAGCAGCTGTCGCACAGCCAATGGTGAGGTCCGCGGAAGGCCAACATGGCTACGATAGCACTCCGGACTGGCCCGGATCTGCGTCAGTCACCAGCCGGATGATTGACGAGGTGCCCCCAGAATCGAACCAGGGTCCCAAGCCTCCTGTTCAATCCGAGAGAGTCGGGTTCGATGGATCGAAACCAGATGCGATAGACCCTGATGGATGGGATTTCAACGACTCCTCGTTCCCAGACCCTGCCGGCCATGCCCAAACGTCTACCTCAAATCGACCCGATACCGATGTTTTCCCGACCGCCGACAATCTACCCAAATCGCCGAACCGAGGGCCATTGGCGCATCGAAGGAAGAGCTCACTGTCAAGACGAAGGAGCGGGGAGCAAGAGATGTCACTGAATGCTTTGGCTCAGAAAGTGGAGAGCGGCAACTTTAAGCTTCGCTTCGGACTTCGCGGCCACCTGAACACAGTACGGACCCTCATTTTCTCGGGCGGCGGAAGCCCCGGCGAGCCCGAAATCTGCACTGCGGGTGACGATGGCCTGATCAAGCGGTTCCACATTCCCCGAGGCAGTCCGCATTCATACAATGCAGCTTCAGCCGTCTCTGACTTGGACGTGCAAGCTGATTTTACACACCGCGGCCATAATGGTGCTGTTCTTTGCTTGTCGTCATGGTCGCCGTCGCCCAACTTTTCCACAGGCGGTCGAGCACAAGGAGACGGATGGATTTTCTCGGGCGGTCAAGATTCTACCATCAGGGTCTGGGAACGCGGACGAGTGGACCCGAAGGCCACCCTTGACGGCCATACAGATGCCGTGTGGACAATCTGTGTTCTGCCTGCGACGCTGGGCGCCGTGTTCGGTCAACAAAATCCCTACGGGACCCCAGACCGTATACTTGTCGCCTCTGGTGCGGCCGATGGTACGGTCCGCCTCTGGGCTGTCAGCCAACCACCGCAGCTGACCAGCCCACAACCACCTCCAGCCTCAGCTGGTCGAAGAGCTGGTGGAAGTGGGCGAGTCCGCGGCAATAGCATGAGTTCCGGATCCGCATTCCCCAGCAGTCCCCAACCGACAATAGCAACCAACAGCCCATTCCATCACACCCTTGTGCACACCATTTCTCGGCCCAACTCTACAGCGTCGCCAACCTGCATAACAGCACTGAGTGCTTCTGGTGAAAACTTTGTTGTCAGCTACTCGGATGCTGCCATTGTTGTTTATGATACCCGAACAGGCGAAGAGATCGGCAGCATGGCGAGCTTAGAGACATATGATGGATCAATCAACACGAGTGTCAACACTGTTGTGGCTACTACCTCGGGTCTCGACCAGGGTCAACATCAATCAGGCCATGGCGGCAACGAGGAGGACTCTAACTCGGGCGGCGGGGGGCCGACTGGCGGCGGAAGGCAAATGGCGGGCAGCGGTGTCGAAGGAGTCATAATTTCTGGCCACGAGGACCAATATATTCGGTTCTTCGATGCCAACAGCGGTAAGTCGCACACCCTCCAAGCACATTCTTGGCCCTCTTCTCGCCAGGTTACTAACGACACCTGTGTCACAGGCCAATGTACATACAACATGGTCGCTCACCCCGCATCTATTTCCGCCCTGTCGCTGTCACCCGACGGCCGCGAGCTCGTCTCGGCCGGCCACGACGCCTCCCTGCGGTTCTGGTCCCTTGAGAAGCGCAGCTGCACGCAGGAGATCACGTCCCACCGGATCATGCGGGGCGAGGGCGCATGCGCGGTTGTGTGGAGCCAGGACGGCCGTTGGGTTGTGAGCGGCGGAGGCGACGGTGTGGTCAAGGTGTTTGCCAGGTAGGGACTGGCCGGCACGCCCCGCTTTTCTGTCTTTGATGATGATGAGCTGGAAAACTCGCCGCCCCCGCCCACGCCGCCGAAGCACGGTCCCAAGGGCGGGAGGAGGAACAGTAGTGGGAGTATGAGTGAGGGGATGAGGTCGTTAGTTGCTCGTTGTGAGGGGCTGGGGATGCTCTGAACGGGGATAGGTAACTCGACGACGTCGAGCATCCGCCTGGCGAAACCAAGAGGCCCACATCAGTGGCGTCATCGGAGTAGCTTGTGTATCTTGGGTTGATTGGGATGAAGACCTGGAACAACAGAGTACTGGAGTCGGAGGAGAGACGTGTGGCATGGCATATGAGATGGATGGGGGAACTGACCGACTTCAAGACAAAACAGACCGACAGACTTGACTGTACGAGAACGTGTATACGGAAAGAAGAAAGATGGGAGAAAAAGATTTGTCCCGGTCTGGCATAACATACTTATCGTCCTTGGAGAAGGCATGTCGCAGCGAGGGGAGATGGCTTTCTAAAGGACGAATTTGATCACATTTTCCTCCGTGCTTCCTGGTCCTCCATATTTGTGGTACTGGCTTAATCGGGTGATATGGTCCTTCCATTTTTACCGCATAGGAATCGGGCTGCTTGTCAGCATTGGAGAAACACTGGCCCGCTGGTAAGCACACCCAAGCATCCTCAGTGTGTTCCTTTAAAACATCAAGAGCAAATTCCTTCGCCTATCAGTGATGAATTGCTCACGGTGGTGTATCACTGATCTTTTCATTCCGGCATAGAGACCGGTTGAGATTAAGTACCTGTGTATAAAACCAAGTGCGCATCCGGATAAACGTAGCCTTGCCCAACTTTTTAAGTAAGCCAGTACAGGGAACTAAAGTGTCAAACCCCTCGTTGTTGGATAGTAGAGCTCAACCTAGTTATGAAGAAGCAACAGGCTGCCAAGTGACTTATCGCCTACGGAATAGAGCTGAGCATATCTCTCTGATGTCAAAAGCCGCCGAGGAACTGCACAGTCAGAAAGATCAACGATTGGCTTTGGACGGCGAAGGCGTCAATCACAGTAGCATCTAATATTCAACCAACCAAGTCAAATGGGTTTGAAGAGCTTGGACTATTAAGCTCAAATAAGTCGTCTAGTGACATTCCAAGGTTCCCAATGCGGCAACAACGTGCCCGCTGGCAGTTTCTGCAACCACCCCGCTACCCTTCCTGTGACCCCGGGGGGAAGTCCTCCCAGGCCAAGACTCATCACCTCTACTTGCATAGCTTGAAACCACGGTTGTCATCGTTCTCAACCATGCTCTCGTGACACATGAGACCGCAGAAAGCACCGCCAGTCTGGGCGTAGACCATACGGCAGGGACCAGGCTTGTTGTTGTCCTTCTTCTTGGTGTAGTCGTACAAGGTGTTCTGCTTGTTCTTGGCCGTGAAGATGGGGAACTCGAGCGTCTTCACCTTGGCGGAGTTGCACTGGGAGTTTGGCCACTTCATGTTGTCGAAGTTCTGGTACTCGTGCGGGTAGCCGCTGGCGGTCTCGGCGGTGCCGGCGGGGGCCTTCTTCGCGAGGGTCTGGGCGGACGAGGTGGAGAAGGTGACGGATTGCTGTTTGCCTGCCTCGTCCTTGTATTTGCAAGTGACCTGGGAAGCAGTACTGTCAGCATCCATGTGTGGAATAGAAGAAGATGGAGGCTTGGGCTTTGGTGCGAGGAAAGTTGGTTGTGTTACTGACGGAATCACCGGCGCGTTCTTCGAGGACTCCCACAGGGTTGGCAATTGCTGTGGTGGCCAGGAAGGCCATGAGGAGAGTCTTGACGTTGAACATCGTGAATTGAATAGGCTCTATTATATAGACAGCACGAGTGAGAAGTAGAAGTTAAAAAGCTGATGTGCTGGAGGAAGAGCTTGTTGAATCACATTGACTTCCTTGAATCCTGGACTGGCTGCTAGCAAGCTGCTCTTATACAGTTTTTTGACTCTACACTGCCTCTCTCTGAGGATATCATCATTATAGAACACATACTCTGTTTAGGTAGATGATCTTCAGAAGTTGGAATGATAATCCTCACAGGATGCTCAGCTCATGTATTGACACACCGAGGTGGATCTGAGGTCTCACGTCAGGTCATTGATACTTACTCAGCCATCCGGGTGTCGGAACCCCCTCGAGACGTTGTGAGAAGAATACGACGAGGCTTTGAACAGCTCGGCCGCGAGTTCCCGTCAGGAGCAGATCAACCATGCACCTCGGCGTTACCCGTGACCACGACCATGGTCGAGAGCATCAGCTGCGATCGAGCGGACCACTCAGCTCAAGCCTCGGGTGGGACAGCGCATCATCATTACTCTCATCCTCCTATGTAAGGGAGATTTGGTCATGAGAATTCACACATTTCTTTTGCAAAAGAGGGGGCGATGAGACAGTGTTTACATAAGAGAAGGATCTATTGCCGTCAATAATGCGACACTACCATGCATCCGGAACCAGACGGACAGACCTTCGAGAGTGTCCTCACTATCATTTGCTACAGCATGAAGATCCGTAAGCACACTGTTCCACTCATTCAGTTTCCGGACCTTCTCGACAACATCCAGCAGTATTGCAGCCTTATCAAAATTCTGAAGCATATGTGTACAGATTAAAAACGAGACCACTTCAAAATTCTAAATTCGTGTTCAAAGGGTCCAGTTGCATCCCGATCAGTGGCTTACAACTTTATGGACTTTCTACACATTGGAAGCCTTGAAACCGAGTTTCTAAAGCTGTCCAGGCTTACGTGTGTGGATACAGGGGTTCAGGTCTTAATCAGCGTGGTAGCGTGACGAGAATGCATCGCATTCAGCGGTCTTTATTCCGCGGAATACCCTTTTTTAGCAAGACATCAATCATCCTTTGCTCAAGACCGCAAGGCAGCTGCAGATCACTTCGACTGATGCAGTAATTGAGAGTTCCTGATCGGCGTCTTGCGGTCTGTCTCAATCCAAGTAAGGGAGTAGTCGATTGATATGTGTGTGGGGGGAATCCTCAATAGGGGTGGGCTCACTCAGCTTGAGACAGACAGGGCAACGATCCACAACGCGCCGGTGGCTGGAATGCACTTCAGCCTCACCATAGGTAATACTGTATTGCTTGGCAGTCTGGGGGCGGTTAATGAATGACACAGCCCCCCAACCGTTTGCACACCGGCGCCGCGCTAAGGATAAAGATCGTCTGTAGGACATGCTTACATTGCATCCTTAATCATCTGAAGAACCTTTCAATCCACCCTGCCCAACGTTGACTTCTGTTTCCCTCCACACGCACAAGCTCTTTTCCTTCTGGACAAATTACCTGTTCGATCAGTCGCAGAGCAACAAGCGAGAATGGCGCCCACCGGTTCTCTCCCTGCCAACACCCTCAATCTCGACCTTGAATCAGGTCCACATGCCGCGAGTGGATTGGAAGAGAAGCTATTCTCCGTCTTCGTTTTCTATGTCCCCTCTGAGTCTCAGGTAACCGCCACCTCAGCGGCTGCACAGATCGACTCGCTACTGGTAGGCGTCGAAGGCGAGGCGAGCCCAAATAATCAGCCTCGACCCGACCCTTGGGGCTTTCTGCACACATTCTGGGATGTGTACTTCCGCCTGGGCGTTCAGATCGATGCTTCTGAGCCCATGGACCGCCTCGTAGCGCTCGTGTGCGCGCTCAAAGAGCTCCCCACCAAAGTGACCTCGAGCGACGGCCAGAATATTGTGTTCGCCTGGCAGAATTTGCCAATTATGGGCATGGAGCTTTCGGAGCGATATCATCGTGAGTTCGTCAAGGCTGCGCGGTAGCACCAACACTAGCAGATTCAACCCCTTAGAAGAGGAGATGACAGCCCGGCTAAAAAGATTCGATTAGAATTCGACCCTAAGAAGATGACGCCAGCCTCCGAGCATGCCCGTCGGTGGTACAACATGAACAGGCTCCTTGTAAAGCTCGATGCCGCAGGCATACGAGACTCACAGAAACAGGCCTTGACCGCCATCGTCCTCGCGCTCGAGGACAACGTCAACAAGCAGAAGAAGAAGCACGAGGTACCCGCCGAGAACGTGCTCGCGAGCCTGCTCCCGGCGGCGGGCCTGTGGCTGCAGGACCGCGGCACCGCGGCGAAGCTGTGGAGAGATTGTCGTGAGGGCCACTGCCGCGGCAGCGGCGCTCACGGGCCGTTGTGGAAACTAGGCGAGGAGGACGAGAACGGGGAGTGGTCGGCAGGCGGGTTCTCCGTCGAGCGCTGGAGGTTCTGGCGACAGAGGCTGGAGGAGCTGCCTAAGCATAAATGCGCGGATGAGCAGACAGAGGAGATATGTCGGAAGGCGTTGGAAACAATGGCCGAGGTAGAAGGAAAGTAGACTATCAGCCAGCCATACTTCACAAATTATCTCAATTGAGGAAACGGCTCTTTACCCAACAACTGTGAAAAGCTATACTGTGATACATCGTGCGTCGCAGAGACCGATGTTACGGTGCTTGAGGATGAGACACCTGAAAAAGGCCTAGCAGGACTAATCGACTGAAATACTATCTTCTTGTATCCGATGCAAAGCAGTAAATCTGTGTACTCATCCTTGTCACATTCTTTCTTCCACTGAAGACATCGCGTATTACACAGGTTGCTATTCTAAAGTTGTCACCACAAAACAACCTGTCTCTTCTTCAACTCTATTGCCGTTACAGAATCGCTACTATCTGTACTCTTCACCTCTTCGGCCAAATCTGTGTTCCCCAGTAATAAACACTTACCTACGACCTTCCACGCCACCTGTCCTTGTTCATCATCCACCCGCACCATGACCCAGGCTCTTGTTGATGAGCAGTCCGCTTCTAGCAGGTCCGTTGGGACCGCGACAGCCGCCGACCTGAAGGCATCCTCGCTGATGGACTTGAAATACTTCGTACCGGAGAACCCTGTCATGAGTGCTTGCTCCCCATTTCTGCCGCATGGGGCCCGCAGGACGCGCAACGAGATCCAGTAAATTGAGCGAGGATCCGTGATCCATGTCAAGAGGGCGAGAGCAGCTTCGACGGTGAAGTCGTCCTTGCAGCTGTCTGCATCGGGCTTCTCATAGCTCAGAAGCTTCGTGAAGTTCTCCGCGTTCGGCCGAAGATCCTGGTTGGCCTTGAAGGCCGCGAAAATGCCAGTGTTGTAGCTGTACTTCACCACGTCGCGCTCTAATTGGGCCCAAAGACGTCTCGCCAGGCCGCGCCCACCGCCAATGACGGCCGCCAGGAACTGCCGGCGAGGTTTTTCCAATTCCTCATCGGTTCGGTGACTTTGCACCGGGCGAGTCCATTCGTACTTGCGGGGCGGGGGTGTGCTCTTGATCGCATCTGGGAAGACGGTAAAGCTCCTGCTGAGTTCCTCTTCGGTGGCGTTCTCGAAGGAGTGTCTGAAGAATACAAGATCGAGCTCCAGCCGGTCCGCTGAGATGCTGTGAATACCTTTTATATCTCCGAGAGTGAACTTGCGAAGTGTCGTGTCCGCGGCCGTGATGGGCCGCATCAGCCATGACTGACTTCCGCGGAGTATCAGCGACTCCATGCTGGCAAACGACAACGGCGTCTTCTCACCAGCGGCCAGCGCCAACATGACCGCCAGATAGTATACCTCGTCCACAGTCGGCTCTTCAACCCGGATGTATGCAAGACCGAGCCCAAGCAGGTTGATGCACACGCTCAGCCGATCCCCGGCCACCGAGCAGTCTGTCTGGGCGACGCTGTTGAAGCGCGCCATGAAACTGCACCTGGTCGCCCCGGCCTTGCGGTCCGGGCTGTCGAGGAGCGGCGATGTACGGTCTTCGAGTGACGTAAGGATCGGGCTCACATACTTGCTGTCTGGGGAATGGTGGCCAACCTTGACAAGCACCTCCGCCAGTATCGATTGCAGCGTGAGCCACTGGACTGCTATGGTCCTGTCGGCTCCGTGTCCTAGGACGAAGACGGTGTTGTGCGCCTCCTGGTGCCTCTTGTTGGACCACGGTTCCCCCGCGGCAAATTCGTGGAAGCACCAGGCCCGCTTCCACCACCGCGCCCGGGCTACTTTGTCGAACAGCGAGATGAGCACGGGGATGTCTTCCTCCCCAGGCAGTGCTGCGATTTTCAAGCGCATGTCGGGGACGTCGTACCGCCTGCATACGGCAGCCTCGTCATCGGTGAGTTCAACATCCTCAAGGAGGACCACCAGCCTCCGGCACGACTTGTAGATGATGTCCATGCACGCGATAGCTCGTTGCTTCTCTGCTTCGTCTTGCTGGTTGATACAGATCTGGTCCATCCAGATGCCCTCGCGAGGGTGCCCGCGAAGGCCCAGGATCGCGTCCGCAAAGCGCTTGTCGACGGGCCACAGCCCACCGGGCTCACGGGCCGAATGTGACGTGCCGGGCCAATCCCGCTCGGTGCTGTGCCAGCTGTAGCTGACCGCCAGGTACTGCCTGATGGCGAAGGCGCCGTCGAACGGGACGCCCGAAGGGCTCGAGCAGATCAGCCGGAACAGCGTGTCGAGGATGACGTCCGATGTCCGGGGGTGGAAACGCGCCGCTACCTGTGGAGACCATGATTGGAGGTTTTGCAGGATGAGATCGGCTTCTTCGCGGCCGGAGTCGAGCCTCTCGATGCCCTCAGAGAAGAGGTTGGATTTGTTGCGCCGGGTTAGGGTGAGCACGAAAAGGTCTTTCGAGACCTGCTCCACCTTCAGAATCTCATCCGTCCCTGAGGGACATGATTCAATCAAAGCAGTCATTCCTATACACGGATATGATAATCTGGACAATGATGGTATTCGCGATGCGCAGACCTGAGGTCACGCGGCAAAGGGAGAAAGGTCTTAGTACCTGACCATGCGGCCCAAGCCCAATCGGGGTTTTCAGCTCCGCCACAGCATTTTGCAAATTTAGACAGATTTATTCCGCCCTTTGCCTATGCAACATTGAAGCGGCACTCGAAGGGTACTATATGTCAGTAGTATAGTAATTGAAGGGGCTAGAAACTGGAGAGACCTAGACGATAGAGGCCCAAACTGCTTGAATGTGTTCAAAGAGCCGTGTGGGCCCATTCTGACTTGGTCTTCGCCATAGATTTGATGTGCTGCCTGCAGTCAGGCGTGGTTGGTTCATTGTCCCACTCACCTGCATGGTCGGGACCTCTGTGGGGCCTGTTGTCGGTCAGGAGCCTGATGAAAACCCCTCTTTAGATAAACACAAGCTACCACGGCTGCGTCTCATGTGATCCATTATCTGCCACCCACCAGTTGCACAAGTTGTCTCATCGTCGAGAATGTCGTCCTCACAGGATCACCCTCAGAGTCCAGTCACTCTCATAGGGCTAGCACGATCGCCTCCTGAGGATTCTAGTGGCCCTGCTAGTCTTTGTGAGTCGTGCCGGGAGGCTCATTACGCTGCGTTGCGTGACGACGGTGAAGAGTGGAAATTGGAAGGTGATCATGCGTTCTATCGTCCCTCTGAAAGTAACGCTGTTCGACTATTACACATGGACGAGTGGCCTAACCTACCGCATCTGCTTGATTCGGCTCACGCCAGCTGCAGGTTTTGCGCCGTCCTACGGGAGAGCATCCTGTCTCATAAGTTCAACGACGCCTGGAAACGCGTGACCGAAGGAAGCGTTGTAGGCTCTGATTCTAAACGGTTCGGTCTTGAGCTATCCTATGGTTCAAGCTGCCTAATACTTTCACAACTATTGCATCTGGCGTCTTTGCTCGTCAAAGTGACGTTTGAAGAGGGTTCCACTGTTTCTTGAACTTTAAAGTGGAGGCCAACCCGAGTAAGCAGCCTAGTTCGTATCTAGTCATACATAGGTTTACTAATGTTGAGTTCTTCGTCACAGACTGCAAAGCTGTAGCGGAATGGCTTGCCCTTGATCCTCCGGCTATACAAAACTATGACGATGACGAGACCACCTCCTTCCTGAAAGAAGAGTTGCAAAACTGTCATTATGGTTCTAGAAACGACCATGGCAATGCAAAGTTTCTGCCGGAGAGGCTCATCGATGTGGAAGTCAACAGCTTGCGCCTGGTCGAGTGAAAAGCGATCATCGGCGGACCGGCAAAACGACCACGATACTGCGCCCTAAGCTATTGCTGGGGTCCTAGCGAAGACGCAAGGTCTCAGACAAAAACTACGCGTAAAACCCTTAAGCATCATCTTGAGAAGCTGGACTTTGACGCTCTATCACCGGTGTTGAAAGATGGGGTTACGACTGCACGGAGCCTTTCCATACGCTACCTCTGGGTTGACGCTCTTTGTATTCTTCAAGAGGATGTGTCAGATTGGCAAACTCAATGCAGCCAAATGAATGACATATATGGCAGAGCTCACGTCACTCTCATTGCGGCGTCCTCGAGAACGTGCAGAGAAGGCTTTCTGAAGCCAAAGAGACCAAGCGTGCAAATTCCATATCAATCAATACACCGCCCTGAAATCAACGGCTCTTTCACGGTGTACTTCACTCACGCTTTCAGTGGAAGTCATGAAGGCTATTTCGTGGACAGAAGTATGATCAACGACCTTGAGAATGATTTCAGATTGACCCAATGGACTCGCAGGGGCTGGAATTTCCAAGAAGATGCCCTCGCTGGCGCGCGCGTTGTATATGGAAACGCGGGCGTATACTTTGGTCGAAATGATAACTTTGGTTGGCAAAGGAAAATAACTATGTGTCCAAGCATGGGAAGTAGGGTGGATGAACCCGACGTTTGCCAGGTCCCCCCAAATCAAGGCTGAATGGCATGGAAATTGGGAACATGTCATCAGGCGCTACTCGAATTTCTCCACTTCATCCTTTACGAACTCAACGGATGTCCTTCCAGCATTATCCGGACTGGCAAGGCTCTTTGGAAACGAATTAGGGGTGAAACATATCGCCGGGCACTGGGTGGATAACCTGCATTTAAGCTTGCAATGGAGGTACTCTTCTCATATGATTTACCGATCCCTGGATGACATTACAGAGCGTCACGGCGAAAAGCCGTACTTGGTACCTACTTGGAGTTGCCTGACACGCGGCGGAATTACGCACACAATGCCGTATCTCGTCACTTCTTTCCAGTCAGAGATCACCGTTCGTGACGTTTACGTGCCATTGGTCGGCACCGATCCATATGGTGTGATACGGGACTGCTATTTGACTTTGGAAGGGTTTGTTTTGGATCTGGGGTCTTTCTCCTGGTCCGAGTCGCCAGAGAGGTTGGTGGGATCTGTGGACAGTCATGCCGAGAAGATTTGGTTCACAAATTCTGCATCCGAGGACGCACCGTACGACGAGATCTTCATGTCCGTTTCCGAATTGCCAGAGAAAAAGAAGGAATATCGGGGGTGGGCATTTAACCTGGATTTCCAAGCGGGATTGAAACATCGACCTTTTCTCGGAACGCCGTGGAAGGCATTCGAACATCTCGTCTCACGGGTGACGCTGCTGCTAGTTGTGGCCGCGGGCTGTAAAAATCCTGATTTGAGAGGGTATGGTCTGGTACTGGTTCCCAACAAAGGAGCATCGGAGCGCTCCTTCCTTCGAATCGGCATCTTCAAACAAAGCCGACCCTACGCGTCCTGCCTAAAACCGCTGATGAAAAAAAAAGGCAATCAAGATATACTGATTTGAAAGGGGAGCCCAACGTCTGGAGGCGCAGACACGATGGAGGACATGCTCAAGGTGCTGGTGTAGGTCAAGGAATTCATATCTACCTAACGTAGTCTACGCAAGGGTTGACGCGTTGTCGGGCCGAGCGCGGCGTTACTGAGACGATCTGCCGTATTCGGCACCGAATGATGCAATGCCCCTCCGACTGCCACATGAAGGTTCTCAGCGGTGTCCACCTCGACGTGCGCAGTCTCGGTACACGCTTGTCTGATATCTGTGATGGAGGATCGTAATGTGGAATCAGTCTTGAAAGATTTGCGCCTTGACATTTTGGGTCAGGCGGAGCGCATCAATCGTCTTTACACTCAACTCACTCTCTGTTTCCCAGCCCGGGCCGAATCCCCGGGCACGCAGACGGAACTCGTCGACAACTTGGAAATAGGACTCGCGCGACTGGGCAAAGAGTTTCCGTGGGTCACCGGGAAAGTCGTCCAAGTTGACGAACATTTCGACATCACCTCACCCAAAGCTCCTCTGGGGCTGGTGGTGAAGGAGCTTCAAGACAATGTCTCAGTGCCCACCTGGGACGAGCTCCGAGAAGCATACTTCCCGTTTCGCATGCTCGACGAAGATGTCGTCGCACCGTGCAAGACTATGGTCGAGCCTGATGCAGAGCGACCCGTCTTGCTGGTCCAGGCCAACTTTGTGAAAGGCGGTCTCTTGCTTACGTTCAACGCTCAGCATGGGAGCATGGACATGGCTGGCCAGGCACAGGTCATTACATTGTTCGCCAAGGCATGTCGCGGTGAAGCCTTCACGAAGGACGAAGTGGATATCAGCAACATGCGACGGACAGACCGGATCCAAATAGCCGACGACAAGATGCCAGACGCTTCTGAGTCGCCGAAGCCCAAACCGGAAGAGTTGGCTCAGGACATGGAAGCTAACGCAAAGCCATGCGAACCACAGCCAACTTCGCCTACGGACGACCTCGTGTGGGCGTACCTTGATTTCCCTGCTGTCTCTTTGTCCAGTCTGAAGAGCCTCGCCAGCCAGACTCTTACAGCAGACGTCCCCTTCGTATCGACAGACGATGTACTCAGCGCCTTCATCTGGCAGTCTATCAGCCGCGCAAGACATCCACTTATGGACAGCCCACGGTCAATCCCGACAACACTCACCCGCAACGTCGACGTCCGTCGTCATTTCGATATGCCGCCCACGTATCCTGGCCTGATGACCACCGCAACATCACACACGTGTCCTGTGGATGAACTAGCCAACCAGAAATCCCTTGGAGTTGTCGCTTCGGGTCTTCGCGCGGCGTTGAACCCTGAATCACTCAGGCACAATGCAGTAGTTCAAGCCACAGCCATCGCTCGAAACAAAGACGCAGCGGCGCAGGGGAGCATTGCGGCTTTGAGCAACCCTTGTTTTGACGTACGGCTCAGCTCTTGGGCCAAGGAGAAGTTGTATGGTCTGGACTTCGGTCCTTGTCTCGGGCAGCCTGAGGCGGTGAGGAGGCCGAAATTCATGAATGGTGCCAGAGAGGGCCTGGTTTATTTCCTCCCGAAAGGAAGAGATGGGGACATAGTGGTCGGGATTTGTCTGAGGGAAGAGGACATGGCGCGTCTGAGGATGGATGGCGAAGTTATTCAATGGTCGAGGTGGATTGGCTGAGCATCCCGATAGTTGTACCTCAATATTAAGCATGCCTGCTTTATTTCTGTCACAGCGAGTGCGCAGTAAGATGCGCCCAGTGTTGAATACGAAATGATAAAACAGAAGACACATAACCTCCTATTTTAAACCCAATTAATCTATAACTCGATTGTAAACGCAGCTTCTTCTTGACAGATACGTCGACGCAGACCCACAGTCATAGTCAACCGCTCTCAACCCTAGCCTTTGAGTCTGTCACCATATTTCCGTGTAATGGGTTATTACAAGCCTGAAATTGGGCTTTTTGGTGGCAACGTCGGTGCAGGAGTGGTTACGTGCCCGAGTGGGTAGTCCAACTTATACAAAAATAATATGGAGTCTGAGTAGCTCAATATCCGCAACGGACCTCGGGTGGCCTGTTGTGCAGCCAGGTCCTTCCTCATTGAATCTAGGCAACAATTCTTCGTAACCTTGGAAGCGAGATCGTGTCCAAGTACTTGTGCACCAGAAGCACCGGCTCTGGGGATAATCTCTCACTCCATTCAATATTACTTAACAGCTCGCCTACTCAGCTGAATGCTTCTTTCGCACCACAAGTACGGGTGCCCTGAGAAGCAGCTCGATTCCACCTCCATGTCTACCGACACGCACTCTCAGACGGCCAGCGTGGCATCCGACCGCCATCACGAGACCCCCATAGCGTCAGAGCAATCCAATGCACAGACTACGCCTGGAACAAAGGAAACCGAAACCCTCTCTAGGGAGGCATTTGAGGAGGCAGTAAAGATGACCTGCGAAGAGCGATGGGAGAGATGTCCTATTCTGAGTGAGTGACAACACAAGGTGGATTTGCATCTGCACACAAACACGTCTGTCCGCTAACTGTTGAGGGTTTTGATTTGCCAGGGAATTGGAACGGCGTTTCAGTGACTGTCGACATGGGTATGCAGATCTTGGAAGAGATGGAGAGGGAGGAGAGGGAGAGGGTAGAGAGGGAGGAGGCTGCAAAACTCGATGAGACCGAGACGACTGGCGCAGAAAATGCCTCGTAATAGCAAGGCAGGATGAAACTAGGATGATTAGAGACGGACTTCCAAGCTTACGGGTACTTTTGGCTTCTGCGTCGTCATCAATTTGTGCCTTCGCATGAGAACTAGTGATGATTTCAGCTAAAGCGATTCACTAGCTACGACCTGCAGCGTTTACCCCAGCGTCATAATCCCATCGCTTCCCGCTCCACCGCCCCACCAAGTCGTTTCAAAGACTTCTAGTTCCTGTCACTATCCACAGAGGACACTGCTACCTGCGCGGTCGATCGAGTAGGGAGGGTATGTGTGCATCTAGGTGCTGATGTCGCCGTCACTGTCGTCTCGGCCTCGCGTAACGCGCGATGGGCGGTCAGAGAGTCGACGTCTACAACCTTTGCATGTTTCGCCCCTCCGGATCAGGCGCATCAGCGGGGAGGGATATTGACCGATGAAGCATGTTCTCTTGATCGACAGTAGTCTGACATTGTCCGCCAGCAGATCACCCACCCAAGAGGCTTTTGGACTCAGGAGGACCGCCATTTCCTTCTTAAATAGCTCGTCCTGTGTTTTTTGTGCTCCCTCTACTGTTGACGGGGTTACGCGATAGTGATTTCTTATCAAGGAAGGAGATATGAAGGAAGACGTGGCGTCGATATAATCTCGACAGATGCTGCGGTCTAAGTTGAGAGTCATGATTAAGTATGTGTGGCACACTCGAGCACTTTGCCAGAGATAGTCTATATTCTTTATGGTTCATGATAGACTAATCTAATTATATAGCCTTGTCAACTGAATGCTTGCTTGCACTTTTTCTAAATGAATTAGCTTCTCGTATCTGTGCCATTTTAAATTCAGGATGTGAAATTAATATGTCTGTGAATTGAAAGATGTTACAATCTAGAAAGTATTCCGTTTATATCTAATGAAAAAGTCGCAGATTTAAACTGAGTCCCGAATCTCGCTTCCAGAATGACTAGCTCAGAGTCTGGTGCACTTATATCGCTATATCACAGAACTTCGTCATGTCTATCTCGGGTTTCCGAAGTTTGTACAGAGCCTTTTGTCTCCCGTCGTGCATATAGAATATCCCAGCTGACGCAGTCGGCAGCAGACCTTGGGTCTTGGGCAGCTCCCAGTCGTAGTGTAGCAGCAAGTAAATGACCACCAGCTTGATCTCATAGGTCGCGAGGAAGCGTCCCGGGCAGGCGTGTGTCCCGTGTCCGAAGAACGTCAGGTCCGTTCCGGTCGTCACCGACTGATGCTTGTTCTCAGAACCCGGTTCGTCGCGTGCGCGTAGGAAGCGATATCCGTCGAATTTCTCCGGGTCTGGATAAAGCTCGGGGTTGACTGCCGGCATGGGATAGACCATCATGTAGGCTCCTTTTGGAATCACTGTGCCATCCTTGAATTTCAAATCTTCTTGGGTAAGACGTGGCATATTGGCTACCCGGTGAATCGAGTCAGCACACAGCTATTGAAAATGCCGGACGAGAAGGTAGAAAGGTGGGTGGCTTTTCGCTTACCGGCAGAGGCTGGATTCTTTCTCATGCTCTCCCTCAAGACGCTGTCCAATTTCCGCATCTTGAACAGCGCGGTCTTGTCCATCTTTCCCGTCTCCTTCAGGACTTCCACGCACTCGTCACGCAGGTCTTGTATGTATCCAGGATGCGCCAGCAGGTCTCTCATCAATCCGATAGCGGTTCGCGTGGTGGTATGGATGGCTGCCATAGCAAGGGATATCTCAGCAACAGCAAGGTCAAACTTGGTGTCCTCTTTTCCCTTCATAGAGGCGATAAACCAGTCGACGCTGTCCAACACCCTACGACGCGGGCCTCCGTGCTTGCGCATCTCTTCCATTCGGCGGTCAACCTCTGGTCGAATCAGTGCACGGGCCTGGTTCACCTCGGCCCTGATTTTGCGACATTCAGGCAGGAACCAGTGGGCGATAGGCCGGATGAAGGGGGGCAGGGCATTTAGTCGTTGGACGGCACTGTGGACGTCTTTCACATAAGATGTGTTGAGATACTGCCAGTCAGGGTTGTCCATGAACTTGGTCCCGAGAAATATCTTGGTGGTAAGCCGTGATATGATTGGGAGAAACATTGACTGCACGTCGATCTCGGTCCAGTCATTCGGGTGGGCGAGAACCTTTTCTAGTGTGTTTGGGAGCTCTTCAACCATTGGGGTGATTGTGAGGGCTGGGAAAGGAATTTGTCAATAACCTGATGTTTTGTTCGACCAAGATCCGGACTCACCAAGCACCTGGGCAAGTTCCTTCCGCACTGCATCCTGAAAAATCGAGGAGCTATTTGATGTGCCAAATGGCTCAAATCCAGGATAGGTGGCGTAGAAGTCCTGAGTCAGGTCAGTACGTGTTGAGGCAGGGAACAATACATTGCTTGCGAATTACCTTGTGAACGAAGGCACTGAAATCACAAGCTGGGTCACTTTTCATTTCGTCGATGTATTTGGGCGAAATCAGCAACTTCGGGCCAGATTGTGAGAAGTCATCAATGCGGAAAGGTTGGCCGTTGTACTGCACGTTCAAATTCTTGGTTAGCAACAGCGTTCAGAGCGTCGCCAAGTGGGTACTTAGGTAGAGACTATGCAGGGTGTGGCCACTGACTGTCTCAAGTCCTTTGCGCATAAAGGATTCTGCACTTTTGGTGAATTCCGCTTGAGGCTTGCCGTTATTGATGATGGGGTATTTTCTCAGCCTCCATGATAGCCAGAGCTTGTTGGCCCACTCATGGGCCAAGAATGATACTAGCAGTATCACACCGGTGCACAAGCCTTTGACGTACCAATCGGCAGATTTGACTGTGTCGAACATGTTGGAAGCCATGTTGAGCAAAGTTTGATTTAGTGAAGTGAAAAGGTTTCATGGCACTGCGACATTGAGACTGCATCGACTTCAAATAGGCCTGTAGATATGTACAATAACACCTCTGTTGTGATGGGTCTTTGGATCAGGGGGAATACGAATACGGGACCGAAGTACGAGAACGGTTGTGGCGTGGTCGCTTTCGTAGAATGAACACCACCACACAGCCGGCACTGCACTGCCTCCAACTCCTGTCCCACACTCGGGGTCTTTATAACGAGCAACCCGACCCCGACCGGAATGTTCAGGGAGATTTCCGTCAAGTAGCAAGTTTCATTGTCGTGACACAAGCTGAGGAGCATTCTACAAGCGTCCACAACTATCTTTCCTCCAACATCAACTATTTCCCTTGAATCGACTTGTCCATTACTCTTATCATGGCTTCAATCGATTTCCATTCTTGCAAAGGTCTTGTCTTCGCCATCACTGGCGGTGGTGGAGGAATTGGAGGGGCAACAGCCGTTCGGCTCACCCAACTTGGGGCCGCAGCCGTCGCAATTGCAGATGTGGATGAGGGAAAAATGGAGGCCGTGAAGAAGGAGATGTAAGACCCGCACAAGAATTGCTGAAGGAGCAAGGTGAATGGCACTGACAAGATCTCAACTCCAAGTTTGGCCGCCAATCCTGATTGTAAAGTCATGACAACGAAAGTGGACGTCATTGACGGGAAACAAGTTGACAACTGGATCGCATCAATCATAGCTGAATTCGGTCGGCTAGACGGCGCTGCGAACATCGCTGGAGGCGAGAGAAAGGGAAATCGGAAGGCCGACGACAGAATCACCGAAATTGTAAGTACTTTGCAGCGCCAAACGTACGAGAAGCAATCAACACTGACGGAACCACCTGTAGGCCGATGACGATTGGGAACATGCCATCGACTTGAACTTGAAAGGTACCATGAACTGCATGAGAGCCCAGCTCAAAGTCATTTCACGGCCCGGCGGGTCGATCCTTAACTGCAGCTCCGGAGCCGGCTTGTCTGGTCTTCCTCACCATGGTGCCTATGGCGCGGCGAAGTGGGGAATCCGCGGGTTCACAAAGACAGCCGCAGTGGAATACGGGCCTGAGGGAATTCGGGTCAATTGTCTGGTGCCGTATGTGAGACCCTGTCCTCGGACACTAGATTCTGGGTGAAGTGTACTGACAGGCTCGTGATGTCCCAGGGGCCCCATCGACAGCAGTCCTATGTTGCATGAACTCGCGGCCAAGGGACTGCTTGATTTGCAGTGGATGGCCGATCATTCATCCATGAGAAGACTAGGGAAGCCAGAAGAGGTTGCAAAGATGGCGGCTTTCCTGTTATCCCCTGATGCTTCGTTCGTGTCGGGCATTGATGCTCCAGTTGACGGCGGTGGCTGCGCAATGGTCGGCTATGGTGATTGGGGATACAAGAATGCTACAAAGTCTAAATGACGGAGAAAGCCGGAAAAGACCTCAGTTGCTACGTGCTTTCGAGAGGGATCAGGTGGTGCAGTATGATTTGTCATAACGTGAATTGACTTGATCCGGAGACTATGAACCTCGAATTATCTAGGTAGACAGACTGAGGAAGGCAACGAAATTTTCTAATTGTCATAAACGACGATGAAGTTTCAGTCATTGCATAAACTACAGCAGGCGAAATTCCACAGTTGCCTGAAACTCGTACTTTTCCCCCATTCAGGTCTACGAGCATCAACCACAAGGGGTCGAATGTGTGCGTTCATTGCACGCGAGATCCTACGCGCACGTTCTCAATGACATGTAATTGCTCAAAAGCCCGAAGGATCAACTCTGACTACGGCATGAAGACCACTGACTGCCCAGGTACCTTTGATAGCCAAGTGATTTTAGAATTAGTTGCCATTGTCTACCCATACATGATGATTTGTAAATTAAGATTTCAGAAGCCCGGGAACCTCCGCTCTGGAAACTAAATGCTATTTGTCTGCCCTCTAGTCTTTGGAGGGGTGAAAAGCCACGGCAGGACATTAGAGGCCCAGGCCATAATCAAAGCGGAGCAAAACCGGTTCCCTTACCGACCATCTCAAGATAATAGCATGCCATCATGATATGTCCATATAATTACCTCTGCAAGGCAAGCACCGGGGAGATCGACACTTCCGAGACTCCTTTCTCCGCACAATACTTATGGCTTAGTTAATTGTGACGTGTCTTGCAGCGGCTCGGAGAAGCCACTGTGTGGTACCAATGGTGTTTTAGACCGAGATCCCCGTCTCGTATTCGTTCACTCTTCGGTCTCGCATTTGCAGGCGATCTTGGCCTAAACCTTTCAAGTTGCGCAGTGCGGCACTCATCAGAGTCTTGGGACTGTCAAAGTCATCTTTTGAAGGACCGTAATTTATTTATAAATAGCAAGTGCATCCACAAGTCGCTATTCTTATGTCCTGAAAGTGGCTAAGTTCAGGTCAACCCACTGCCCCCTTCTACTCCACAAGACAAAGGTCATAATTCCCGCAGCAAACAATCGAAAATCCATGCAACATGGCAACCTCCACTAAAAAGTATCGTGTTATTCAAGTCGCGACAGGCAATGTCGGAAATGTGTCACTTCGGGCTATCATCGAGCATCCGCTTATGGAGCTCGTCGGTGTGCTAGTCTACACCAAGGACAAAGTCGGAAAGGATGCTAGCGAGCTATGCGAACTGTCCAGTCCCAAGCTCACTGGAATCAAGGCAACCGACAATTTGGAGGAAATCTTGGCCATCAAGGCCGATGCGGTCGCGTACATGCCCAGACAAACCAACTTCGAAGAGCTCAGCAGGATCTTAGCTTCTGGCAAGAACGTAGCGACACCGCGCACTGACCTCCTCAACCCGAACTGGCTTCAGCCCGAGCACCGACGTCTCGTCGAGGAGGGTTTGAAAAAAGGAAATACGGCACTGCGAGCCACCGGGAGCAGTCCAGGTACGGCCACGGAGATACTGCCGCTGGTCATGCTATCCTATCAGCGCAAGCTGGACTGCTTGGTCATGAACGAGTATGCAAATCTGGCGAGCAGAACGAATTCAGCCGACATGATCTTTGAGCAGATGGGCTTTGGCAAGCCGGACTCGGCATTTTCAGAGCAGATGTTGAGCAAGGTCGCTGTGGACTACCAAGGCTCGATCAGACTCACAGCTCAAGGACTGGGGATCGAGTTGGACGAGATCAAGGCGACCGGCGACAAGGCACTTGCCCTGGAGGACATCAAGATCGCGTCTGGTCTGGTTCCCAAGGGCACGGTCGCGGGGCTCAGGATTACCCAAGAAGGAATCTACAAGGGCAAGGTCATAATGAAGCACCGTGTCAATTGGCTGGTCACCACCAAGCTGAACAAGGACTGGGGCGACGACTGGGACCTCGACAAGTACCAGTCAGGGTTCATTCTCAGTTGTAATGGCGATGCTCCGTGGAAGATGCACATCACCTTCCCAGTTTCCGACGAGTACTACCCGAAGTTTACGCCTACTCTGGCCGCGTACCCTGTGGTTAATCTTCTTCCTGAACTCTGCGACGGAGAACGTGGATTCCGCACAACACTCAACTCTCCGGTCCCCACCACTCACTTTGAATTTTGATAGGCGAGAATTCTAGTCTAGCAGCACTGAATAAATATCTAAAAGCATTCTCTTTCAAAAATTTGAAAACCCATAATATTTCGCCCTCTTTCTAGCGGGCCTTCTCTGTTCAGAGCCAGGGTAGTAGATTAGCTCCTTCTTGTATAGATGGCTTATCTAGCGCGGGCCGGCTGCGAAATATGACCTGTATCTATGAACGCACCTCCACTCATCCAGTTATGCTCAACCCAGACAGGGAGCATCCTGGGCGGGGAAGGCAACAGGCACAAGAGCGGACCGGGTCATCCCGCCCCTTTTCCCGAGTTCGCCAGGCGCCCACGTGATGAGACCGAAGCTCTCTTTTGTGAGTTCCTGGGTTAAACGACAATAAGGCTTCAGCCACACTATGTATTAAATCAACTATTTATTTAGTCTACCTGCTATCTACTCAGCTTTTCATATATTCTTCCTTGAAATTATAATTAAGAAATAATAACTCTAATAGTGCTAGCATTGCGGCTCACGAAATTCTTTAGCTTCAGCCACACTCACAGCACCTCGCGTATCCTCAAAGGTTGATTTTATCATTTGCTGGAAATGGCGGGCAGCGACATAAGTCTCGGAAGGCGGAGGCATTTGGGGAATGAGGGTGCTTCCGAGTGTCATGACCATCAGAACTCGCCAATTTCTCCTTGACTGAGACTCAGAGAATCGCATAAAGACTGAGTTCGCGACACGACATCCGATCAGCCGAGAGAAGCTGTAAGCAGGTGGCTTGGCGGAGATGCGGTCATATCCAAAGAGTACACATCAATGACATGCACACCCAAGACGAGCTAAGACTTGGCAACTGATGAACAACTCCTTATAATTACGTGTCGTCTTAAGTTGAGAGTCCGATGCACTGAAACCGTAGCGACTATTGAATGCAGCACCTGTTTACCCACCTGCGTACGGCACGCTTTACACCGAGTGCACTCTTGGCGTTGATTAATTTATCCGTGAACGCCACATGTCAGTCGTTCGTGGATAAGGAACATCCGGTGAACATAAGAACATATATGGTGAGAAATTGCGACATTTGATTTGAAACATTCTAGGTCTGTCTGAGGAGCTTTCCCAAGTCTCGCCCGTCACACCTGTACAGTTCGCTGTGAAGCATAACGATGCATCTCAACACCCTCTTGGCGGCTCTGGCTGCATTCGCCACCTCCCCGGTATCTGCTGCACTTCGTACTCTCCATGGGAATTCGGCCCTCCCAAAGCGCCCAAATATCACCCCAGCTCCGTACGGAACTGGCAAGGAGTTCCCCTACTCGCCACCGAGAGACGAGGGCCGCTACTGCTACGTCGAGCCGGGGTCCGCCAACGGCACGACCCGCGACGACGCACCCGTGATCTTGAAGGCTTTCCAAGACTGCAACGGTGGAGGCACGATCGTGCTCGATCAGTCGTATCTGATCGGGTCGCCTCTAGACCTTACTTTCCTTGCGCATGTGGACGTTGTCATCAGTGGAGAAGTGGCATTCGATGACAGTGATGTTTACTACTGGGCGCGTAACAGCTTCAAATATGCCTTCCAGAACATGTCTTCTTTCTGGAAGGTGGGAGGAGAGGATATCAATATCTACGGTGACCTCAGCAACAACCGCTCCGTGATCGACGGCCGTGGCCAGGCATACTGGGAGGAGAATTCCAGAAACAGCTCAGTGAGTCTCCCAAGTGCAGATCATTGATATAACTTCAGAAACTGGCTAATGCGGAAGGTATTCAGTTATTGAGGCCCCAGCTCTTTGTAATTGAGGGAGCAAAAGGCGTGGTCATGTCCAATCTGCGCATGCGCAATTCTCCCAATGTAAGTTGCATGACATGAGCAGCGGCAGCTCTGGTCCCCATGCATCCACACGCAAGTAGCTAAATGATTGGCCGTCAACAGTGGTTCAACATGATCGCCAATGCAACGGACGTGATAATCAGCAACATGGACCTCATAGCCACCAGCACCGGCGGCGTCAAGATCGCCAACTCAGACGGCTGGGACACGTACCGCTCCGACCGCATCGTCATCCAGGACTCGGTCATCATCAACACGGACGACTGTGTCTCGTTCAAGCCCAACAGCACCAACGTTGTTGTGCAGAACCTCGACTGCACGGGATCGCACGGCATCAGCGTTGGGTCGCTTGGGCAGTATAAGGGCGAGACGGACATTGTCGAGAACCTGTACATCTACAACAT